>JAGSMX010000022.1:1800000-2120000 GCA_029286785.1 Meandrusa payeni | reverse complement strand
TAACTTAAAATAACTTTTGAAGTCCTAAATTTAACGAACAGAGATTATAATAGACAGACTTATGTTAAAAGGTATATAAAACTTGTATCGTATAATTTAACTGCAGTAAAAAAATCTTTGATCAAACAACAGTGAACCGACGCGTATGAATTGGAAAATTCAACTCAAAATAATAGAACGTGACATTTTTAATCCGTTTACAGCCTCCAGCCATTGATACTAAAGCTCGCTTCAAAATGGCGGTTTTTATTTCTTCAAATTGGAGATTGTTTTGTTACAAAACCATTTCAAAGCGAGGCAGACGGTATTTTTTTTTGAAATTTTTACAATGTTAAAAGTTCATGATTGAATTTTTAATTTCAAGCGAAATGTTTTCAATTTGAGCTTGTTAATTCGTTTATGAATAAATTAAGGTAGTTTTTTTAATTAACATTGAACACAACTTACTTTACACAACAATTGAAGCGTCAATAGCCTAATGGTTTAGAGAACGGACTGCGAATCGTAAGGTTATCGTACGTTCGAATCCACCATTTGACTGTTGAGGTAAACCACCTCCAAGCACTTAAACCTTTTTTTTTGTTAACGGGGAGGAAATCTTCAAAAAGATACCCCGACTTCTGGGGGGAAGGCGGTGGTTATGTGGGTTTTTACCCACTAAAACCTCCATGACGAGGGGCTCCGGGATCTCCAGTGGAACGCACCGGAGCCCCTCTGCACTGTGGTCAAGGAGAGCACGTCCCGGGGGGGAGAGGTTACTCCCTCCCCCCCTGTGCTCTCACAGTGCAAGGCTACACGGGCCAGCCGATGTCGCCTTCTTCCCGGGTCCACCTTAGCGGACGACAAAGGTCCCCAACCTTGTCACTCAGTGAACCCGAGGCCCCTTTTAGTCGCCTTATACGACAGGCAGGGGATACCGTAGTCTTATTCTTGAGAGCCCAAAACTACAGGGCTGAAACACTTAAACCTAGGCTTAAGCTTAGTTGGAATGGTTAACAATGTTAGAGATATTCCTGTGAAAAAAAAACAAGAAATATGGTTAACATTCTTTTAAAAAATATATTAAAAACTATCATTATTTTAATGTTTAACAATCATATCACAATCAGGATCACTTAGTCTTGAACCATAGGTATTAAACATGTAATTAAGAAATTACTTGCGTCCAGCTGTGTCCTACCCTGCAGGCATACGAAATTGATGAAAAAGAAATATTTAAATTATAATTATAAAAACTAAATATTTACGAAAATATTATATTTACATGGAAAAACTAAGCCTATTTCAAATCGAATAAAATGGAAATGTGATCACATAGGAAGCACCAGCTGACAAATAATAAAAGAATAATCAAAATCGAACCGATTGAAAGTTCTGATAAACATAAAAAACACAGTCGAATGGAGAATCTCCTCCTTTTTTAAGTCGGTTAAAAAGCGACAGCTTAACCACTACATAGATCCACTTTATAGAATAGGGCATTAGAATCGCAACCAACTTGTACCAATGAACATTTTTTATATTTTTATTACGTAAAAAATCACTCACATATCATTTAACATATTAGCTTAGTGAAAAGCGAAAACGATTACTGTCTCTGCCTACCCCGTTAAGATTAAGGGGACGTGAAAGCTATCTCCTTATTCTATACTAATTGTTACATCGTGCAAGATTGAGTGAATAAGTTATGTTTTATTGTTATTTATAATTATTATGGTTATGTTTATAATTTTCTTGTATGTCTATATGTATGTTTGTTTATATATGTACATATCCAATAATTAATGTATATATTTTTTGCTCTAAGTTTACACCCGTCACTTCTCCGCACAGCGTCAAGGTAAGGCAAAACATGGACTTAATGCGTATTGGCAGACTTCACATGTCTTAGAAAAAAAATTCTAGGACATGTAGGTTTCCTCACGATGTTTTCATAATAAATCATAGTAAATCAGCACATAAAATTGCAACAGCAAATTTGTTGGTGCCGGCACCGGGGATCGTACTCGGGCTGCTAGCGTACTATACAACTTGAGGCGACCGCCCGGACACAGCTACCACGGCTCTCAAAAAATGCTTTTTGGGATTTAGTTCATCTTTTTAGACACTTTTACTGGTATAAATAATTATTAAATAAATATGTATTTATCTAATAAGCATACACAACTGAAAATATTGTATAATCATAGTGACAATGAAAACATAGAATATTTATATAGGATTCAGCCCTGTAGTTCTGGGCTCTCAAGAATAAGACTACGGTATCCCCTGCCTGTCGTAGAAGACGACCAAAAGGGGCCTCGGGTTCACTGGGCGACAAGGGTGGGGGCCTTTGTCGTCCGCTAAGGTGGACCCGGGAAGAAGGCGACATCGGCTGGCCCGTGTAGCCTTGCACTATGAGGGCACAGGAGGGGAGGGAGTAACCTCCCTCCCCGGGACGTGCTCTCCTTAAGCACATCCCGGGAGGAAAGGGCCACCGGGGAGGTTTTAGTGGGTAAAAACCCCACATAACCGCCGCCTTTCCCCCAGAAGGCGGGGTATCTTTTTGAAGATTTCCTCCCCGTTAACAAAAAAAAAATTATATAGGATTATATAATATATAGACATAGCTTGCTTGTTATGTTACGGTATAATTCTTTATTCGAATTGAAGAAACTATCCACTCTATTGAACGTATTGAAAGCCAATCCTGGCCGTCACACATTAATGTTTTTTTTACTTGAACATCATATAGTAAAAAAAGGCTTCATTGTAAAAGAATAACAAGATATAATATTATTGTTAGACAAGCTGAACAAAAAGAAACAAGTCATTTACCGCATTGCATGACTCACAAACGTTAGCGACACGGAACAGAATAAAAATGTTCCAACCGAAACAAGTGACGATCTAGCGACTAACCAACCTAATAAGGCACCTGTACAAAGCAAATTTGAACTATAAAACAAAGATTAATAGAAGTTTAGAACTTAAATTCGAGGTTACTTATAATCTTGTCGACAGCGCCGTGGGTGGCAAGGATTCTTGGAGGCGGTAGGTTTGCAAACAGTCAAGCGATTTTTGATAATAAAGAAAAGGGGGGCGTTGCCCAAGACCATACAAATATAGAAGCAAAAACTATAAAAGCTTGAATAGGTACGGACGCGACAGTAACTGACCTTTATATCGAGGACAAAGCATTAAACGGCACAGGAAAGTGTCCCGCTGGGCATAAAGAAAGGGCCGCGGAATAAGTAACGTCTTCACCGCTGACCGTCAGAATACTGTCCTTAAAGGACCTCACCAGGGCTGCCAACTAAATATACATGCTTTCTTACACATAGAAATATTAATAGATACGACCCAATTATTTGTTTAGACACTTTTTATTTTTATTGACATATACTTCTAATTGACGATTTTTTGTCACATTTTACTGTTAAAACTACGGAAGGAATAGACATATTTGTTGGTGGCAATTGGTTTTGTAATAGGTTTTAGATATATTATAGACATTCTTTTGGTTAAAAAAATAATAAATTTGTATTACAAATTCATTTCGTTAGATTGGCATATAATTCTGTCATTTATAAGCCAATTTAATCATCTAGTAAATCTATTGTAAAATAGAATAGAAAAAAAACATTTATCTAAGTTATGCCGCAGTGATACAAAGGGGATTTTTATTTCGGAAATTATTGAATCACCGAAACCGGTTCGCGTGATATTGAGTTGGACGCAAATGGACGTTGTAACGCACATACAAAATGCAAATTTAAATTTATATAGTTATCTCATGGATCCCATCCCGTTGTCAGAATTGGAATTTGGTCCACACGGGTCGCATTAGCTTTCTAATAAAAAGAATCATCACAATCGGTTCACCCAGACGTAAATTATGCGGTAACAAACAAGAAAAATGTACAGAAGAATTGAGGACCTCCTTTTTCGAAGTCGGTTGAGAATTAACTGTTTTCTAGACAATTTCATCCTTATTTAGTTAAAATGAACAAGTGACTACACATGGCTATAGTAAGACTCTTCATACTTTATCTTTTCTGAACTCCTTGTCACGTTTAAGCGGAACAGTTCTTCGACTGTTCGATTACTGTCCATTCTTTCTTGTTCCTTAGCCATGATTTGTTCCTTCTTTCCACTCTTCTTTTTCCTGCTATTTTAGCAGGCGGTATGTATCATGTCCGGTCTAACACGTCGTTTAAGAAGTTGCACTTTAAACAAAAAGTTATTTAGAAACTGATGCGGTCAGGGGTTAATAAGGATAAACCTAAGCTTCTCCGGGATATGTTTAACAGCACAGTACAGAGGGGCTCCGGGGCGTTCCAGTGGAGACTCGGAGCCCCTCGCCATGCACCGAAAGCGTTTTAGTGAGTAAGAACCAGTTCAGTATCTTCTTGAAGACTTCTCTGCCGTCAATAAAAAAATACCCCGAATATTGATCATTTCCTAACACAAGCTTATGAAGAGTGTTAGTAATATTTAAAACTCGATTTACTAATATTATTTCAAAAATAAATTTAATTAAAGGCTAGCTTAAATTAAATGAAAATTGTGCCAACCCTATCAATATCAACCGGGCATTTATTTCAACTCATTTGCACCGTACAATGTGCCTTTCGAGTTCTTTATCGATCCCCATTACATCTCCCATATTATTTACAACCTCATACATTGTGGGCCGGTATTTTAGTAGTAGAAAACAATCTTATTCAACGGCACTTATTCCATTTTTACAATCGTAATTAGTTACCGTCCGTATTGTCTGGCTTGTAAGGGATCGATTGTCGCCAGACTGTCGCTAATTTGTTTCCATTGAAATCGTCGGTAAATAAGTAACAACTGTGGAAGGAACAATCAACAGCACGTCTGGAGGGTAGCCGACAAAGACGAATGAAGTTGAACGGCGAATTACGTAACCTTTGGTATATTTTTAGCAATAAGATAAGATTCTATTGTTTATTTTTAAAGACGGGACAAAGGCAAATAAAATTCTTCATGTGGCCATCATGGCCCATTGATTACACATAGAAAATGTTCTAAGACATGTTTCCTCATGATGTTTTCCTTCTTCAAACAGCACGTAAATCGGCACTTAAAGCGTACTTTGGTTTTAAGTGTAAACATTTTTATAACTAATACACAAATTATAGCGTTTGTCAGTAGAATCTCAAGAACATAACAAAGCATCTTGCCGCAACCATCAAAGGTTGCGAGTAATCTTATCGTGATACCACGGTTTTATGAGTAGGCGGCCCTAAGCGTTAGATGTTAGGAGTATTGCTGATTTTTTTTTAATGACGAACTATACAGTTGGCCTTTACTGCTTCACCGGATTGAGAGATGGCATAGTTAGGTCGCTTAGCCTGGACTTCTATCGCTAGAAACTCGACACAAGGGTCCCCCCGGTGAGGGGTAACCTCGGCTTGGACGGTTACTATGTTACGCGTTGCTATTTCACGGACAATCTAAGGGACATTCAAACACTACACTAAGCGTTGGCACTGAGAGAAGAAGTGGTGGAAGAAACTAAGAATATTGCTAAAGTTTCTTCGGCCACTTAAAGCTAGTGAGCTGTTACATGTCTAGATACTTTCCCGATAAAGGCTATAGACTGATTCCAACGTCACCCTCGACGAAGTTGGTATCTTTAAGTTGATTGAATGTGCTCGCATTTATTAAGCTAGTGCGGCTTACCATCCAGGACTGCATTTCCACTTAACATCAGGTGGGATCGTGATCAAGCATTTGCTTTGAAAGTTTAAAAAAATATTGTAATAAGTCCTTTGAGCTTTTCCTAGATGAAGAAATACAATACGCAGAATGTAAACTTGAAATAGAGTGATGTAATTTAATCTGGTATTTTCTTATAGCATCCTGGAACAAGTATATTTACGAGTAAATACAAAAGCCGACTTCAACCGACTTTCGACGAATTATTGTAGGAATATTATAAAATATAATTAATCAGAACTCATAAAACTATTAGTCTTGAAGTACATCCCCTGCAAAAAAATAATCATATAAATTGGTTGACGTCATATTGAGTTATTTGTGCATTTGTCGCGCACATACTTAATGCCAACTTAAAACTTATATGGTTTTCTCACGGATGCCCTTGTCAGAATTAGATTAATTGAAATGGGACCACATGAGACATGCTTACAAACGAATCGTTAAAATCGCTCCACCGAATCAAAATTCTGAGGTAACAAACAACTACAGACAAATTGAGTACCTGCTCCTTTTTTGAAGTCGGTTGAATAGCAAAGAAATACTCACTTAATAGTGCAGGGTCTAGGTTCCTTGGAGAGTAGAAAACTGTTCAGACTATCCTCGCAGTTGTTGTACGCCATCCCAAACCCGAGGCCTCCCCCGATGTACATCGGCCACCGTCTGTAGCCGCGGAGGAAGAACCCTCCGAAGATACTACCGATTAGGAGGCCCGTTACTGAAATTCAAGAAGAAAATAAATTGTAAATACTATAAACAGTAAGGCCAGATTACTAAGTAGTGCTGGTCTCGTAGAATAAGGCTACGGTATCTGTTGTAGGCGACTAAAAGGAGATCTCGGGTTCACAGGCGATAAGGGTGGAGTTCTTTGTCATCCCCTACAGTGCACTTAGGTAGAAAGCGACACTGGTGGTCCCATGTCGCTATAACTGCGAGGATGCTGGGGGAGGGAGTAACCTCGTCCAAGGCCGGTTTTAGGTAGTAAACGTCTCACATAACCTCGCCTACCCCCAAAATGAATGAAAATCGTTTGATCACGTGACGCAACATAATTACAGATTTACGAATATAACACATAAAATTTTATAATACAATATATTTATAATTTTTTATTTCTTAAAATTGGAGACTGAACGCCAAGTTTTTCATTTGAAAAATGCTTATAGGAACTATACCCAACATTAACATTATTTTTGGATTGTTTTAGACACACTTTACAAGTTTCGGTCTCATACATTATAACCCAAATTCCCTTACCAGTTTTGAGTGCGAAATCGGTAAAGCAAGCAGTATATCTCTCTTCGAAGTCTCTTCTTTCAGGTTTACTCATGCCTGAGCTACGCTACCGTACGAGTTTCTTTACTGGAATAACTCATATCTGCTACCAAATAAAATATGCCACCAATGTTTATTATTAACAAAAGTATTAATTTTTCCCATGCGCCAAAACGATGGCTTGATTGGAAATATCAAAACACAAAAGGAATTTTGAAACTTTGACACGTGACGGCTTATTGCTTTTGACTACGATGTTTTTTTTTTTAATAATGCCGCTTGATCGTATAAAAGAAGGTTGTAGATATGAAAACGAATGCATTTTAAAAATTTAAAAAATATGTCAAGTTAGAAAATTGTTTAGTGGTGGTGGTGGTTCTTCAAGTCTTTCTAGGCAGTATAGTTATATATATTAGTAGAGATATTTGTCTACCCACCTATCATGCGTTAGATAGATAACATAGGAAAAGCCGGTGTATCGACCCAAACCTGATACCACTTCTATATCTCTCAAGTCGTCATTTTACAAGAGACTATTGAGCTTTCTTGAACTAAAACTTCTTCACGCACGCTTCACTTAAGTGTTAAGCTGGTGAGTGCGTTACGAAAAGTGTGATTGGGCGAGGGGAAGCAAAGTTGAGACGTAGGTATAAGTTAGTGAAGATATGAAGAGTGAGAGTTAGTTTAGATATATATATGTATATATATATATATAAATATATATATATATATTTGTTATTGAGCTTTATTTAAGTAACAAGTTTTATTTAAGTCGTGTGGTTTTAGAACACTCGTTTTTTATTCGGGGAAATGCCTAACGTGTATGCGCACTCCGGAGGAAGACCGAGATATGCCCGACTTGCACCCACTAAAACTCCAAGAAGTCCACCTTCCACCATTCCCAGGATCATCTCCGGAGGGCACCACCGTCCCAAATTTGATCCTTACAACCCAAAAAATTTTCCCCATTCAATACATAATCGAAATTCCAAATACTGGCAATTTTTAGTTTATTTTTGTAAAATAATGAACAACTTAGTCGTTAATTCATTTATTTATTAAATTTTATAATTACGTTCCGATTTCCTAACTCAATTAAGCCTCAAAGGCAGAGCTTGGAGGAGATTAAGAAGGCTTTGTCGGCTTCAACAGTAATTGGCAAACATAATTAAATGCCTAATTAATTATTTCATTTGATTGAATACAACTGATGATTGATTTTAATTGAATTGTGTGTAATGTACGCACATCAGGCGTAATTTAATGTATACAAAATATGTACATACACGTCTATGCATATAAACATAGGTAAACAACGCATACCGCAATACATTCCTTATCGTCGGGCCGGATCTCTCTCTGCCTAGCGTTGTCAAAGCAATGCTAGACGGAGAGAGTTCATGGCAGGCTATGGTCTCTTTCTGTGAGGAGGTAATGTCACAGAAAGAGACCTCGGAGCGGGCAAGGGAAAACGCCACCCTATCAAACTCGCTCCGGCGAAGACGACGAGGCGTCAGGAGAAGACAATTTGCCCGCCTCTTCGAACCTCCTTAGTGGGGCAGCTGGCGTGGAGTTGGGGAACTCCTCGCTGGCTTGCACGACCCCACCCGACTGGGGGCCTAGCCTAGCCTGGCGAGCATGGCTACCTCCCACAGGCACAGGAGGCCCGGTTTTAGACCGGGTCTGTCACTGGGGCGAGATGGTGAATGCTAACGCGACCCCATCTCGCCCCATCACAGTGAAGGACTGCTCCATGGGAGGTTTTAGTCGGTAGGGGCCTCTAGCAGGCCGAGCCCGACATAACTTGCCCGCTTCCCCGGCGGGCACGTATTAATAAAAGCATTTCCTCCCATGAAAAAAAAAAAATACATTCCTTACACCCCAAGTCAAGCTTAGGTAAATTTTAATTCATAAAAGTCAAGTGGATTTACTCAGTTACTAATTCTAGCTCTAAATTAGTGCAACGGTTCTAGACGCCTTAACTAGCTAGTTTGCGGAATAGGACAAGATACCTAAGCTAGTTATTGGAGTAGGTTTCCTATTTAACATTCATTGCACGTCCGTTTAGAATTGATTTGCACTAAATGAACACAGAGTAATCCCGCCATAGACAAAGGGATTAGGGAGGAACGCGCTTCTGTTATTGCAACACGGCCATTTTGATTTATGGTCATGTCATTATATGACATGAGATATAGACTTATGTTTACGATTTTGGAAATCAAAACTTCGCGCGTCTGAACGAATAGATTTGAGTCAACGTTCATCGTGCGTACAGCAAAGGAGTAGAATAAGTTGATGGCGTCGGTCTTTCCGTCCAAGTACGACGTGTCAGTCTTCAAGAGTAGAGTGAATAGGCACTTAGTAAACTAGCGCATACCATTCGACTATATCACCACTTAACATCAGGTGGGATCGTGGTCAAGCACTTATACCACATAAAAAAAAATGTTAATTTCTTTCTCCATTCTCGGCAACGTCACAAAAACACAGTGAAAAAATCAATGTAGGCTTTTCCAAAAAATTACGGAGAATACTTTATTTACGCGTAAAAACAAAAACCGACTTCAAATCAAATCAAACGTTAAACACTATTACACGCGGACAACCTGTATTTCCGAATTATCGTAGGAATATTATGAAACAGAATTAATCGGAGCCTAACCAAACTCTCATCAAACTGCCCTTGAAGAACATCCTTTCCAATGAACAATTTATATTTACAAGCAAAAACAAAAACTAACCTCAAATCGAATCAAACTTTTTATTAATGACGAACTACACAGATTGGCCAGAGAGGCTGGCCTTTACTGCTTCACCGAGGTGAAGTGAGAGGTGGCACAGCTCTTAGGTCGCTTAGCCTATTGCTAGTAACTTGACACAAGGGTCCCCCCGGTGAGAGGTGACCTCGGCTTGGACGGTTACTATGTCACGCGTAAGCATTCCGATCCGAGGATGCCCGAGAGGGCCGAACCACGACTCGGTCGGTTGCTATTTCACGGATAATCTAAGGGACATTCAAAAGCTAAACTAACTTTGAGTGCCACTTCGGGAATCTTAAGCTATTACACGCGGACTTACTCTTTGTATTTCAAAATTATCGTATCGTAATATTAATAGAATATTAACAGATTAAGAATTTTGCTAAGACAATAAAAATGTATGGAATATCTTTTTATATTAATTATATTTCCATTCTCCCGGAGCTATAGCCTCAAATCGATTCACTGACGTTGATGTAATTCGCTCCGTTCCTGCTTTGAATCCGATACACCTTAATAGAGATTTGTGGGTTCAATCGCAGTCGCCATATTCCGTGAGCATGTCTTATCAAAGCGGTTTCCAGGTAATGAATCAGGATTACAGACTTGATTTAGTGCAATCCGTATACACATGTTATGATAACAACTAGAGAGGCTTGTTACAGATAAAACATAGGCGGAAATAGATCCTTTATGACTTAATGACTTAATGATAATTTAAATCTTGTTTGTCTCTTCATTATAAAACAACTTAAAAGCTACTGCTACTGCGTGGTTTTCTTTTATGTCCGCCCTGTAGTTCTCAGCTCGTAGAATAAGGCAACGGTATCCCTGATCGTCCGCCAAAGTTGAACCGTGAAGAAGGCGACATCGGATGGCCTGTGTCGCCTTCCACTGCAACGGGGGAAGGATTAACCGCCCCGCGGACGTGCTCTCCGAGCACAGTGCGGAGGGGCTCCGGAGCGTTCCACTGGAGATCCCGGAACCCCTCACCATGCACCGAGGACGGGCCACAGGGGCGGTTTTAGTGGGCAACAACCCCACATAAGCCCGCCTTCCCCAGAAGGCGGAGTATCTTGTTGAAAATGTCCCCCTCGATAAAAAAGGTTTTCTGTTATTAAATTAAATTTGAAACGCATTTGTGTAAGAAATCTCCATCGATTTCTGGCTGGATCTGGATCTGGATTTTTCTCTATCACAGCTAGTTGTGTCTGGGCGATCACCTCCATTTATCCTTCTTTTCTTTCCTCCTTTTTAAAGTCGGTTTAAAAAGACTACATATATATTTGCCACATTGACACCTACTGATATAGTCATTTCACTGCAATGAGCCATGTTAACTGTGTCCGGGCGGTTGCCTCAAGTTGCATACTACGCTGTAACCCGAGTGCCGGTGAATTTGTTTGTTGCAATTTTAAGTGCTGATTTACCAAGCGCTCGGCGGTGAAGGAAAACATCGTGAGGAAACATGCATGCGATACGTGAAGTCTGCCAATACGCACTAGAGCCGCGTGGCGGACTTTGTCTTTGTAGGCCTGTGTCTAGCAGTGGGACATGTATATAGGCTGTAACATTATAACTGTTACATTTCATTGTTTATTAAAATAATTTTTGGTACATCATGTCAAAGTGTTGTTATTTTATTTATATATTTATATATAAAATTATATGTTGTACATTTTTATGCCAAATTATACCACAATGTATTTTACGCTATTAAAACTGATATGAAAATTATATGCAAAAAATACCAAACGCGTAAATATTCGAGATTAAACTTAGCGAGAGGAAAATTAATAGGGTTGTGTTACGTGAATTGAATTTTAATTGCGTTTTAAATGCAAAATTATTGGAATATTAATGAGTTATAAATAACTCACATATAAATACCAAAGGTGTGTGAGTAATTTAATAATGTAATAAATTTCATTTTGCTTTTTTTGTTCACGACGAGGAAATCTTCAGAAAGATACCCCGCCTTCTGGGGGGAAGGCGGCGGTTATGTGGGGTTTTTACCCACTGGAACCTCCCCGGTGGCCCTTCCTCGGTGCATGGTGAGGGGCCTCGGGATCTCCAGTGGAACGCACCGAAGCCCCTCTGCACTGTGCTCAAGGAGAGCACTTCCCGGGATTCATTAACGGCTTAACATAACTACGTGCGAATGTTTTCTTTTATTTTAAAAATATCATAGTTATAATATCAACACAACTATTTGGTTGGTGAAGGAAAATATCGTGAGGAAACCTACATGTCCTAGAAAATTTCTCTAAGATATGCGAAGTCTGCCAATCCGCACTAAGTGTGCGTGGCGGACTATGTCCTGATACTCTCTTTACAGAGAAGGCCTGAGCAGTGGGACATATAAAGAGGATGTTACTTTAACTTTTTTTTTTTTTTATAATTTCTAAAGCAAGTGCTTGACTACGATCCCACCTGATGTTAAGCGGAAATGCAGTCCTGGATGGTAAGGCGCACTAGCTTAGTAAATGCCTATTCACTCTACTCTTGAAAATACCCACATTGTAATCGGAAGGAAAGACAGACGCGGGCAAACTATTGCAGTCCTTTGCTGTACGAAGAATGAAAGACGAAGCAAATCGCTTCGTTCGGGTTTGAGGGATGTTCACAACGGAAGGATGAAATCCCGCAGTGCGTCTAGAAGACCGATGGTGGAAAGGGGATGGGGGAATTAGATCATCAACTTTATGACATGTGATTCTCTTGGCTTTCATCAGACTCAAAAATTATTATTTTACTTTTTACATAATAAATCAAACGAGTTTATTTACGAGTAAAAACAAAAACCGACTTCAAATCGATTAGGAAAATTACGAAATAAAATTAATCGAAAACTAACCAAACTGTAGTACCCTTGAAGTACATTATTTCCAATAAAGAATGAATATTCGAAAACGGTCTGCGTAATTGCGGTAGCCTAATGGTTTAGGGTACGGCCTGCGAATCGTAAGGTCGTGGGTTCGAATCCACCATTGGACTATTGCCGTGAACCATGTCCTAGCACAAGCTTAAGCTTAGTTGGAATGGTTAACAAGATTGTTAGTAATATGTCTGAAAAAACAGAATCAAACCAAATTGAAATTGGACCACACGAGCACTTAAATAAAAAAGAATCACCAAAATCGATTCACCCAGTCGAAAGTTATGAGGTGACAAACATAAAAAACACATATAGACGAATTGGGGACCTCCTCCTGTTTGAAGTAGGTTTAAAACGAAGGGTTCACTGGGTGACAAGGGTGGGGGCCTGAGTCGTCCACCAAAGTGGACCCGGGAAGAAGGCGACATCGGCTGGCCCGTGTTGCCTTGCGCTGCGAGGGCACATGGGGGGAGAGAGTAACCTCCCCCTCCGGGACGTGCTCTCCTTGAGCACAGTGCAGAGGGGCTCCGGTGCGTTCCACTGGAGATCCCGGAGCCCCTCGTCATGCACCGAGGAAAGGGCCACCGGGGAGGTTTTAGTGGGTAAGAACCCCACATAACCACCGCCTTCCCCCCAGAGGGCGGGGTATCTTTCTGAAGATTTCCTCACCGTAAACAATAAAAAAAAGGTTTAAAACGAAAATTGATTGATAGAAATTGGACGACGACACTTTTAAAAAAAAGAATGTTAATAGTTAATCGGTATTAACTTCGCTTTCGCTTCTGGAATAATATACTTCATTGTTAATTAATTAAAAATAATTATATTAATTATAAAATTTTCCTTCGTTATTTTTCGGAAAAGTTCGTATTTATCGTGCTCTCAAAAATAGCTCCATATTAATATATATGAAAATGTCACTCATTGAATACGATCATTCACTAAAAGTACGGGTGTCATAGTATTCAGATATAGAGGGAAATAACTCTCACTACATCTGTACTACGTCTTCTTTGTTAATAAATTAAAAACAATTACAATATTTATCTTTCCTTTATTCCATACATCAAACAGACAGACAGAAAGCTGTTTATATTTTCAAAGATAATAAAGCGGAATTGGGGTGTGATTGCCACCCTCGCTTCAAAATATTGTCGTTAAGTATTATGCAAATTCGTTTACTGGCGATTGCTTTGAAAGTATAATTTCACTAATTGTTAATTTTGCCGCGAGCTATTTGGTAATGTCTTAAGTCGTATTTAGACATATCAGAGATGGGATTATTTTATATTAAAGGCTATTGAAAGCATTACTTTAGAGCAGGAGTTGGCAACCTTTTGAGTCGGAAGAATCAAAAATTATAATTTACATAATTCCAAAGTCTTTAAACAGCCACAATTTTTTTACCTACTAACAATAAATGGTACTTCATCATCATCAGCCTGTGTCTATGCTGGAAATAGGCCTTCCCCAATCCACAATATCCAGCCACTTCCGGCTATCCTTACAACGTCGTCGGTCCATCTGGAGGGAGGGCGCTCTACGCTTCTCCGACCCATGCGCGGCCTCCATTCCAAGACTTTCCTTCCCCACCTACCGTCACAGACTCGGCAGATGTGGCTGGGTCACTGCCACTTCAACTTCCTGACTTTAAGAGCTATGTCGATTACATTTGTTCTTTGTCGAATTTCTTCGTTTCGGATTCTATCCCTTAGAGAAATGCCGAGCATAGCTCTTTCCATCCAAATGGTACTTGTATAAATAAATTTAGAGCCAAAACGCACAGCTTAATATTCAAAGAGCCGCGAGACGCAGGTAGCAAAATGAATACACGTATATTTCTGAGCAAAAACAAAAACCGACTTCAAATCGAAACAACCTTTAAACGCTTGAACGCCCTCTTTGTATTTCCAAATTAGCGTAGGAATATTACGAAATAGAAGTAATCCAGACCTAAACAAATTGTCATCAAACTTCTTTTGAAGTACATCCTTTCCAATAAAAAATGAATGTTCGAAATCAGTTGCCGTGATATTAAGTTATTCGTCTATTTGTGGCGAACATACCTGATGCAATGTCAGAATTAGACCAAATTTGAAAATAAGAACCCAGTTGAAAGTTACAAGGTTATAATCATTAAAAAGAACCGACGAATTGAGAACCCTCCCTATTTTTAAAGCAGGTTGAAAAGATAGATTTAACTTTTTAGTACACCTAAATCAAACAAAACTATATACTAAATAATCTACACTAAATGTATCTACATAAATAACTTATTAATAAATTTATGTCGCTAACACATGGCACCCAGCGATTGTTATGCATAATAACTGCTTCCAATGATATCTTACTGATTAACCTGAACCTTATTGTATCTTTAATTAATAATTTAGTTCATATATTAACTTGGCATTGTAAATAATAATTTAACTTTATTAGTTCGTAATCTGACTTGTAATTAATTTTGTATAAGAATTGGGAGGACGCGCCGTTGTGACGGTATTCGTCAAAATAATTCCTTGTACAATGTTACGCCGTCTGAATAATGCGATTAGTTATTGGACTATTTCATTCCACAAGGTCTACAAATTATTACATCCTACATAAATTATATCAAAATAAATTAACCAACAATTTAAAAATGATATAATATTATGTTTTCATTACCGAGCAGGAGGTGATTTTTCGAAATTCCTCAACTATATTTTCAATACGTGGACTTGTTTTTACAAGGTCTCCAAATTAAATTAACCGTCCACGTTATTATTAACCATTTTGAAAGTATTTTTCTTCTTTTCATTCAATTATCATTTATAACTATTAACTCCATAAACTTTTATGGGAACCCATTTACATTGTAGGCTATAAGACTGTGCTATTCCTAATTCTGTTCGACTTGCTAAATCCTTACCAGCTTTCAACCGATTTCAAAAACCGAGAAGGTTCTCAATTCGTCTGCATGTTTTTATGTTATTTTCTACTTTTATTTACGTATGACTGTAAGAGAATTTCAACTCTTTTAAAGTCTGTTCTTGTCCCCGTTAGCTTTCAAATAATGCCAAGAATAATAAATAGATTGATAATTTCACTGAATGACCCTGAACTGATTGATGCTCAAGTCCGTTCGTCATTAGATTTGGTGAAGTCGTTTGTTCACAAACACTAATTAGCTTTGACACTTTGATCGACACACGCACCTCGTTGTTATAGAGTTATTAATAGTGTAGAGGTTGCATAGAAAATTTATTCGTATTTTAAGGAAGCGATTATATAACAGTCTAGTGTTACTCGATTGATTTATGATCTGATAGTCGAAAGTTTGGCTAATAGCAATATATTGCCGTTTTTTCGGTGTTTTAAGTACAAAAAAATTATTTGCTTAAAACTCGTTCTGTGACACATATGGGGAGTGAGTAAGCTCGGTGAAAAGAGAACAGCGAAAACTTTCTCTGTCTACCCGTTAGGATTGAAAAAAAATCAATTTTATATAACAGTTACACGATATTAAATTTGGTTCAAATATGACAATGGCATCCTTGAGAAAAATTTAATTTGGTTTAAGTATGTGCGCAACAAACTTAGGAATAACTAAATATCACGCCATCCGATTTCGATGATTCATTTTTATTGTAAAAGAAAGTACTAGAAGAGTTTAGTTCGGTTCTGATTAATTCTATTCCGTAATAGTCCTATGAAAATTCGTAAAAACAAAGAAAAAAAAGTCAAACGTGGACTTCCCACGAGTAATAAATGGCGTTCAAATTTTGATTCGATTTGAAGTCAATTTTTGTTTTTGCTAGTTGTGCTAATCTTTCACAAATAGGGCTTAACAATCTTTTTGAAAAACTAATAACGAAAACTGTCTCTGCCCACCCCGCTAGAGTCAAAAGGACAACATGTAACTGTTGTTAACTTAACCTACCCTAACAGATTGTCACGTGTTCACAATAATACGGTACATTTAATTCCACGGTGTTTGTAGCGAAATCTCAACAAAGACGTTTCTAAATTAAGACCCCAGCAGTTAGCACCGAAATACAAAAGGACGAGGAATGATTAATCGTTTCTGCAGGAACAGCCCGCTGGGTGGTTGTCTCGCGGCAAAAATACTGCAGCATATCTCGTAATTAGCGATAAATATAAACATTTAGTCGTACTTCTACAATAACAAGTAAATTTACGCGCAAAAACAAAAACCGACTACAAATCGAATCTTAACGCCCTTATTGTAATTCATGGTAATATAATTAATCGGAACCTAACCAAATTCTCATCAAACCACCCTTGAAAAGCATCCTTTCCGATATTGATTTGTTCTCATTGTCAACTTCTAAATTTAAAAAAAATATTAAAGACAGCTTAGTTAATTCGTAAGGATTTATCAGTTCATTTATAAATAATCTCTTCTTAAATTTTTGTTATATCTATGTATATTTTCCCTAATAAGATTTATTTAATATATGTATATATTTATAATAGTTACCTTGACCGGTGACGGCGACCTTGGCTAGCTTCGGGCATGAGCCCTGATTTGGCTCGGTTGCAAGTAGCACAATATAGCTGACCGGTGATATTTTAAGTGTAGTTTGTAGGAGGACTTGGGGCGAGATTTCCTCTCGCGGCGTTCTGCGTCTAGATCAACGAGACGGTTCTTTTCAAAATCCGTCACACCTGCTTTGACACAAGAGCGCCACTCTGGTCGCATATGCACACTGCAACTGTCACACGAAAGTGTTGCCCGTTAAAATATAGTGATAATAATTTGAGGATAATGTCGTTGCTAGTGTAGTTACATATTTTACTTGTATTAAGTCTTTTATAATTTTAATTGTGCTAATGTTTATTGTCCCAAGTAAAGAGAAAAAAAAAGATAAATATAAAACGAATTGATTCTTTTAAGGTGATATTAAGTTATACATCTATTTGTCGTTCACATACTTAATGCAAATTTAAGACTTGTAGACTTTTGTTTTCTTAATGCCAAATTTCCAGAATTGGACCAAATTTACATGACACCTCAATGGAACCATCAGGTTTCGGATAAAAAAGAATGATAAAAATCGGTTCACCCAGTCGAAAGTTTAACGTCTCAATTTTTTGAAGTCGGTTGAAAAACGACCATAACTACACAAGGTTGGCAGAAATTCGTTTCATTTTGTATACGCCCAAGACACATCATTCTCCCCTTTCCCTTCCATAGAATTTACAGGAGAAGGTGTCTAGATATCCACAACAGCAGAGTACGTACGAATAACTTATTTACGTACCTGTAAGTGCGTAAATAAATTATACTTATAGTAAAATTACGTAATGTAAACATTTGTGGCCACTAACGTAATCTTATTCGAATCAATTCACCACCAAGCCAGAACATTTCAAACAAGCACCGATATTTTGCATCATCATTATTTTGACGATGAAGATCTTTCACACAAAATCACGATGGGAAATTGCGAGATTTATCGGATTGGCTCGGGCGCGGCGTCGGCTTACGAATGGCCTCATATCCTTTACGATCAACGGGACTGAAGGCACGTTTTATAGTTGCCTTAATTTTACGATGACTGATTAGTTGGTGCGCAATGATGTCTGCTTAACTCCGTGTTGTTAACATTGTTTACGTCAGAACAAATGCCTGTTAATAGCACTGCTTTCGTTTATGTGTTGTCTGATGTATGATTCACACCTTATTGCGGACTTTATATGTCTGTCTTTATATTTTTGACAATGGCGTCCCTTCACAAATCATAACTATGTGCGCGACAATTGGACGAATAAGTCAATATCACGCCAGCTGATTTCAATGATTCCTTTTTCTTTGGAAACGATGTATTTCAAAGGTGGATTTTTTCATTCATTCTATTTCGTAATATTTCTAA
Organism: Meandrusa payeni; assembly: GCA_029286785.1. NCBI lineage: Eukaryota > Metazoa > Arthropoda > Insecta > Lepidoptera > Papilionidae > Meandrusa > Meandrusa payeni. The sequence goes on along the minus strand of JAGSMX010000022.1, from coordinate 2,101,479 downwards.
TCTATTTGAAGTCGGTTTATGTTTTTAATCGTAAACATACTTGTTAGTTAAACGTTACGTATAACGAAAGATTAACGTTCAAAATTAACATGTATTCCCGCACATTTTCAAAACCAGCATAAAAGTTTTCAGATCGGAACAGCTCATTCACGATTCATCAGAGACAATAACGCTGTTCAAATTTTACAACCGGCGACATTTGCATGAATCTCATCTGGGCCGGATTTACGAGTGTCTGTAATTTGAAATCCGCTTTATGGACGCGCGTACACGCGTGTAATAAGTTTGGTATGCTGATGACTATAACGATAATAGTTCATGACTATTTACTACTAGAATTGCGAGGGTGGGGAATTAAAATGTAAAACAGGCATAGGGTAGGGCTTAGTCATTTTATTAAAGGACCTGGATGACCGACCTTTGTTCTACTTTTTTGTAAATCATGTTTTTTGGTAATGGTTAAAAACTATAAAAACACAATTAGTTAAATGTGAATTAAATTAATAACACAAATAATAAGAAATCAACAAACACAACAATTAGGTCTACAACTAAAACAACAATTTTAATATTTTAAAACTATAAATAATAGGTAAAACTACTAAATAAACTATGTACTTATACCAAGGTAAAAATATTTTTGGTAATTATATTTAGATACGAATTACATAATGAAATATCAATAATAACCGCAAAATGGTAGATGTAATTTTTCTTTACAAAGAAATCAATGGCGAAATAAAAAGTAGACTGATACTCGTAATTTATTAAAATAGTTTTGTATCTATTAATTATGAAATCGTTACGTTTCTTTATAACGAATGTTGTGTACACCTGTAATTGGCATACACAACAGGACTTAGTTTGTAAACATGATTATTACAACAATGTATGCTTGTGTAATGCTGTTGGTGTATCTTATTAAATAAATAAATAAATATTCTTCGATCTCAATGACATAATAATAAAAAAATGCTGCCGTAAATCTTGTAAGCGTAGTTACAAAAAGCTAAATTACCTCCAGATTGTATGGATCGTCTAACTACAGATTAAACTCGTTCTTTGATAATGTTAGTGATTCCTAGCCTTGACCGAGTTCAACTGCATTATCTTTTTGTTTCAAAATTTGTGATCTATTTCTTCTGTATCTTCTACTATTGTCTGCTGCAACCGAATAAAACCTATCTCCAAGCTTGATTTTTTTTTTAATGACGAACTACACAAATTGGTCAGAGAAACTGGCCTTGACTGCTTTGAGGCCGGATTGAGAGATGGCATAGCTCTTAGGTCGCTTAGCCTGAACCTCTATCGCTAGTAACTCTACACAAGGGGAGACCGGTGAGGGATAACCTCAGCTTGGATGGTTACGACTTGGTCGGTTGCTATTTCACTGATAAATAAGGGATATTCAAAAACGAAACTAACTTTGGGTGCCACTTTTTTGACGTGAATATCGACTATTTTATTGACTCATCACAAAGCGTCTCGTCATCGTATGACACACATACATCATTTCCTTGGTCTAACGTCAAACTTATTGACTTACTTTTTTTTTATTTAATTTAATACATTTTACACAATAAAGCGCATCCCAAAAACCTATCCCAGGTTTGTCTGGATGCTCAGCATTCAGTCCTCGTCCATTTTTACAGTAATAGTGATTTAAAAGAGAACACCGCAACACCTAGTCACGAGCCGTTGCGAGCATCTTTGCAAACGAACGCACACACCCATCGTAAGCGAAGACGCCTCAATGCGTGTGAGCGTTCGATACAGGCTGTTCTTAATACTTTTATTACTTAATTTTTACACATGTTATAAAAAAATATTTATTTTTTTAAAACAGTTTTAATGTTTTTGTTGTTAATGTCTTTTTTTGGTTTGTAATGGGAGTTTATTGATTAGTGTCGGTATTAAGTATTGCGATGTTCGCTTACTTAATACTGTTTGTTGCTTAGCAATCAGCAAGCATGCTTCCTTGCGAAGCCCAAGGTACCACGACAAGAATATTAATACGGGACCCAATAGAAACTAAAAACTCTTTGAAGTAAAATTTCTTTAAGCACGCTTGACTTGGAGGGTTAGCTGGTGAATGCATTAAGTAAAGTGTGATCGGAATTTGAGACAGACATATAAGTTAGTAAAGATAGAAAGAGTTTTTTTTAATTATTTTTTAATGACGAACCACACAATCTTTGGCCAATCCACAGATAGAAAGAGAGTTGCGTTTCGTATATCTAAGATACACGCCAATTGTCTGTATCACATTTAGGTGCAAGAAAGAGCAGACACACACATTTTCTGTATCTCTTCAACAATCATATATACATATATAAACTATACGTTAATACACATACATAAATACATAATATAGATGGAGCTAAAGAAGTTTTACTTCAGTCGCGTAGTCTGTCGGCTTTATGAGTGCACAAAATTTTCTTCCCGAAGTGGCACTCAAAGTTAGTTTTGCTTTTGAATGTCTCTTAGATTATCCGTGAAATAGCAACCGACCGAGTCGTGGTTCGGCCCTCTCGGGCGCCCTCAGATCGGAATGCCGTAAGCATAGTAACCGTCCAAGCCGAGGTTACCCCTCACCGGGGATCCTTGTGTCGAGTTAGGTTTAGGCTAAGCGACCTAAGAGCTATGCCACCTCTCAATCCGGTGAAGCAGTCAAGGCCAGCTTCTCTGGCCAATCTGTGTAGTTCGTCAATAAAAAAAAAAAATAGTGCACAAACTCCTCCTTTTTAAAATCGGTTAAAAATGCAAATCCACTTGATACTTAAGTTTTCGTTAGTTGCTACCTCCAACCGCTCCCAATCTTGCTCCACGTCAATAACAAGTCGGAGCTTAGATTTTACTGTCCAATTTGCTCTTGTATTTGCATACTCGTAAAAGATACTGTCTAATGCCTTTGTTCCCTAATCCCTACATTTTGTCACATCATACTCTCGGCAGATTGGATGGGAGCAGTAGACACACTTACAGCACTCATCTTAAAGGTCAAAGTTCCATAATGATGTTCAAATCAGAATTGACAGACATTTTCTACAGGTTACGTCAAACTAGATTTATCATCATGAGCTTAGTTCTGGGCTCTCAAGAATAAGACTACGGTATCCCCTGCCTGTCGTAGAAGGCGACTAAAATGGACCTCGGGTTCAATGGGCGACAAGGGGCCTTTCTCGTCTGCCAACGTAGAAAATCTTTTCTCACTATATCTGTATGCGATTGAATTAAACGCGTATGTCCTAAAACAATCAAGTAATTGGCGGTTTATTTCACTTACAAAATCTTCGGTGGATTATTAAACCATATAATGTGAAAAAAAGCACCTGTAACGCAAAGCTCATTCGCTGGCATGTCAGCCAGTAACTGGCTTTTTAAAAGCAATAATCAAAACGTCAAATTGACAATCGAACTGGACATTTAAAATGTAATCGTCTATTCAAACAAGACAACGTATCATTAGGCTTTAAAACCAGCCTACACAACTGATTCCACTGTCAATGCTTAATTAAGAAGGGAAATATCAAAACCTATTATCATTTGATATCAACATTACATAATTCGATTATCAAAATTCTTCGACAACCTTAAACTTTGAGACATAAGTTCCAAATCACAATGTAATTTTCTTTTTGATATACAAAACATTAATTAGTGTATTGGGAACAAAAGTTTTGTCAAATATACCAATTACAATTTTAAAGTTACTTAATATCGTGTGTATTTTGAGCTCTAAATTACAATAGATAGGGTGAAATGTGTAGCAGTTTATTTCAAAATTTAAATTGTTAGTTATACACAATGGGGAAGTGTAAACGCTCAGGTGCGTAACGAACTAATTAATTTGAATGCCCGCATTTGATTACACAAATCAAATGGTTTATTGTGTGAGGGGTGAAATGAGAAATCGCTAAGAAATTTCGTTTGTCACGTTTCGAGCATGTTTCCGGTGCATTTGATGATGGGCTTATTATTGCCTTCAGTGTATTCCCGACACAGAGTAATGAAGTGTTGCAGTGTAACAATTTAAAAATAAAATGACATTAAAAATTGCCTTGCACATTACACTTGTGTAACTTTAGATTTTCTAGAACAGAGTCAATTGAAGACCACGAACCGGAAGGTGGTCTGACGACCTCTTATAGGCAGTTGGATGCATGTCACTTACAACCAGTCCTTTTGGAAATCGTTAGGCGGTGTTCCGACGGCTGAAATAATAATGATGAGGTCTTATTGAAAGAGCCGTGGTAGCTCAGTATCCGGGCGATCGCCTCAAGTGGCATACTACACTGGTAACCCGAGTTCGATCCCCGGTGACCGCACCCTTGAAATTGTTTGTGCATTACTACATGCTGATTTACCACGCACTTAGTGGTTAAGTAAAAGAAACTTTATTTTCTAAGATATGTGAAGTCCGGTAACCATGGTGGACTGTGCCTTAATACTCGCTTAAGAGGGAAGTCATGTGGCCAAGTATAATAACAGACGGAAGAAAAATGAATGTTTACCCTTTCTTATATACAAAAAAAAATACTCAGACTAACTAACCATATTTCAATGAACCCTATAAGGTTGAAATAAGTACATGTTTAAGGATAAAAAGTATTAATTTTTCTTAAAAGTATTTTATAAATTTCATGGCTTAACTATCGGTTATTGTTTCGAAACTTTTTCTACAGAAAGTATTACATGAAACCGAAATTGGAATGAAATTAAAATGTAAACCAGCCAGTCTTTCTTGCCCTATTACGCAATATTTAATTTATAAAACCTTTTTACTAAAAAATATAATTTAAAAAGTTTTTCTATCCTCCACCTCTGTTATTGTGGACGTCTGTGAACGCCCTCCCATGTCACAGGTGTCGATTGTTCACACGCGGACGTAACGCCGGCTTTATGACGTTAACTTTTTATTTTATTTTTTAATAATGATTACAGAGACACCGCGCTCCTTTCGATTGTTTGTTTACTGCATCGTTATTAAATTTATAATTCATGAATGAATAACATTTGAAACAGTTCGTTCGTTACGAAATTTATTCATAAACAATGAATTTTGTAAAGAGATTTTACAACCCAAGGATCTGATTACCTATGACAAACTAACAATGCATCGTCCACAGAGTGGAAGATATGGTTGAAAAAATCACAATATTTGTAAAGTTGACAGTTCGTCGTTTAACTATGGAATAAAGATAGGACTTTTTTTAGAGGTCCGTAAATCGTACATATTTCCGCCGTAATCAATGTCGGCCCAGCGCCAATGCGTCCCGATGTGGCACATAAAGCTCGTTAACTATTGAATGTCCTGTTATCCGATAAAAGCAACCGATGGAATCGTGGTTCGGCCCTCTCGGGCGAATAGTCCGACCTTTTAGGGGCTATTTCGTCGAGTTACTAAAGGTTCAGGCTAAGCTACTTAAGAGCTGTGTCATCTCTCAAAAACCCGGTGAAACTGTAGAGGCTTTTTGGCTGATCAGGGTCACTCAAAAAAACCAGTGGACCAGTTCTAGTTATGAACCTTTGATTTTTATGTAAATGTTCCAAATACAAGGGAACTTTGCAGGAGTGCCGTAACACGGCAAAGTCCTTATATAAGATTTGCAAATTACACAATATTACAAATTTGATAATTGGTAATTTCCATTCAATTATTAACAATAATGTTTATACAATACAATAATTTAAATTTTTTTTCTGCCATCTGCTAATTCCGGCGAAACTCTTGCGATCAGCATTACTTATCCGCTCACGTCCTAAAGGTAGAGAGCAAGGTCCATCGTAGGGCGAAAAAACCAATCCGCGATCCCGTTCCAACGATTACGTGCACCGAGGTTGAGAATGTATTAAAAAATCTGCGTCCCCGCAAAGCCCCCGGTATATACCGGGGGCTTTGCGGCTTATGCCGGACGGCATACCTAACTTGGTTGCCAGACGTTTCCCCGATAATATCGTACGCCTCCTGGCTATAATATTTAACGCGGCCATGACTCACGGCATCTTTCCCAACGAGTGGAAGGAGGCCGACGTCGTAGGGTTCTTCAAACCCGGTAAACCGCGCACAGAACCCTCTTCATATAGACCTATTAGTCTTCTCTCCGTTTTAGGGAAAGTATACGAACGGCTTATCTTAGCTCGATTACGCGCCTTCATGGACTCGCGAGAGCTTCCCATACCCGAGCAGTTTGGCTTCCGCGCCAAACACTCATGTATTTCAACAGGTGCTCCGCATCACGGAGCACATTCACGCCAAATCCTTTATTGGCATGCATACGGGAGCAATCTTCCTGACGTGGCGAAGGCATTCGACAAAGTCTGGCACACCGGGCTTGTATACAAGCTATACAAGCTTGGGGTGCCTGACTATCTAGTGCGCATAGTGCGCGATTTTCTTACCGGTCGAACCTTCAGGTACCGCGTCGAGGGAGTGCGCTCCACCCTCCGTCCCGTTCTAGCCGGAGTACCACAAGGCTCCGTACTCGGTCCCGTCCTATATACGCTCTACACTAACGATATTCCGCGCTCACGTAGAGCAGAGCTAGCCCTTTCGCCGACGATACTGGCATTTATGCTTCCGGGCGTTCTCCCGAAGTCATTCTTAAAAAACTCCAGACCGCGGCCGATGCCCTAGGGGATTGGTTTCGGAAATGGAGAATAGAAATCAACCCGGCTAAGAGCGCAGCCATGTACTTCACAAGGCGTCTTCAGCCTCCACCTCGTTGCGTCCAACTTCTAGGTACCCCTATTCCATGGGTTACACAAACCAAATACCTTGGTGTCATATTAGATCCCAAACTCAGCTTCGGCCCTCACGTAGACCAAGTTAGGAACCGGGCGGCCTACGTTATGGGTCGCCTATATCACCTCATTAATAAGAAAAGTAAAATGTCCTCCGTAATAAGGTAACACTTTACAAAGCAGTTATACGTCCCGTTATGACGTACGCGAGCCCGGTCTTCGCGCATGCCGCCCATAAACATATCCATAGGTTACAAGTAATTCAGAATCGTTTTCTGCGACGAGCCACGGGTGCGCCGTGGTTCGTACGTAATCGCGAGCTCCACGTTGATACAGGGTTACCGACAATAGCCCAATTCTTTAAGCAGGCATCTCGACGGTTTTCGAGACTGCCACCAAACATTCTAACAAACTTCTTGTAAGTGCCGCCACTTATAAGCCTTCCTATAATAAATTCCGTCGCGTCGCCCGGAGGCCGAAACACGTTCTTGACGATCCGGACGACGCGATTACCATTGCACAGGCTAGATCTCTACAAATCCATTAAAGCGTCCATTCGCGACCGTCGGAGGTTGCGAATAATCCTTGCGCGTTACCGCTTTTTATGGGCCGGCCCCACCCCTTAGATGTTAGGAGCGTTGCTGGAGTTTCTTCGGCCACTTCTTCTCCCAGCGCCAACGCTTCCCGAAGTGGCACTCAAAGTTAGTTTAGCTTTTGAATGTCTCTTAGATTATCCGTGAAATAGCAACCGACCGAGTCGTGGTTCATTCTCTCGGGCGCCCTCGGATCGGCATGCTTACGCGTAACATAGTAACCGTCCGCCGAGGTTACCCTCACCGGGGACCCTTGTGTCGAGTTACTAGCAATAGAGGTTCAGGCTAAGCGACCTAAGAGCTATGCCACCTCTCAATCCGGTGAAGCAGTCGAGGCCAGCTTCTCTGGCCAATCTGTGTAGTTCGTCAATAAAAAAAAAAAAAGCATTACTTATAACAAATATAGTATATACGTTCTACTGTTAGGCACAGACCTTCTTCGTGAAAAGAGTTGCGATTGGGCTTCACATGAGCACATGGAAAATCGGCACTAACAACTTCGACAAACGATTTCAGTGGTGCCTGCACCGGGGATCGAACTCAGGTTGCTAACGTACTAAGCAAACTGACTCGCCCGGGTACTGAGCTACAGGTTTTATCAATTCAATCAGGTCAAATCGTAAAAATAAAAGTGCCATAGACGTGAGAAGACTTGCACTTGTTAAAATTGACCTATCGTCAAAGGTCAGTACCGTTCAATAAATACCGATTACCCATTTAAGTTGCCCTTAATATTAATAAATATATATTTAACCGCAAAACAATTTTCACTTGATATCTATCGCGTGCATTCCCACGGAATATTGTGAATTGTATAAAAACGATGAATCATGATTGTTAAAACACAAGTGGGAATGGCCAGTTGTCTTCTACAAAGGCACGACTACGCCGTAGCGTTGACCAATAATTACGTAATCAATGAAATTGAATCCAATCAGAACTGACAGAATGTCCGCGGCTTCGTCTGCATAATGGAATCTGACAAAATCATAGCTCACTTTAGGAATTATTTTATATAAGCTATTACTTTTAAAGCCTGCCTGACTAAAGCTAAATGTAAAAAAGTCCATACCTTGGCTACTAAAGCTCGACTATACGACCGCAGAAAATTTGTTAAAATTCTCATCATAAATTCAATAACATATAAAGCACACTACACACACACCACGCATAAACTACAGAGACACCACACAAACCCACCACACTTTCACACACACACCACACACTTTCTTTCTTGCATGCTAATACTTAAGTTAATATTAATAATAAAATTACAGAACTATTATAAGTATGGTGGGGGGCTGGTGATCTGTCTTACAGGGTACCCTAGTTCAGACACCAGTCTGTCATAAATTTAAGAACTACGTAAACTGTAAACGTATAAGTAAACTGTAAATTTAAATTTGTGAAAGATGAATAAATAAATTTATTATTATTATTATTTTAAGTCAAGATTCATTTTCAACCGACTTTTTTTTTCTCTTTATTTGGGACAATAAACAATAGCACAATTGATATTATAAAAGACATAATAGAAATAAAATATGTAACTGCACTACCAACTACATTATCCACAAATTATTATCATTATTATTTTAACGTGCAACACTTAAAAAAACGAAAACACTATCAACAAAATTAAGAAGAAGAATAAGGAAATAAATGAACTAATAAATACTTATTAACTAAATAAGCTGTCTTTAATACATTTTCTAAATTTAGTAGTAGGCAATGAAAACAAATCAACATCTGCGAAGTACTTATGGTATATATCCACCACACGACGGAGAAGTGAACGCGCACCAGTATTGGAACGACAGGAGTTTAAAGAAAATAAATTAAATGCCCTAACTTCAAGAAAGGATCTCAATTCGACTATATTTTTATGTTCATTACCCCAGAACTTTCGACTGGGTGAACCAATTTTGATGTTTTTTTATATCAAAGCTAGTGCTTACCGTGTAATCCTACTCCAGTTCTGAAAATAGCATCCATGAAAAAAATTAGTCTTTAATTTGCATTAAGTATGTGCGTCACAAATGGACGAATAACTCAATATCACGTCGACCGTTTTAGATGATTCATTTTTTATTGAAAAGCATGTACTTCAAGGGTAGTTTAGAGTTGAGTTCTATAATGAGTTTAATCTAAGTACACTTGGGTTAAATAAAATAAGTAATAGCACTCAGACGTCAATTCAAAGAGGTAGGTAGAGACTACGAATTTTCAGTTTTCACGGTCTTGAGTGGGTCCATCGCTATAATTTTTTTAATGTATATTGTTTAAATAAAATAAAGAAAAATTTAGCCCGGAGAAGCGGGCTGGGGGGTACGCTAGTATTATTATATTATATAATATGTTGTTTACGACAGTTCTAATTACACGGTCTTTTTAGGTTGTACCTGTGAGCGTAGCGCTCCACATATCAATTTGAATCACAAAAATTCCCACTTTCCATTGTTTCTGCCATTAGCCGCGTTGCCCCGCGACCTGTTAGACGAGAATAACAAATGATCCCACGGAAAACGCAGACACGAAAGCGGACGATAGCGCCCCATCGCGATACGCTCCTAATTAAATTAATTGTTAGCAGTTGCGATATAAATGACGAGCTATGAAATGGCCGAAAAAAATTGTAGATTCCCAAAGATAAAAGCAATAATAAAACACTTCCCCTCGCAGCGTGCCGCCTTGTTAGATCGATTTGTAAAACGACAATGTATATTACACTAACTCTAATTACGTGTATATTCCGCTAACTTAAAAAAACATCAGTAACTGGCTGCCACGGTTAACTTTTGAACTTCTAAATGTCTAAAAGAGTTTTATTTTAGTATATAAAATTCTATTTAAATTTATACACAAACCTTGTCCCAAAAAAAGCATAAAACAAGTATATTTATGAGCAAAAAAAACCGTCGAAGCCGAGGTTACCCCTCACAGGTCCCCCACCTTTGTATCAAGTTACTAGCTAATAGAAGTTCAGGCTAAGCGACCTAAGAGCTATGCCACCTCTCAATCCAGTGAAGCAGTCAAGGCCAGCTTCTCTGGCCAATCTGTGTTGTGCGTCAAAAAATGTCATACATACATATTTTATTTTAAATAAATTGCCACCTCTTAAACCGGTGTAGCAGTCCAGCCTCTCTGGCCAACTGTGTAGTTCGTCCAGAAAAAAACCCACTTAAATCGGATCAAACGGAAAACGCTTATTCCAAATTATCGTATGAGTATTACGAAATATAATTAATCCGATCCTAACCAAAATCTCATCAAACTACTCTTAAAGTGCATCCTTTCCAATAAAAATGAATCAAATTGAAATTTATATATTTTTCTATTCTCTATTTAAAACCTCTATTATGAGTAACTTTCCGCGGAAGTCCATGAGGGAACCATGGCTTTAACTAATTACGTTAAGCAGTAAAGGCCACCTTCTCTGTGCCAACTGTGTTAGTTCGTCCAAAAACCTAATTACTCTAGACACGATTGTAATCTGACTCGAAGTAAATATCCATGTAAATATTATATAGAAGAATATGTGCGGTACACGAATACGGCAAGGAGCTTACAAGGCTTCGAATTAGATTTTTTCAAATTCGTCGTAGGTAGCCGGCACGCGACCCGCATGATTCAAACGCGTCGATCACGACTCGTGGCCGCTTCTATTTGCGCCGGACAATGCAACGGCCGATGTAATCAAAGAGCTACAATTACCGGTAGGGATACTTTACAGGTTTTGTTTTGGTTAAATTAAATAAACTACATCATGGTGTATATAATACGCACATGCCGTTATATGTTTTGTATATTTTGTATCTTTTTTATGTAGGGATTCACAAAGCTCGTAACGTGGGGGTGCTCATTTTCATTATCCGTAATTTTTTTGTTCACGGGGAGGAAATCTTCAACAAGATACTCCGGGGAAGGCGAAGTTATGTGGGGTTTTACCCACTACAACCTCCCCGGCGGCCCTTCCTCGGTGCATGGTAAGGGGCTGCGGGATCTCAAGAGGAACACACGCATTGGAGGTGGTGGGTAGGTCCCACGGGTGTCCCAGGAGATTACTCCCCCTCTCCCCCGTGCCCTCGCAGTGCAAGGCGGCACGGGCCAGCCGATGTCGCCTTCTTTCCGGGTCCGCTTCAGCGAACAACAAAGGCCTTCGGCTTCTACGACAAGCAGGGGATACCGTAGTCTTATTCTACAAGTCCAGAACTACAGGGCTGAAGCCGAGGTTACCCTCACCGAGGGACCTATGTGTTCTTCTTTGGCCAATCTGTGTTGTTATATTATTTAGATACAGGATTATTGTAATTTTGTTTAATAAAGAAATACAAAAAGATTGCGCCTCCACGATTTTTCTCAGTTACTCGTATACACTAATATTTATAGTTCATTATTTTTATTCTACCTATATTAAAATTACCTACCTAAATAAAATAGCATATTTTTAAACTATATTGATTTTGTTTCTTTTGCATGGTTGCCATTGATAGTTCGGCAACTCTTACAACTTCATCCTTTCAAAACGGTTCATAAATGGCGCTATATGTACAGAAACATGAAACAATTGAATTGAGAACCTCCTACTTTTTGGTGTCGGTTAAATAAGCCCAAGTGAATTCAGACCTCTACAACATAACAAAACAATTCATGTCTAATAGTATACACGAGTAATTATTCATCGTAACACTTTATTTAAACGCTGTCGGGTATTCGTTAATACGTCTTACACTGACGCCGAGGACAAGTTTCCTTGCATATGACATAAGCACCACTTAAGCTACTATCTTGTCGTCCAATTGTCAAACGATTTTCGCCTCTATTTGCATTTGTTAAAGATCAAAGTTATGTTAAGTGAATGCAAACGTAATTAAGTGGATTTAATGTGCCGACATGTCAGTATTGATACAGGAGCGTGCTATATTTACTCAGAGGGTGTGTTCAGTGACATATTTCTTTGTACGACTGCTGTGTTACGATTTTAGAATGCCGTTGTTTTTATAGAAGCTGCGAGGGGGCAGATGAAAGGGAACGGCTTTAAAAAATTAACCGGTAAAAGTTTTATATTGATGTTACATTGAGTACTTTTGTTCTTTTATGTGTATGTAGCGAACGAGTTAATGAACTAACTTATGTTTTTCAACTGACTAAAAAAAGATAGAGAGGATTCAATTCGTCTGTATTTTCTTTATGTTTGTTACCACATAACATTGGACTGGGTGAACCGATTTAGATGATTCTTATTTTATTAGAAAGCTGGTACTTGGTGCTGGTTCCATTTCTGACGATAGGATCTATGAGAAAACCATATAAGTCTAAAAATTTGCATCAAGTATGTGCGCCACAAATCGACGGATAACTCAAAATCACGCCATCGATTTTAGTGATTCATTTTTATTGGAAAGGTACAGCCTTCAAGATGTAGTTTAATGTGAGCTTGGTTAGGTTCTGATTAATTCTATTTCTCTTAATATTCCAACGATAATTCGTAAATACAAAGAGGAGAGGAGCATAATAGTGTTGTAACGTTTGATACGATTTGAGTTAACGTTTGAGTTGGTTTTTGTTTTTTGTCGTAAATATACTTTTTGAAGTAATACTTTTTTAGGCACGTTATGAAAAATTATTACAGTAACAGGTTGAAGCTGCAGTGAAAAACTGTGCTTTTATACTTTTTCAAGCGCTCCAATATAATTGAGATCACTATGAAACAATTTTTTTGACGACCTTACGGATCGATCGGAAATCTCAAATCTGGTGAAACAGTTGTGGTCAGGCCAGGAGCCTGCGTAAGTTTGTCACAAAAATTACAAATCGTATACGGCACAAATTCGTGGTATAAAGGCGACAGAGTTCAACGAGGCGTTACCACTACAAAACTTAAAAATGAAAATTACACCAATTCACTTTCATTGTTAACAGAAATGCCGTAGGATCATTCGACCTAAATGAGTCAGAGAAGTGTATTAAATAAAACGTGTCCTATCACCTTGTAATAAAGGTGTATTTGCAAAGTCTCAATAACGGATAAACCGAGTGTAATATTACATCAATTCTGAGTACAACACGCACCGGAGGCTTTGCGGGACGCTGGACAAAGAACGACACTTTAATGCATCGGATGGCCATTTTAAAATGAAATGCATTTAATTGCATGGTTTGTTGCGTTTAGTAAACGTTTAGGATAAACCAATTATGTTTAGCCGACTTAAAAAAAGGAAGAGGTTATCAAATGACCTAAATTTTCAAAACTTCTGCACTTACTAAAGGATTACTTACTTTCAAAAAAGATTGGCCATTTTAAAATGACTTTTTGTGCATTTAATTGCATGGTTTGTTGCGTTTAGTAAACGTTTAGGAGAAACCAATTATGTTTAGCCGTAGAAAAGGAAGAGCTTATCAAATGACCTACATTTTCAAAACTTCTCCACACTAAAACTCCACTCAAAAAAAACATTGACAGCATATTGTACAATGGCTTTAAATTTCTAACTTTGGAAAATAAATTAAAATCTTTGATTTTAGCGATTTTAATATTAAAAATGGTATCATTTTTCAACACCAATGTATATTGTCATCGACTAATACAAGTCTACCTTGATTTGTGTACTCTGGTCATAAATAGACCGTTATTCCCTATTTTACAAATGAGGGTTGTCAACAAAACAAATGTAGACAACCCTAATAAGAGCTGCAGAGATTTGGAACTTAATTTTTGATAAATATTCAGGCATCAACGTAACTAGGCGCCATATGGTCGATATTTATCTTTGAATTAAGTTAGTTGGCAGTAATTGATTCTGGTAATTTATTTATTAATTCTGTGTCCCACTGTTGGGCGCAGGCCTTCTCTGTAAAGAGAGTATAAGGGCATAGTCCGCCACGAGGCCCTAGTGCGGATTGGCAGACATCAGGTCATAAAAAAATTTCTAGGACATGTAGGTTTCCTCACGATGTTTTCCTTCACCACCGAGTGCGTTGTAAATCATCACATAAAATTGCAACAACAAATTTATTGGTGCCATCACCGGGGATCGAACTCTGGTTGCTAGCGTACTATATAACTTTTTTTTTTGTTTATGGGGAGGAAATCTTCAGAAAGATACCCCGCCTTCTGGGGGGAAGACGGCAGTTATGTGGGGTTCTTACCCACTAAAACCTCCCCGGTGGCCCTTTCCTCGGTGCATGACGAGGGGCTCCGGGATCTCCAGTGGAACGCACCGGAGCCCCTCTGCACTGTGCTCTCCCTCCCCCCCAGTGCCCTCGCAGCGCAAGGCGACACGGGCCAGCCGATGTCGCCTTCTTCTCGGGTCCACTTTGGTGGACGACTCAGGCCCCCACCCTTGTCGCCCAGTGAACCCGAGGCCCCTTTTAGTCGCCTTGTACGACAGGCAGGGGATACCGTAGTCTTATTCTTGAGAGCCCAGAACTACAGGGCTGAGCGTACTATATCACTTGAGTCAACCGCCCGGACACTGCTACCGCGGCTCGCACGCGTTTCTATTTAAAATTGCTTAAATAAGTTACTTTTTAACTTATTTACTTTCTACTTATTCAGTATATCGGTGGTTAGGCGAATGATTTTAATTTTTTTCATATCATTTAATATTTATTGATTTGATTTTTGGCTAAAAGAAACCTTTTCAGCACAAACTAATATTCTTTAACTTTATTTTAATCGTCCTTTTTTGTACTTAAATTTTTAATAGTTGAAATGATTAATTAATTTACAAAACCAACAACAAAGAAATTTCAATATATATTTTATCAACTATTCTATTATATAACAAAGTTATATAATAGAATATTTGATATACCCAGAGAAATGTATTTACAAAACGTAGTCATAATTCATATTTTTAATTAATGTTTAACAAAAAAATCAGTTCGAGTCGAAAAGTGGCGAGCACATACGAATCGTCATGGTGGGAGCACGAGTTTGGCCCCTGGTTTAAAGCCTTAGATATTTTTCGTAGCAGTTGTGACATCAATAAATGAGTCCTTGCGTCATAAAACAAACGGTTCACGCATCGCCGGAAATGCATTTGAATAAAGAACGTAATAAAACCTCCTTCCAATTTAACCGTGTTAACTGCAACACCTGATTTTATGACCGGAATTAGGAAACAAATTAGCCGTGAAAGAGTACAATTTTAATACGTCATAATATATCAGAACCAACCTAACATTTGTTGCTTGTCGGTGAACAAGTGTGCGCGACGATCCGTAGTACAGATACATAATTTTATTTTTTTCGTGGTGAATAAAATTTAAATTAATTATAACACTTTTGTTAGGAACTGTACAGACTGAAGGAAATTTAAATGGTAATATTTAATAATAACAATAATAATAAATCTTTATTGGTCACCAAAGAAAATGATTCAACAATAAAATGAAGTCTCTGACTCCTGAGCTAGGTTCCATTGGACCTTTTTTTTTGTTAACGCGGAGGAATCTTTTAATAAACCATCCGCCGGTACCCCGGGTGGGCCCGGAAGGATATGTTGGACTCAGCCTGGGCAGCCCTTAGCCACTAAACCTTCCGCGAATGCCATCAGCCGTTATAAGCGGAGTGCCCCGGATCTGTCAGCAACAGAACACCCCAACGACCGGCCGGTCCCGGCAAAGACCGGACTACATCCTCAAAAGGGGACTACTCCGGCACTCAGTGAAGTCCGACGCCGAAGCATACTGGGGCCAGGTACTCATTCTGGCCCCAGTTAAAAATCAATTTTTGGTTTAATAAATTCGTAAGCATAGGTAACGGTAGCATTAGCATTATGTGGCGGTAGTATTTTGAACACAAATAACAAAACAGTTAGAAGATAAACACAATAACGACTCACGCATTTCTACTCCACACCAGTGTTACGGCTTCACTAATTATATCAGAATTCCCTACCATTCCCTACTCGGTGTCATCACGAGGCTACAAGGCGTTAGGTTTTAGGTTTATACATATATAAATATATATACATACATATAGATGGAGCTAAAGTAATTCCAGACGTGGGGCCTGAAGTACACTCGTTTTTTTATTGGTAATAGATATAGGTAAGATGCTGGTTAACTGTTGTGAACAACCCTTATTTATTTAGATTAGAATTCAATTGCCGTGTGAGTGGACATATGTTTGGTGAAATTAATTCCGAGCTATGCAAATGCGTACATCGAGCGCAAGTGTCCAATTTTCCACAACAGTCCTTTAAGTTTGTTGGTACTATGTAGTCAAATTATCATAGAGTGGATTCTATAATAGCTTTTTGGCTATTATAGAATCTTCTCTATGATAATTATGGCATAGCGATTATCTATAGATTTCCACCCCTTAGATTTTAGAAGCGTTGCTTGAGTTTCTTCGGCCACTTCTTCTTTCAGCGCCAACGCTTCCCGAAGTGACACTCAAAGTTAGTTTAGCTTTCAAATGTCCCTTAGATTATGGATGAAATAGCAACCAACCGAGTCGTGGTTCGCCCCTCTTGGGTGCCCACGGATCGGAATGCTTACGCGTAACGTCATAACCGTCCAAGCCGAGGTTACCCCTTACTGTGGAAACTCTTGTGTCGAGTTACTAACAATAGAGGTTCAGACTAAGCGACCTAAGAGCTATGCTATGCCACCACTCAATCCAGTGAAGTAAACAAGGCTAGCTTCTCTGGCCAATCTGTGTAGTTCGTCATAAAAGATAGAAAAAGGATATCCATACATTTTACGGTACTATTTACTCCATTCATATTCATGCAGTAAAAAGCGGTTATTTTAAACAGACACACCAATTTTATTTATTATATACACTAAAAAAAATTACAATTTTTGTATGTCATTTTCGGCTAATCTCTGGAAAGGTCAATTTTGACGGGACTTTCACTGGTAGATGATGTAATATGGAGTAACTAAGTCTACTAAATTATTCTTCTTCTATGTCGTAAACTCATGACTGAGGGACGTGACTATGGTGCGTTGCCCTGGCCATCATTTCTTTTCAGACATTTCTGCCTTGCGCCATTTGGATGGATGGTTATAGGATAGCTCCCGTAACGACCTTGTTGTCCATCTTGTAGGAGACCACCCTCTCGCTCTCTTTCATTCCACACAACCAGTAATAATCAACCTTTCCAGACTGTATGGGTCTCCCTTGACCGTGTGTCCGAAGAAATTGAGAACTCTACCAGCAGACATAAATATTAGAACATTTTTAATAGCGAGTCCACCGCGGTCTAGTCTGATATATAATTGGAATGTATCACAATCACACATCGTTCTCCTGATAAACTTCCAGAGGACAATAAATGTCCACATAAATGTAACTTTTATGTTCAATACGACCAATCATAAACACAGTCTGCCATTAGCCCAATGCTTCAACACTAATGTAGAGAGATCTTATTTAGAATCTCGTATATTAATTTTATAGTACTAATTTGAGTGCGTCGCCTGAAGAAAACATTGTTCGCACGTGGATACTATGGCGCATCTACAATGACCGCATCTGTAAAATTCTAATTAAGTTTACTTTTAATTTAATTAATAACATAATATTGAATGATAAAGACAATTTTACGCTCTCTTCCCTTAGAAGTTGTAAATTATTGCTAATATCAAATTTATACGGACACTTCTTTCAACCGACTTCAAAATGGGAGGAGGTTCTCAATTCCCTTGCATATTTTTTTTATGGTATTCACCTCATAACTTTCAACTTGGTGAGCTGATTTTGGTGATATTATATTGTTATTATATTGAATCTTAAATTTTAATAAAATTTGACTCGATTTGGAGTCGGGTTTTGTTTTTACGCGTAAAACAGATGAATTCAGAACCTTAAATAATCGGGTTATATTCACCACACCAATGCACCGTCAAATTTATGCCGCAAAATTGATGGTGTCGTTAGTGACATAATAAACATCGTCGTCAGAAGTACTCGAAAAACTTGTATGCAATATGTACATAGTTGTATGAATGCCCAGGAAGCGAGAAATGTGTGCCGTGAAAATTGAAATCCGTAATCTCTGCCTACCCTCTGGATCCAAATACCTTATAATTTTTATTACAACAACCATTGTGGAACAAACCGTTGCAACAATGTCCACGCATTCGCCGATACGAGCGGCCACAGTCAATATTGAAATTTACGACGCCCCATTGTTAAGTTAGCATTATATTTTATATCTTTATTGGTCACTTTGACAAGTTCCGATTTTGCGTAGAATTCGTCTCGGGACCTTACGACGCTATTACGATCTCGGTGTGGTCTAAAAGTGCGTGCCTAATCGGGGATTCGGAGCAAAATAGAGGCGTTCTTGTTGACGTATTTATTGAAGCATTGTGCGTGGGTGGTAATGTTTTTTTTATACTTTTTCTCGTTTAATTATAGACGGCATGTTTGCGTGCCAGTCGGGACATTTGACTCCTTGTAAGTTTATTGTACTGGACTCTGAAATGGCGATTTGCAATTGACGGGTTTTATATTCTGTTACTTTCCTAATGTTGAAAGCACCCCTGTCTAGTAACTTGTTACTTGCACATAACACAGTTTAATTTTAGAATAAAAGGATTTTCACGCTTACGATTATCGTGTGAAAAGGACGGTTATATTTGGCGCAAGTACGGCCTCATATGGAATACTGTTCGCATCTCTGGGCCGGGGCTCCCCAATACCAACTTCTTTCGTTTGACCGTGTACAACGTAGAGCTGCTCGAATAGTCGACGATCAGGGTCTTTCCGATCGACTCGACCTCTGAGTCTGCGAAGAGATGTCGGTTCTCTTTGCATCCTGTATCGCATTTACCATGGGGAGTGTTCTGAGGAATTGTTCGGAATCATTCCAGCTACCAATTTCCATTACCGCACATCTCGGCAGAATTCCAATTCCACCGCCACCATCTTGATGGTTGGCGTTCAACGACTGTACGTTTTTCGCGTAACTTTCTCCCACGCACTGTCAACTTGTGGAATCAACTGTCGCCAGCGGTGTTTCCGAACGTTTACGATTTAGGGACCTTGAAGAAACGAGCCTGTTCCTATCTCAAAGGTCGGCCACGCACCTACAGCTCCTCTGGTGCTGTGGATGTTCATGGGCGACGGTGATCACTAAAGATCAGGTGAGCCGTATGCTCGTTTGCCACTTTTCATATAAAAAACTTAGTAGAGCTTTTTAACGTCTTTAAATTTTTTTACAATATTCGTTTACTTTTATAATAATGATTTCATTAATCATATTGTGTTAGAGCAACTTGATACCAAGCTTTGTTATCGTTTACATAATCAGAAATTTTGTAATAAGCCTTACAACAGAGATTGGCTTTAACGATCATTTTAAACTTGTTCAAAGACAGATCCTTAATATTATTTGGAAGTTTGTTGTATTAACGTATACGTTGCCCCATATAAGAGTTATTGATTTTGTGGAGACTTGTTCACTCAACTGGTTTTAACTTACGACTTTTTGTCAATCTGTACCATCCTAAACCTATGCTATTGTCCGTATTTATTTGTAAATCGTGTTTTTCAACCGATTTCAAAAACGAGAACGATTTTCAATTCGACTGTATTTGAAATAGTATTATTAAATTATATAGTATTTGATGATTTTTTTTGAAAGCTAGTGCTTCCATTTGGTCTACCCCTGACCACCATATAAAACCATTTTTTTTTTACAAACGTAACTAGCGCTTGACAATGATCCCACCTGGTGTTAAGCGGTGATATAGTCGATAGATAGTACGCGCTAGTTTAGTAAGTGCCTATTCACTCTACTCTTGAAGGCTCCCACGTCGTACTTGGACGGAAAGACTGAGGCCGGCAACTTATTCCACTCCTTTGCTGTACGCACGATGAACGATCACTCAAATCGCTTCGTTCGGACGCGCGGAACATCGACTATAAAAGGGTGGAGACCCGCCAAGTGTCTAAACTTCCGAAGGTAGAATGGGGATGGGGAATGGTGGAATTATCTTGTGTAATTTCTGTGCACACTCTCCATAATGTAATCTGTAAAACACCGAAAGGCTGGTCACCTTGCGCATCTATCTTACCTTGGTCATCTATCAACTTTTTGGCCCGCCTCTCCATGGAATCCAGTGCCGCTAGTTGGCCATTGACCATATAATACCATATAAGTCTCAAAGTTGCACTAAGTAACGCCAACCGATTTTGATGATTCAATTTTCATTTAATTTAATCGCCCCCAAACTCTCAACTCTCTGCATGCTTAAATTGATGAAAACCGAGGTTCAGATTAGGTATTAAATTTTTACACTTCACATATTGACCTTTCTTGCGTATTATTTATTCTGATTCCGCTTAAACGATCACAATACAAACGGCGCTGGACTTATACTAATCCTTAAAAAGCATCACATGCGCTCCAGTTCTGACTCCACTCAACTCTTATAAATACAACTATAAAAGGGACGTTTAAAATCCGCAAACTGTAGCGACGCTCGTTCCGCCCTCCATATTTCACCCTTCAGTAACCTCGAGCTTTACAGTCAAAAGGTTTTGAAGTTTTGATCTATACAATCATCGCAACTTAAGCTAAAGTAACTTAAGTAAATGTTAGATATACTAAGAGAATCCAAAATAGATTTTTTTAACATATTATTCCGGAGCAATAATGGGAATTACATGTGTTGCATAAGAACAGTGACAGTCTAAAAGTCCCACTGTTGGGTACAGTCCTTTATCAACCGACTTCAAAAAAGGGAGAGGTTTTCAATTGCTCGGCATGTTTTTTATATTTACTTCATAACATTCGACACTTTTTCGACTTCGATTCGACTTAAATTATCTTTTTTATTTATATATATATATAATAAAGGACCTCAGTTCGAATAGTTTCCATCATTTTTAATTAAAATTCTAATTATCTATATCTCTTACTGGATTTGATAGTTCTTATTAACCATTCCAAATAAGCTAAAGCTGGTTACGAGAAGATGGTTCACGTCAATACCTAAATTATCACCTTATGGTTCGCAGAATTCTTTCTGTTTTTAATTTGCGTTTGATCTTTCTTATTACGACTGCTATTTGTCTATTGTACCTCCCCTGTCCTACAGGGTTGCTTGGAAGAGATCGCTCATAGCGATAAGGCCACACTTTTTCATTTATAAATTTAAATTTTACTTTTTTTTTTTTATTTATTACAAATAAAATTTTACAGTAAAGGAATATACATATAACTTAACGCTATATAAACCGCAATGATTTGTCACTAGCGCCAAAGCGTCCGTCTTGCTTTCCTAAATAACTTTTAATATACTCTTAATGTTTTTGTTAGTTATACGATTCCTTATTTCTGGGGGTAGTTCATTAATTAATCTAGGCACGATGTATCTTGCCGTGCGCTCGCCGTACAAATTTTTTGCGCCTATCGTATTAAACTGGTTTGACGATATCGACGTGTGCATATAGGATGTTCCATTTTGGTTAAATTTGAATTGGTACCTATTTTTTACATACATTTAAGCAAAAAGAATTTATCTATCTATATATCTAAACAATAAGACACTCTTTCTTATGTAAAATATCGCAAATTAGGTTATCGACTATGAAGACGTTATTTAATATGTTGGCTATAAGCTTTGTATATAAGCTTCATGAGAAAATCATTCTCCCAGTGTGCCCCCGCCTAACTCATCTGTGCCGTGTACTTAATACCGATAGATGGATACCAAATGTTATAGTTCTAGTCACGGTGACGGTAGTGATCTGTACGGGGGGATGAGCGATGCTTTTACGTACGCTCGTGGGTGAGTTATTTCACTTGAATGACTCATTTTACTTCATTGTAATGTTTTAGCCATTTTTCTGCTTTTAAAAGCCGTGATAGCCAAATTGGTAAGTGTGGCGATCTTACGTCCGGAATTTCGGATCCCAGAGGTATGATTTTCCAGTTTATATAATGAAAAGTTGGAGTCCCTTGTAAGTTTAGGTACTTGTTAGGGACTTCTAAAAGGATGTTCTCAATTCGACTGTATGTTTGATACCTCATAACTTCCGTCCAGGTGAACCGATTTTGATGATTTTTTATTTAAAAGCTGGCTTATTCTCTCAATGGCATCCATTATAAAACCAAATAAGTCTTAAATGTTCAATACGTATGTGCGCTAGAAATAGATGAATAAATTAATATCACGCGAACTAAGAGATCAAATTCGAGAATTTTTTGAAGTCTCACTTTTGTTAGGTTCTAATTAATTCTATTTCCTAAAATTCTTACGATAATTCGGAAAAATAAGCGCGCCGTAGTAGCGTTTAACGTTTGATTCGTTTTGAAGTCATAGAATTCGTTTTGAAGTCATAGAAGAGAAGGTTTTTAGTTGTTAATATACTTGTTTGATGTCGTTTTTTAATTCGGCGAAATTTACATGTAATTCGAGTTAGTGTAGTAGAAGTTGTCGGTGTCCATTTACGATATAGTTCACAGATTAGCAAATGCAATGCATGATAACACAATGCAGTTGCGATCGGCCAAACGTAATCGTTGTGGCATGCAACAACAGATGGCGTTGCGTTGCAAATTGCCGCATGTAATCTGTAATAAGCTCACCTGCGCTCCTACGGCCACGTGTAACGAGGGGGCAAAGTTATAATTAATAGTAGAGGAAACTTTGGCCTTAATGGTTTTCCACTGAGCACAACCTTTATCAATTTGTCATGCTGTTGTCTCTATAACCTACTCTATAATAGGTTACTAGGTTACTACCTTGACTCGTAGTTAATCAGCACTTAAAATTGCAACAATCAAATTCATTGATGCCGGCACCGGAGATCGAATTCGGGTGGCGTTTAGCGTACTATCTCTATAAAAAAAAGTGTGTTTGTATAAAAAAGGCTCCGAAACAGCTGGACCGATTTCAATTAAACTTTCAGGGAATCTTGAGATTGACAAAAAAAATATATCATCATAGTAAATAAAAGCTGTCTTTGATAGTTCAAAAAGGGGAGTGCTCCGATCGTCACCAAACTTTACAGGATTCCTCGCCAGGTCAATCTAAAGATTCCCTGAAAGTTTCATTGAAATCGGTATAGCCGTTTCAGAGCCTATACGAATCAAACACACACCAATTCTCTTTTAAATATATATATAGATAAAGATATTAAAGACGATTCACTTAGTCATATTACGAGGCAAACGAAAGTTATTTTCCACGTCGCTCTCGTAAAGTCAATCTGTCCTATCATTGAATGTATCGATCAATCTACGGAACCGTTTTCCGTAGCCTTAATTTTTCCCATTCGATTATGGCATTAAGGCGTTAGAGAAACTGTCGAGTCAGCATTCTGACCATTTTTCTTCGATCCCCAAATTTCACTTAAGCTGAATGAGAGCTGAATTAGTCTTCATAAGCCGTGCTTAATTCGTTTTACGCCGTTACTCACTTATAGAGGGATAGAAGGATGGTCAGGGAAATTATTATATATAAATATTATTTATTTATTAAGACGTCATATTTAAGTTAGAAGGTTATACCATGATCAAATTTTTCTGTACAAAATCTGCCACAATAAATTCGATTGTACAGAGCTAATTAAGGATATATACTTTCGTGTTCCTAGCAGTTCTCAGCGCATTCGTGATACATACACTCACAAAATGTTTTCTCCCATTATTACGAGAACCAACGCCGGTGAACGCGCTTCATTGACTAGGATTATGAAGTAGCATAACGACCATTTCGCCAACATTGATGTGTTATTTCTTGCCTTTTCCTCTTATAAAAAACTTTAAAAAGAATTTGGATATTTTAAATATGTGAATATAGATATCAATGCAGATATAAAGTGTGTGTAGCGCTATAGACATTTTGTGGACATTATTATTACTATGTGGATAACGGTGTTGTTTACATATTTACGAGTATAACTCTTTATACTTAATGTATTTTTATCTTAAGCTTTTAATATGTATTCGTTTGTTGTTCCAATTAAAATAAAAGCTCTCCTTGTTGCATGCAATATTCACTTTTAAAATCGTTAAAGGTAAATGTCGCATGCGAGAAGTAGGAGACCTTTCACATTAATCTTTGCTACAAACATTTTTTCAAGACTGGTACTGGTTAATAAAAAATTGACAAAAAATATGAATAAAATTAGATTGTCTTTTAATGGTATACACTGTCACATTTAGAACCTAATAAGCTTCGTGAGAAGCTAACATCGAAATCTGTCTCTATCTACCGTGCTGGAGTTAAAAAAACGTGCCAGCTGATATTTTCTTTTACTTAAAACATTTTACCAAAGTAACACTTATTGTCAATTTTCTAGATCAACCTGAATCACCTGCATTATGTGTCTAAATCAAGCATAGGCTATAAAACATAAATTACACATACCACGACTTGCAATCAATTTCCTCCTTCATTAGACACTTCCGCTGGAAAAAAAAACAAAAACGGAACAAACACAAAATTACAAACCATTTGACATCTGACACCGCGAATATTCAAATTAATGCATTATCGATATGAACAAAGGTGCACTTGAGTGGAAACAGGGAGATTTTATGACACCTCCGTGCCTTACATACAACGCCTACTCCAATCATTTCCCTGTTACAGACTATTAATACTGTATGCGTAAATTCGTAATTCATCCAGCATAGAATTTTGTTCCTTGAACTTTTTCAATCTGTGCCACAAAAAGGGGAGGTGCGGGTAAACTGTACGCGTAGATTATGACACGTAATTTACGCGTAAATCAAATTTGACCGGTGGGTGGGTCGCGTTGTCTCGCACATATGTCGGTTTTTCATACGGAACGCGATGATTGTAACATTTCTGAGTACTTTCGTGTGTCGTGTGACGCTCTAGTGTGTTCGTGATATAAAGAAATGACGCCGGTATTTGAATATATACCGCGATAGCGTTTATCTGCACGCAGCTATTTCTTTGTATAGAGATTGATTTAGAAACGATCAGTGTGTACTACGAATATTCAAAAACCATCACGTTATGGAAAAATTATTAAATTAAAATAAATAAGATAGAAGATATTGTCTGTTGTTTATTTGTCAGTAAATTTATTAATATTGTTTACATAGTCAAAATTGGTAAATTCAGAAAAAGTGCGTATTATTAGTATAAAGTTATAAAACAAGTTATATAACACAGTGTGGAAGCAGCTCGTCGACGTCTCAGTGAAAGCGCTTCAGGTTAAGCACGACCTTCAGGAATGAAGAATACGATAAAGAAGAAGATATAACAAAACTCCACGGTTAATTAATTTTTCTTTAAATGCTTACAAATATTTTTTAAAGTTTTAAAATATTGTAAGCATTTCTTTATTCTTCATTCATTTCTTTCATTGTCTCTTCTCTCAGAGTGTTAAAAAAAGTTATTAACCTATAAATAGTTTTTCTTTTTTTTTGTTCTATTTCTTTTTGATTAGTTAATTTTAATTTAAAACTTAGTTTAATTTTTTTAGTTATAATTTAATATTGTCAATCGCCATACATACATTGCATGCAGTCTTCACCTGTAACTGCAATAACCTTGCAACCTTTCCACTGTTTTTTATGTGTTGGTGTTCAATAAATTAATAAACAAGCTTAGGCTGTTAATGAGATGGTTAACGTTAATAGTCGAATAGTGGATTCGAATCCGCTATCTAACGATTTGCAACTACTCAAAGAAATATAAACACTAAACGCGCCTACATCTACTCAAAAACGCGAAAGGTGGAAGATTAAGACTATGTTTGCATTCCAACGCCATATGTTTTATCGTAAATTGAATTTACAATCGAAATCTTGTATGATAAAGATCGATAATAACAGCGTTACACACTAATTAGTAGATAACAATCGATAAAGGGTGAAATGGAGGTAGCAGGGAGGGAAATATTGCACTTTTATCTGCACGATTTCGCAAAGCCCTTATGTCACAATTTTTTATTTACAAATAATTACTTTTTTAGTGACAAATGTAATTTAATTGCATGTACATTTTCATGACAGAATGTACAAAGTCGAGTGTCTAATTCACTGACAGTCTAATGGCTCTGGTATTACAGACATGAGCAACTTAGAATGATCGTAACCAACGTAAAAACATCAAAGTCTTTGCAATGGAAAATAAGTCCAGTATTGGAATATGCTCCAAAAAGAAATCTTGATAACTGGTAAATACTCGGGAGAATAATAGACAAGTTGCACTTCGTATCTCATATATTCCGAGACTGACACAATAAATCCTATGATGGCGGTGCCAAACAAACATTCAGGTACCGTCATAACAAGAGCCATAAGTATATTTAGGAGTAAAAACAAAACCGACTTCAAATGTAATCTTAGGTTAAACGCTTAAGTCGGGACGCATAGTCGAAAGTTCTGAGGTAATTAAACGTAAAAAACAATCGAATTGAGAACCTCCTACTCTTTTGAAGTCGGTTTAAAATGAAGAAACTACATTCCTTGTAATCTGATACCAATCAATCAGTAAGACGTCAACGCACTAACTGCCTAACTGCGTTGATCGGACTACATTTAATTTAATCAGGCATTATCTCGGCATTATATCACGTTGACGATTGAATACTTCAGTCAACGCGTCACTCTGAGTGTTCTAAAATTATCAGAGGAAGGGTGAGTTATGTCGGACTTGTTTTTACTAAGATACCAAGATGTTCCAACATCGTGATAATCCGATAACATTTAATAGACCTAACAAGTAAAATAAGCAACAGAGAAACAATTGACTAATGATTTCGGATATAGCCTGAACATAAGTTACTGTAGACGTAATCTAGCTTATATGCGAATAAGAAAGTAAATTTTAATAGAATTTTAATAAAAAATAACAATACTATATATAAGTGAAGTCTAATAATTGATTGGAATTCTGCAGTTCCTATCATATGTGTTTAGAGGCGGGGATCACGTAACATTTTTGGGTAACGGGGAAAACTTCAACCGGTATCTTACCCTGGGACCCTTTGGGAAAGAAGAGGAGGAAGGCGGGGTTGTTTGGGGTTCTTACCCACTAAAACTACAGTAAGGTCTGGGGCTCTGGGATTTCCAGTGGAACACACCGAAGCCCCTCTGCACTATGCTCGGAGAGCAAATCCCGGAGCAAAGCCCTCACAGTGCAAGGCGACACGGGCCAGACGATGTCAAGGGGACGAAAAAGGCTTGTCGCCCAATGAACCCGAGGCCCCTTTGGTTACCGTAGCCTTACTACGAGCCCTGAACTACAGGGCTGGTTATTATGTAACATGTGTTAACCCGCATGTTCTGCAGCCCTTTCTCCTATCAAAAACTTTAGTCGACTCTACATAAAAATAAATCGGGCTACTCAATACATAAACCCATTAATCAGAATCGTTCCGAATTATCTTGCTAAATAGCCCCTTATTAAAGTCGACTCCCATTTTACGCTTACACAGGCCGCCACAAAAAAAAATATATAAGCCACCCCACAGTTTAGCCAAACTACTGCGCTGAACACCTGTGAGGTTCCCAACTAAATTGTACAATGTCCGATAGCTGCCGCTCGTAAATTATGCTATACGCCCGAATAGCGTGCAGTGGTTGAAATATAATTAATATTTTATATTTTATTTATTAATTTTATTTGATTTTTTAAATATAGATAAAGACCAGATTGTCCACTACGTGTCTACAGCGCGTACTGTCATATTTCGGGCATATAATACGTAGAGGGGATGGCAACCTTGAAAAGCTGGTCATCGTTGGCAATACAGAAGATAAGAGAATGGTCGCCAACACGATGGTCGGACCAAGTAAAAAGTGCCATCTCCTCTCCTAATCTCTACCAGCTGGTGAGGGCTGCCTCGGACCGAAACCGATGGAGGCAGATTGTTCATTTGAAGTGAACACGATCTCGAACTCTAGTGAACACGATCCTCAGAAATGAGGGAGCGACAAAGAAGAAGAATTTGATTTTTTATATTCACACGATAAAAAGAGTACAAAATGGCGGAATTAATACAGTCGTTAAACAGTCATTCTCTGCCAGTCTACTGTGGGGTTGTGAAGTGACAAATTAACAATTAAAAAAATTACAATTCAAAAGAAAACTATTGAAACGTTAGTGCCTGCATCTTTACTTAATAAAACATACATACAAATAATTCAATTCATAATAATTACATGTAATAACAAATAGACACATATTTAAATACATATATTTAAGTTTTTACTGTACTTTTCTTATCGCTTGATAAGAAAAATAGACACAAACATTATTGCAAAAACTTAAGATGTATACTTATAAATTACGAAATAAAAGAAAAACTATTGTTGAAGATACGACAGTCAATGTCTCTGTGCAAATAGCTCGCCATACGATATGTTAAAATCAAACAAGTATTACAAAGTTAGCACGCACTGTTGTGCGTCGTATGTTTTACTTCTACCCTCCTATAGTAATAATGAAGAATTATTGTTTTTAACGTCACACTCTAGTGTTTTGTATAAGGATTTCCTTTCTATAAGTCTCTTCAATTCTTTAATAAACACGTTTCCCTTTGTATTTATTTGCTTATTTACGTGCTAAGAGTGTATTTTTGTCTATATGTAGCTGTAATAAGCTACAGCAGTCCGACGTACGATAGTCAATATTCGAAATCTTTTAGCTTACCGTTTTGCAATCACTTCCAAAAAAAAACCGATGTAACGCGATATAAGCGTACATATTAAAGTCAGTAATGTAATTTCTCAATTACACTTGTAAACCTCTGACTATACACAGGCTCCCAAAAAAAGATATCTTTGCATATGATCTAGGCGACTAATCTAGACTCCATTCTGAGGTGCATCTAAAGTATTCAACTAAAAACTACGTTCAAATAAATCATACTTGACTGCCAGAGTTCATTTAGCACTTACGATGATCGAAGAAGATTACTAAAATAGTTCCACCTGAAAGAGCTCTTAGGTAGCAGTAGTGCGAGCAACACAGCGGAAGGGGTCCCAAGACGGAACAGCGGCTTGGACGGTCATTGTAATCGTGTTAGCATTCCGATCCGAATTAACTAATTTTCGTTAGATACCACGCTTCCAACATTGGTGCTGGGAGAAGAAGTGACCTTAGAATCTCCAGCTAGGTTCCTAGCATCTGGCGGGTGGGGTCTTCTACAGAGTTTGTATAAAAGGAAAATGGATCTAGAATTTCTAGTAATCCTTTTTTATAACGCGGGGGAAATGTTCAACGAGAAACCCGCCTTCTCGGATGAAGGCGGGGTTATGTGGGATTCATCCCCACGGTGGCCCTTCGTCGGTGCATAGTGAGGGGCACCGGGATCTCCAGTGGAAAGCACCGGAACCCGTCTGCACTGTGTTAAACCGACGTCGCCTTCTTCACGGGTCGCTAACCCGAGGCGCCTATTAGTGCTTTCTACGATAGGCAGAGGAAACCGTAGCTTTATTCTACGAGCCAAGACATACAGGACTGCTAGTAATCCGACTAATGCAACTTATCAACCGAGCCGCGGTTCAGACCTCTTGCAAGCGTTCAAGTTAGAACGCTGCCACGCCACCTTAACAGCACAAGACAACAGCTTTCAGACTTAGCACTATAAAAGCTCGGCTCCCTTTCAATCTAGTAAAACTAGATACATCCAAATGTATAAAAGTAATAATCCCTGAAATCAATTTCTTCGATAGAAAAGTTTAAACCATCGAAATGTAAGTGATGGACATATTTCACTTATATTCGTTGGTCTATGAAAGAAAGTCATGGCACACGCCATTATCAATAAATGGCGCATAAGACGGTGTCGGTACATTATCTCCCGTGACTTGTAAATACTGGCCCCTCGTAAAGTGGGCTGACAAATAAATCATTGCTAATACGATTTTACTTCAACATATTTTTACCCCAAGCTTCCCCTACGGAGATGATATATAGAGATAGTTCGTTACCGTTACCTTAATATCATTTCGTTACGTTAACGAGATTATTATTTAAAACTGGCGTAGCCAGCCCGCTTAGCCGGGCTAAATTTTGCTTTATTTTGTCTAAACAATAAGCTTATATCATTACATATTTAATCTTACTCACAATATATAAAATTATTTATTTCTCTCCGTATCCATTCTCTTATTGAGCGGGTGAAGATCATTTACACCCATGTACATGTCAGTAAATATAATATCATTCTTATCATTTATACAAAAACATATCGGGATCAAGTTAATGTCTGAAATAAAAGTACAGCGTATGGCTTGTTTGACAGTTCAAAGAAAAAAGTGCTTTGAACGTCACCAAACTTCACAGAATTACTCGCCAGGTCAATCTGAAGAATCCTTGAAAGTTGCATAGAAATCAGTCCAGCTGTTTCGGAGCCTATATGGAATAAAAATAAGGTCCATATTTTTTGTTGTGCTCTGTATTTCGTTGAAAAAAAGCTGTTCGGTTCATTACCAACTCACATAATCTTCCAGACAAAAACAATAGATCATGGATGCGGTCGAACTGCTTGTTTACAAAGCCTACGGCTAGATGGCGTGCATTAGTTGAGTCAACAGCGTGCCGCTCTGTGTCTTAATCCGCTCAGTAGCGCCCCCTACGTTGCCGATGAGTAAACACCATTCGGTCGCCATATTGAATGCTTGAATAGATAATAATAAAAATATATAATTATATCATTATGTTAATACGTGAAGCATAAACTTAGTATGGAAGAGTATGACATTTCCCACACTTATAGGGCTAGATTTTGCATATTTTATTATTAATTTCTCTCCGTATTCATTCTCTTATATTCTCTTCTAGAGCGAGTGAAGATCATTACCTACACTCATATACATGCAATATACACCATTGTTTTTCAATATGGTTCATAATGACATAAATATACACAACGCATGTGTCATTACAAATTTGTGTTATAAAACAATAGAATATCATCAAAGTAAATAAAAGTTGTATTTGACAGTTCAAAAAGAGGAGTGCTCCGATCATACAAAATGCATTAAAACAATAAAAAAATTACACACACTACCATGCGTTTGATAAACACACACGCCGATATACCACGGTGGCTTTGCAAAGGTTAAAGTAACTACGATAAATAATGACTGAACGATTCACGGATTATGTTATATGTGAGATATGAATGCACTATGATAATATGGTCCCATTCCAATTTGGTCCAGTTCTGATAGTGGCAGACATGAGAAAACCATATAAGTCCTAAATTTGCACTAAGTATGTGCGTGACAAACATAACTTTTTTTTTTATATAGTAAATAGACTCACGTTTGGCTTCTATCTTGCTTGATGGAAGGCGAAGATAAAGCCTAGGATCGAGCACGTGAGCCTATAAGGTGTCTGTTCACATTGGACTTAAAGGTGTCCAGATTGTACCCGTGAGGAAAGACTGAACGCGGCAGAGAGTCCCATTCCTTAGCGGTCCGCATAAAGAATAACTCAATATCACTCCAATTGATTTCAATTCTTTTTTAATTAAACAGTAGTAAAAAATAATATATACGTTAGGTTTTGATTAATTCAGCCCTGCAGTTCTGGGCTCACAAGAATAAGACTACGGTATCCCCTGCCTGTCGTACAAGGCGACTAAAAGGGGCCTCGGGTTCACTGGGCGACAAGGGTGGGGGCCTGCGTCGTCCGACGAAGTGGACCCGGGAAGAAGGCGACATCGGCTGGCCCGTGTCGCCTTGCGAGGGCACAGGGAGGTAGGGAGTTACCTCCCCCCGGGACGTGCTCTCCTTGAGCACAGTGCAGAGGGGCTCCGGTGCGTTCCACGTTAGATCCCGGAGCCCCTCGTCATGCACCGAGGAAAGGGTCACCGGGGAGGTTTTAGTGGGTAAGAACCCCACATAACCGCCGCCTTCCCCCCAGAAGGCGGGGTATCTTTCTGAAGATTTCCTCCCCGTCAACAAAAAAAAAGGTTTTCTATATTATTATTATATATTTATTATATATTTTCTATTTCGTAACATTCTTACGATAATTCAGAAATAGAAAGAGAAGATGTTGATGTGAGAACATTTGATTCGATTTGAAGTCGGGTTTTATTTTCTCTCCTAAATAAACTTATTAAAATATTTGATACAGTATGTTAAATATTTTCATAGCATAAACAATTTTCGTAATATTTGATTTTCAAGTCATCATGAAATGATCAATAATCACTGACGCATTACTAACTTAATCTGTGCACAAATCCACACAATTGCAATATTATAGATACAGTTAACCGGAAAGCGGCTAGTTCGGCAAACATACGAACGGAGCCGGCTTCAATCGAGCTTAATATATGCCTATATGTATACGCCTTGAAGTATAGTCAGTGAAAAAAGTTTTAATGTGACTTCCGTTTTTTGAAGTAAAACTTCTTGAAGCACGTGATTGGGGCGAAGTGATAGCCTCCCCCTATCTAAGGTGAATTGAAAGGGGGGGATATAAGTTAGTGGAGATAGAAAGAGTTACATTTCGTGTATCTATTATGCAGGCCTATTGTCTGTATCATATAATTCTGTAGGAGCAAGAGAGACAGCGCGCACATTTTCTTTGTCTATGGAACAATCGAGTATATATTTTAATTTGTGTATACATTATACATATATATAGCTAAAGAAGTTGTACTTCTTCGTTATTATATTTATTTTTCTGCCGATTAAAAAGTCTTACGATTATAATAGTTTTGGTGGTGACTGTACACTAAGCCTGCGTAATATCCGTTTGCTTACTTTGATATTTGTGCGGGAGCTTACCGTACGTTGCTGTACGTATTTGCGTATTGGTATTGGAACTCGGTGCTGCCTGCAGTCAAAGGGTTGATTTGAGGTGGACCGGGATTAGTCGGGTCAATTAAGGGGTTTATTGTACGCGTAATTTGAGACTTAAGGTACAATGGAGGTGAATTCAATTCTAACAATGATTGTAGCGATTGTTAATGATCATTTAGCTAAGTGTTACGTGGTTGTAATTACTTACAATAATAATTTACTTATTTCTTTATTTAATTGGACAAAGTTATTTATACATTATGTAATAAAATAATATATAGTTCTTAATATATAACTTATTAGTTAATTGTGTACAAAATAAGCCTTAAGTTAACAAAAAATCAAACAGATACAAAAATTGTAGATAAAAAATTTAAGAGAATTTAATAATTATTATAATGCTTTTTCCAAGGTGTAGTTAAAGGTTAAAAATGCAAGTTAACTATATACATATACTGTGCTCTGAATATATGTACTCGTAAGGTTCAAAAATATAACTTAAATGTTCGAAATGAATGTTGAAACGAAAAGTATTCACTTTCGCAGCGAGATTTAGTCACTTGAAAGGTTATAGAGAAAATAGTTTTTTTTTTCAATCTTATGTTGCTTGAATGTTTTAACATTCTTTGATAGAATGAGATAATGAAACATAAACATGCCATTAAAATATCCAAGCAGTCGTTGTTGTAGGATTTTTAATATGCCGCAATCTTAAACCAACCTACTGTCACACTCGCCATTGCCAAGGATTTCCGCTACATATAACCTCCTTAATACTAAGTCCACGTCGGTTGACAATTTTTCTAATTCGCGCAAGGTCTTCCGCACCTTAGTATCAAAAATTATGCAATAATTTAACTTGTCCAATTTAATCAATTTATAACTGTTTCTTCTATTCATTATTTAAAATATCTTTGCAACTCCTAATTATTAAATCGTTACGTTTCTTAATAGCGAATGTTGTGTACACCTGTAATTTAGTAACCATCCAAGCCGAGGTTACCCCTCACCGGGGGGACTCTGTGTGGGAGTTACTAGCAATAGAGGTTCAGGCTAAGCGACCTAAGAGCTGTGCCATCTCTCAATCCGGTGAAACAGTCAAGGCCAGCCTCTCTGGCCAATCTGTTTAGTTCGTCATTAAAAAAATAAACTGTAATTGGCATACACAACAGAACTTAGTTTGTAAATTTGATTATTACTTCAATGTATGTTTGTATAATGCTGTTGGTGTATCTTATTAAATAAATAAATAAATAGGCGTCATCGATTCTCCATAAAATTTCATAATGACAACCTCACGTGAACTCCGCTTCTTATAGAGGTCAAAACAGTGACGCGCAAAAGTGACAAAGCTACATTCTTTGACGCGGTGCGTGTAATTACTCAAGCGTACGTTGACCTCGGACATAGTGCGTCTCTATAGATAATTGTTTCAACTTAATTCGTAATATAATCGATGCAGCGAGCACCATTATGCAGGGCCTGTAGCTACGCGTAATCTGTGGGCCAGTCGCGAAGTCACGCCTATTTGTTATATAGAGTGTTCTTAATTTCGTTTTCTTTAAGTCATAATGTTAAACTCAAAATTAATTCCACGGAAAATTGCCATGCGTCAATAGCCTACTACAGTGTTCTCTACTGCGGTTCCACGAATTACTTAGTACACAATCGGAATTTCACTTTTTATGTTGCCTTGTAGGAGACAGGTAAAAATTTACTTTACTGTCATCTTAGCGTAGCATTGTCTTAGGATTTAGGGCAAGAGTCGGCAACCATGCGGTTCTTTGGATGAAAAGCTACGGCTCTTTAGTACTAACTTTGTTTGTGCAAGTACTACTTATTATTGGTGAGAAAAAAATTGTCACTCTTTAAAAACTTTGAAATTTTGGAAACAGTAATGTTGACTCAAAAGCCAACCCCTGGTTTAGGTTATAGTCTGCGAAATGTAAGGTCCACCACCATTCGACTATTGACGTGAACCATCTCCTTTTTTTTTCACGCTCTTTCTATAGACCATCCTCCGGTACCCTGGGTGGGCCCGGAGGTTTGTGTGGGACTCGGCCTGGGCAGCTCCTACCCACTAAACCTTCCGCGAATGCCATCAGCCGTTATGAGCGGGGTGCCCCGGATCTGTCAGCGACAGGACACCCCAACGACCGGCCGGTCCCGGCAAAGACCGGACTTCATCCTCAAAGGGGACTTCTCCGGCACTCAGAGAAGTCCCGACGACGCCGAAGCATGCTGGGGGCAGGTACCCATTCTGGCCTCGCTTCGGATTACGGGGGCAGCAAGAGGAGGCGTTCGTAACGTGAACCATCTCCTAGCACAAACTTGAGCTTAGTTGGAACGCTTAAAAATAATGTAAATAACTTTCGAGCAAATTGGTTAACTAATTCAAATAAATCCGTAAAAGTAGTTTTATTCATTGAGTAATATTCGTATCAATATAAGACGTCAGTATATACGTTATTCTTTTCATTTGTAGTTGTATAAAGACTGTAAACCAGAAAATAGACATCAATCACTTGTAAGGTATAGTCGAGTATCGCTAATTTAATATGTCGCGGTTCACATTTGTTTGATAGAAGACGGCAAGTCGATTATTTTTTCTTATATCTCGTAAATCACTCAGAAACATTTTCTATTACTTTCCGTGGAATCAATTAATATGTACATCTGCAAATCTAAAATTTTTGACAAATCCTTTGGCGTGATATTGAGTTATTGGTCCATTTGTTGAGCATATACTTGATGCCAATTTAAGACATTGGTTTTCCATGGACCCCATTGTCAGTAATGAACAAAATTGAAATGAGACCACATGGGAATCCCAGCTTTAGAATGAAAAAGAATCATCAAAATCAATTCACCCTGTTAAAAGTAATGCCGTAACAAACAAAAAAAACTGACGAATTGAGATGCCTCCTTTTAAAGCCGGTTGAAACATCCTGTATAGCACGTTGAATCAAGAGCGCAGGACCGTCATTTATCATCAGGCAGATTAACTGCGGCTGTGTGTGCACTTGTTCCATTTAAAATCGACTTCCTCGTATTCTCTGTTAGACAAAAACCTTTCACTGACCGTGTTGTTTATTGTTCTTTGTTTAAAATAGTTGTGTATTGTTTAAATCATTTATTTACAAAATAATTTGAGAGTATTCTAATACGTATTGGTATAAAAATAACAAGTCAAACGCGCGGATGCCCTCTTTGTATTTCCGAATTATAGTAATAATATATAGAAATTAACATCCTTTTCAATAAAAAATTAATAATCGAAATCGGTTGTCGTGATATTCGTCTATTTGTCGCGCATTTACTTAATGCAAATTTAAGACTGAAATGGTTTTCTCATGGATGCGCTATTGTCAGTACTGGAATTGAAATGGGGCCACACGGGAAGCACTAAGTTTCAAATAAAAAATAACCATCAAAATCATTTAATTAATGACGGCTCTAAGATTGCACTATCATTAATAAAATACCCACGATCTGAGAACCACCTTTTTTGAAGTCGGTTAAAAACGTATTTGCGTTCGCGACTTTCACAGGCGCTATACAAAAGAAATAACACTAGTTACTAATGATAGTTTACATACTTAGTAAACTACCAATCATATTGTCATAACTTAATAAGCTACGCATGATCGAGTTCATAACATTGCCACGGATGAGAGGTCAAACGTAGTAACGGAACTAAGCAGTAAACATTTTGCCTAATCATAATAATGAAGCATTATGGTAAATTGGGAGAAACTGCTGCAATAAGCACTGGTCAAGCAGCATAGCTTCGCCACTAAAACGCTCTATGGTTAGCGATCGAATTCTTTGTCTCACTTTTGGAAGATTAGGACGATATAGAGATCATTAAGATGCTCGTCAGGATATTGGGACCACAGGTCAACCAATTGTGACAAAGTGAACGTTAGTTATACGCATAGTTGAGTTGCTGCAGTTGCGTTGCTGGAGTTTCTTCGGCCACTTATTCTCCCAGCGCCAACGCTTCCCGAAATGGCACTCAAAGTTAGTTTAGTTTTTGAATGTCCCTTAGATTATCCGTGAAATAGCAACCGACCGAACCGTGGTTCAGCCCTCTCCGGCGCCCTAGGGTCGGAATGCTTATACGTGACATAGTAACCGTACAAGACGAAGTTACTCCGCACCGGGGGGACCCTTGTGTCGAGCTACTTGCAATAGAAGTTGCAGGTTGGGGGAATTAGATCGTGAATGGCTGCAAGAAATCTTTCGCCTGTTCTCCAGCCCCAACACACGAATAGAGGCTGATACTGTCCGTATTTTGAAAATTACACTGCTATCTAACCTTTGTAATTAAAAACTTAAAAGTAAAATTAATGTTATATAAAATCATCCCCAATCATTTCGATTTTGCGGTTAAGTTTTTTTTTCTTGTTTCCCCCAACCGTCTATTTTCACCAAGGGTTAGGTTAAATATAGCGTCTGTTTTGTCGTTTTCTTTGTTAACAATGGGCATGTTTGTCATTACATGTCAAATTATTTTACGGTTTCGTAGATTAGACGATGACTGTGCAATTGCGTGGGAAAGCTATTTTTTTTTCTTTTTATTTCGACGTTTTAAAAAGTAATAATGACATTTAATATTTCGTGGCCGTGAATTAAAGATGACATTATGGGAGAATACTACCATCAGTGACGTTGTGGTTCGGTTTTCTTTAACAGATATTTGTTTTACTCTAGGGGATTAAATTCCAGGTGTTTATTTAATAAAACGAATTGTATACTTTAAAAGTTTTATTTAGTACAAACATTGACAAGAGGGTAAGCAGCTTTTTAGAAATCTGTGGACATCAATTAATCGTAAAGAGTGTGTTGTGTTACATTTAGAGGAGTTACTTCAAGGTCTTAGACATTTAACGTACAATTCTTCATAAATTGTGCATTACATTTATTGGATTTTTTTTACGACGAACTACACAGATTGGCCAGAGAAGCTGGCCTTGACTGCTTCACCGGATTGAGAGGTGGCATAGCTCTTAGGTCGCTTAGCCTGAACCTCTATTGCTAGTAACTCGACACAAGGGTCCCCCCGGTTAGGGGAAATTTATTGGAGTTACGACAACATCTTAGACATTGAACGTCCAATTCTTATATAAATAGTGAGTTTTTATTGGAGTTACTTCAATGTATTACACATTATGTACAATGTATTATCCATAGGTCGCTGATTCAAATCCGGCTCGAAGGACCATTTTTTATAGAGGAGACTCCATAAAATAAAAATTCGGATGATCTCTAAAAATATAGTGAGTGTCGTTTTTATTAACAAAAAACTAACACTGATATTTGTTTCCTTTGTTGAGGAAGCAAAGAGTTTGTATGTTTATATTTAACATTTCTTCGTAAAGAGTGTATAACATTGACTTTTTTTTAATGACGAACTAAACAGATTGGCCAGAGCAGCTGGCTTTGACGGCTTTGACCTAAGGGCTATGCCACCTGCATAGCTCTTAGGTCGCTTAGCCTGAACCTCTATTGCTAGTAACTCGACACAAGGGTCCTCCCGGTAAGGGGTAACCTCGGCTTGGACGGTTACTATGTTACGCGTAAGAAATTCCGACCCGAGGGCGCCCGATAGGGCTGAACCACGACTCGGTCGCTTGCTATTTCACGAATAATCTAGGGGACATTCAAAAGCTAAACTAACTTTGAGTGCCACTTCGTGAAGCGTTGGCGCGGGGAGAAGAAGTGGCCGAAGAAACTCCAGCAACGCTCCTAACATCTAAGGGGTGAGGCCTGCCCATAAAATAGCGGTAATGCACAAGGATTATTCAAATAACATTGGTTGGAGTTACCTCAATGACTTAGACATTGAAGGCAGAATTCTTCATAAAGTGTGTGTTACATTTATTGGAGTTACTTCAACGTCTTAGACATTGAACGCAGAATTCTTCATAAAGGATGTCCAAAATACGTCCAATTCTTCATACAGGATAGATATTGGAGTTACTTCAATGTCTTAGACATTGAACGCAGAATTCTTCATAAAGGGTGTCCAAAATACGTCCAATTCTTCATACAGGATAGATATTGAGTTACTTCAATGTCTTAGACATTGAACGCAGAATTCTTCATAAAGGTGTCCAAAATACGTCCAATTCTTCATACAGGATAGATATTGGAGTTACTTCCAATGTCTTAGACATTGAACGCAGAATTCCTTCATAAAGGGTGTCAAAATACGTCCAATTCTTCATACAGGATAGATATTGAGATTACTTCAATGTCTTAGACATTGAACGCAGAATTCTTCATAAAGGGTGTCCAAAATACGTCCAATTCTTCATACAGGATAGATATTGAGTTACTTCAATGTCTTAGACATTGAACGCAGAATTCTTCATAAAGGGTGTCCAAAATACGTCCAATTCTTAATACAGGATAGATATTGGAGTTACTTCAATGTCTTAGACGTTATGCATTCGTGTCTTTGTAAAGAGTGAATTAAGTTCGATTTAATAAAAAATTAACTTCACACATTCACATATGTTTCTTACTGTGAATTTAAGCTTATGTTCATCTAAACAATAACAATATACCAACGAGCCTCATATCAATTTATTCGTTAGCACCTTGAGATAAAGTTGAAATCGCACTGACTTAATAGGCTCAAGGGACAATTACCTATGCTCCGCGCGGTACACTCGGCAGCATAACAAAAGCGCACAATATGGCTAATGGCGGAGGCAACTAGACGCAACTCATTCAACAAACAATTACCGACTTAATAGAATAAATAGAGTAATCAGGCTACTTCAGCGCAGGAGCTGAGTGGGTTGGCAGCAACTGTACGCTCAGTTAACGTGCATTATTTTTTTATTTAACTAGCATGTACCCAGCCCGCTAGTTAAATCTCCGGGCTAGATTTTACTTTAATTTATTTAAACAATAAACTTACATCATTAAATATTTAATTTAACTCTCACAATATATATAATTATTAATTTCTCTCCGCATCATTTTTTTCTTACCTACACACATGTAGATATCAGTAAATACAATATCATCATTTATAAAAAACATATCGGGCTCAAGATAATGTCAGAAATAAAAGAACAAGGTATGGCTTGTTTGACAGTTCAAAAAGTAGAGTGCTCCGATCGTCACCAAACTTTTCAGGATTACTTTTTTTTTATTATTTCTAAGCAAGTGCTTGACTACAATCCCACCTGATGTTAAGTGGAAATGCAGTCCTGGATGGTAAGGCGCACTAGTTTAGTAAATGCCTATTCACTCTACTCTTGAAAATACCCACATTGTAATCGGAAGGAAAGACAGACGCGTGCAAATTATTCCAGTCCTTTGCTGAACGAAGAATGAAAGACGAAGCAACTGCAACTTACTCGCCCGATCAATCTAAAGAGTCCCTGGAAGTTTCATTAAAATCGGTCCAGCCATTTCAGAGCCTATATGGAACATACCCACACACTTTCTCTTTTATATATATAGATTTATTACAAAATAAGTATCAGTATAAATGTAATTAAATACACAAATGATTAAAGTTACAGCCTTTATATATATAATATATATGTCCCACTGCTGGGCACAGGCCTTCTCTGTAAAGAGAATATAAGGGCATAGTCCACCACGCGGCCCTAGTGCGGATTGGTAGACTTCACATGCCTTAGAAAATTTTTCTAAGACATGTAGGTTTCCTCACGATGTTTTCCTTCACCGCCGAGCGCGTGGTTAATCAGCACATAAAATTGCAACAACAAATTTATTGGTGCCGGCACCGGGGATCGAACTCGGGTTGCTAGCGTACTATGCAACAAGAGCCAACCGCCTGGACACTGAGCTACCACGGCTCTAACAAATCTCTCTCTCTCTACAAATGATTAACTAGTTAATAATTAATTACTTTAGTAAGTATAACATAAACTTTATTTTTAAATTATGTTATTTTATTTTCATTTAATTTTGGTGTTAATCAAGGTCAAAAATTCAGGTTTATTATATTTGTGTTTACCTGCAATGCACCTTTAATTCTTCTGATAGGGCATATTCATCTAAGAAAAGAATCTAAGAAAATTAATACTTTTGAATTTATATGTGTATATATTATTATGATACACTTAATTGATTTAATGGTTGTTTTGTAGAACTAGTGTAATCTTGAATAACAAAACTTGATAAACAAAATATACCCGATGTATGACGATGGACTCGTCTTCTCCGCCCTCGGATCGGCATGCTTACGCATAACATAGTAACCGTCCAAGCCGAGGTTACCCCTCACCGGTGGGACCCTTGTGTCGAGTTACTAGCAATAGAGGTTCAGGCTAAGCGACCTAAGAGCTATACCACCTCTCAATCCGGTGAAGCAGTCAAGGCCAGCTTCTCTGGCCAATCTGTGTAGTTCGTCTTAAAAAAAAAATCGTCTTCTCCGCTAGTTAAAAGGACGTGAGAGCTTATTTTTTTATAATATAGAGAACTCCATTTAGTCTGTCGACGATTATTGAATTTATATATTTGTATACATTTTGTAACTTCACCAGTTTAATTTGGACAAACTCCATCCTTATAAATAAAAGTTAGTCTGAAATTAAATATATGAATTCACTTCATTGCAGCGTATGTTTATTACGGACGTAACTGAAACACGCACGTTAACCCAATCCCGGAGCCCGGGCGCACCTTTTGTTAGCGTTATTTGGATGCTAATGTGTTAATTATCGGTTTTGCATTGTAATTAGCCGCTCCCGACAACAAGTGTTATGAATATTGCATTCGACTTTAAATGCGAATTGATTGACCTTTGTTTAACTCGAATGGACATGACAATTTGATCGAAGCTCTTTACATATATTTCGTGTTACTGTTTTTTTTTTATAATTTCTAAGAAAGTGCTTGACTACGATCCCACCTGATGTTAAGTGGATGCAGTCCTGGATGGTAAGGCGCACTAGCTTAGTAAATGCCTGTTCACTCTACTCTTGAAAATACCTACTACTAAAATACATTGTAAACGGAAGGAAAGATAGACGCGGGCAAACTATTCCAGTTCTTTGCTGTACGAAGAATGAAAGACGAAGCAAATCGCTTCGTTCGAGTTTGAGGGATGTTCACACAACAAAAGGATGAAATCCCGCAATGCGTCTAGAAGTCCGATGGTGGAAAGGGATGGGGAATTAACTTAATGATTGTTAGCTGGCAACACATTACAATCGCTTGTTGTTATGCATAATAAATACTTCCAATGATATCTTAGTGATTTACCTGAACCTTATTGTATCTTTAATTCATTATTAATAATTTAGTTGATCGTCACATGAACTTGGCATTGTAAACAGTAGTTTAACTTTATTAGTTCGTAATCTGACTTCTAATTAATTCTGTATAAAGATTGTGTGGACGCCCAGTTGTGACGGTATTCGCTTTAAATAATACTTTGTACAACGTTACGCTGTCTCAATAAAGCGAGTGTATTAGTTGTTGGACTATTTTATTCCACGAAACCTACAAATTATAACATGATGTTACAGTGGTATTCATATCGTTCACAATTAAAAGTAACATCATGTATGAGTAATTGAAATTGAAATTGAAAAAACATTTATTCGACACAAGAACACAGAAACAACAGGTAAAACAAGACAAAAATAACATAAACAAAAGTAAACAGAAACAACATAAAAAAGAACAAAAAGAAATTGTGCCGAAAAGGGTTGGCTCAGCGTGTGCTGTGCTCACACATGTAGCACAGCGCTGGTTTTCAGCCAAAAACCTGTGAAGACTAAGGCGGACACCATTCGGTTGTGTATTATTATAGTGTACAATACATAAACTTTCATAAATATTATATATAAATGTATATATTAAAAAAAGCAGCTATAGATACATATATATAAATATATAGTTATATACATATATATATAAACAAATTACATAATAAATAACATAAATATAGTGTTATATAAACGATTTGTCGTAATTGATGTTGGCGTGGTTACGTTGAGACTCGGTTAAGAAACTTTTAATTTTTTTAAAAATAACTAATATTTTAGACGTCCTAATAGGCGGGGATGTTATTCCAAAATTTTGACGCCGCATATCGAAAACTACCACGGAATGCAGTAGACTTGTGGGTTTGTATACTTAACTGGTGAGTAATGAAAAATATTTTTGTTAATGTGTGGTGTAATACTACTTACTAGCATTTGCTTATTGACAGTGACAGTCAATACGAAGACTGTCAATTTAACCATTAATTATTTTAATACCATACTAGAATCGACATAAGTATAAATACAGATGTAGTGAGAAATTATTTTCTGTCAGGAAAACTCAGATCTTTTCGGAATACGATGGCCCTGATAACTGTAAAAGGATGATTAGTAAACAAAACATTATCTCCATTTTAAAACATAATTAAAAGTACAACAAAATAAAGCTTATTGTGAAATATTTACAATATTATATGTCATTGGCGTCCCTCTCGTACCAAAGTAAATAACCTGCGTGTGAGAGGGTTGCAATAGAAATCTGAAAATCACACCGAACTGTGAGATTTGCCAAGTGGTGGATGATGTGCACCACATAATTGGGGAATGTGTTAAACATGAAGCGGAAAGAAAGTCAATAAATGCCTTAAACTGAGGGAGCAACATGCTTTTTAAATGTCGTTGTCTGACCGACCTCAGAGGGAGCGAGGAAGCTGGTGGCTATCGCCATGCAACATTGATGACTTTCTTTCTCGCTTCATGCGACCGATGTGTATGTGCGTAGGTTAGGATATAACAGGGCTGAAATGCCCAAAAGGGCAAAAGTCCCTAAAAAAACAATAGTGCGGCAATCGCTATTTTGATTATTTCTGCTTGAGTGACAAGCTCCCGTTCCTGCCCACCAAAACAAACAGAGCTTGTGCCATAGTCCCGTTCCGGGAGTAAATCTTTTTCTAAACAGTTAAAAATTATTAAACTTAATGTATGTTATAAATTATGATTCATCGTTAGAAAGATTAAAAAAATATAAATTAAATGCATGTGTTCCGTACGAAAATTTAAATAATAACAGATTTACTCTACATTTAGTACCCTTGGGTATTGGTAACGATTATTTTTGATACAAAAATTTCAAAATGGCGACTGCCAAAAAAGCATTTTATTATTTTTCTCCCGGAGCGTGATTTTGACAAAGGGATATGGACGTTAAAATTATAAACAAACCCAGCTAAGGAACATACTAACCGTCCTAGCCGAGGTTAACTCACCGGGGGCCTTGTGTCGAGTTACTAGCAAAAGAGGTTCAGGCTAAGCGACCTAAGAGCTATGTCACCTCTCAATCTGGTGAAGCAGTCAAGGCCAATCTGTGTAGTTCGTCAAA
The DNA here is from genome assembly GCA_029286785.1 of Meandrusa payeni. Classification (NCBI taxonomy): domain Eukaryota; kingdom Metazoa; phylum Arthropoda; class Insecta; order Lepidoptera; family Papilionidae; genus Meandrusa; species Meandrusa payeni. Next base: position 2,057,051 of record JAGSMX010000022.1, on the reverse strand, counting down.
AAAAAGCTAAGTCAGCCCAATTAAAAACGTTGTAAACGCCACAGGGTAACAACAGTAAGAATATAATATATTTTATATTTCTTTCTCGCTTCATGTGACCAATGCGTGTGTGCGTAGTTTAGGGTATGATGGGGCTGACATGCCCAAAAGGGCAAAAGTCCCGAATTAATAAAGAAAAAAAAAGAAAATAATAAATAGAAATTAGAAAGTTTAAAATATATAAGCATTTTTCACAATACTTCTTTAACAAAACACCTGGTCAAAAGTCGGGGACTTTCTCACGCAAAAAAAAATGTGCACATCAGCTAAAGGATATCGTAAAACTCACGAGAATCGATCGTAAAGTCGCAAAATCATCTCCGAAATTCATCAGCCGATTACAATACAACATTACTTTTTTATTGCCACTAATGAATAACTGACAAAGGCCCCGGCACTGCGTACAGTGTATTAAATAATACATTTTTTTTTAAATCTGAAACATAAAAATTTGTAAACGCCGTTTTGTTGGTGCCTTTACAATCGCATTATCTATGGTTGATGTATGGCGTGATAAAAAAAAAGGTGTATCATTCTATATTTGAACTTGGCCCCCTTAATTTCTAACCCTTGACAGTTTCATCTGGCAAAAAATACCCCTACTGTGCTTCTGTGATACAGATGTACACTCTATTGGTATGAAATAGGGTTCAATTTATATAATTTTATCTATATACAGATTTTATAACTGACTCTGTAAGACGCAAAGTGCTTAATAAGATCACAATACGAATTAAAAGCATAGCAAATTCTAAAGTGCATTTAAGTCAAGTATTTTGACTTATTCTTATAATGCCAAGTCCACTCTGGACTTAACAGGACCAGTGGTTAGAGAATTTAACTTCTATATAATATTTACTTACACTATATTTTTTGGATACTAGTATATTTACAAGTAACAACAAAAACCCTTTTTTTTTTGTTGACGGGGAGGAAATCTTCACAAAGATACCCCGCCTTCTGGGGGGAAGGCAGCGGTTATGTGGGGATCTTACCCACTAAAACCTCCCCGGTGGCCCTTTCCTCGGTGCATGACGAGGGGCTCCGGGATATCCAGTGGAACGCACCGGAGCCCCTCTGCACTGTGCTCAAGGAGAACACGTCCCGGGGGGAGGTTACTCCCTCCTCCCCTGTGCCCTCACAGCGAAAGGCGACACAGGCCAGCCGATGTCGCCTTCTTCCCGGGTCCACTTTGGTGGATGACGTAGGCCCCCACCCTTGTCGCCCAGTGAACCCGAGGCCCCTTTTAGTCGCCTTGTACGACAGGCAGGGGATACCGTAGTCTTATTCTTGAGAGTCCAGAACTACAGGGCTGAACAACAAAAACCCACTTCAATTCGAATGAAACGTTGACTAGAGCGTCAATGTGTAATGGTTTAGTGTTTGTGTATTTACGAATTATCGTAAGAATAATACCTATAACTTATTTACAAAACAAACTCTCATCAAATTACTCGAAGTCGGTCGGCGTGATATCGAGCCGTCCATTTGTGGCGCACATACTTGATGCAAATTTAATATTTATATGATTTTCTCATGGATGCTATTCCCTGACCCCTCAAACCCGAATGAAGCGATTTGCTTCGTCTTTCATTCTTCGTACATCAAAGGACTGGAATAGTTTGCCCGCGTCTACCTTTCCTTCCGATTACAATGTGGGTATTTTCAAGAGTAGAGTGAATAGGCATTTACTAAACTAGTGCGCCTTACCATCCAGGACTGCATTTCCACTTAACATCAGGTGGGATCGTAGTCTAGCACTTGCTTAGAAATTATAAAAAAAAACCAGCTGAAATGAAAAAGACTCATCAAATTCGGTTCATCCAGTCCAAGTTAATGCGGTAACAAACATAAAAACACATACAAATGAAATTAAGAACCTCCCCCTGTTTTAAGTCGGTTGAAAAGGCCGCGTTCCGCGTTCGCGTTCGAAAAATAACACCGAATACTAAGGACTCATGAGACCATTTCAATGCTATATAAAAGAACTTTAGATACATAGTAAAAATTATATATATATATATATATATATTATATATTGATATATATATACATTATATATTGATACAAGATACCACAGAGAAAAATATGCGCGCACACTACTCCCTCTTGCTCCTACAGTGTCACACAGACAATAAGCCTGCGCTGTGTCTTAGATATACGAAACGTAACTCTCTTTTTCTATCTTCCCTATCGTCCTCTCAACTTCCCTTCGCCTCGTCCGCTCACACTTTTCGTAACACAATCACCAGTTTACTCCGCAAATAAGTTTCACTTCATAAAACATCCTCATTTCGGGCCACCATAAACTAGCTTCTCTACTGCCTATTGCCACACTCAGTAGCGGTGATATTATGTTAAATTATTTTTAAATTACATTGTATTTCCGTACGTCAATGGAACACTATGATTAACAAATCACACCCGCAGATCCTGCGTCCACCATTACAGCTCATCACGTAAACACGATAATGTGCATCTCCGTACAAAGCAACTCTCATAACCGTGCATCAAACCATTAGCTTTATCTATTCAATATTCCGATTTGTTTTTTAACTAATTTATGGCGTTTAGACACGGAACGCACCGCCCATGTAAATGTTCACAAAGATAATTGTTACTGGAATGGACATTTGTATGGTTTCTTTTTGACTGTTCCTTTTTGACAGTTATTACCATAAGATTACAATACACTTACAGGCACATTTAGGAGTTGTACGCCGTGTCATCCGGAAGCGGAAACTACTGCAAACCAACAAGAAAACCTGGTCTTGTATCTCGGTCACATCCTTAGGCGTATGACTTCAACTTATCTTGACGGGCAACCATCCAATTCTCCGTAATCGGTGATATTTCTTGTGTATATGATGGAGGCCTTCGCCCGCGGAGGGGTTCTTGTTACTAGTAATTTAAAAGTAAAAGTATTTAAGTTCCACATGTAAAAAAAACAAGAAATAAAAGGCTTTTTTAAATATTTTTTATTAAATATATTATATATTATGAATGGGAATGACTGGACAGATTTGGATGAAAATGTCACAGAGATAGGTTATAGTCCAGAATAATACATAGACAACTTTTAATATCCAAAGCATGTACAGTTTCTATGTAAAGATGTTAAGTTTGTGTTTATGTTATGTAATTTTAACTAATATTTTTTTAAAATAAATACAATAATACAATAAATTTTGAAGCGTCAATAGCCTAATTAGGTTTAGGGTACGGCCTGCGAATCGTAAGGTCGTGGGTTCGAATCCACCATTCGACTATTGCCGTGAACCATGTCCTAGCACATGCTTAAGCTTAGTTGAATGGTTAACAAGATTCTTAGTAATATTTCTGAAAAAAAAATAAAAGAAATATTGCTAGCTTTGTTTAAAAAAATAAAGTTCTCTAAGTACGTATGGTAGGCACACGTTTTGCCACAGTTAGTCACTTATGTACGGCGATGTGAGTTTAGAAACATTAAAAAAACAGATATTTATTTAATTAAAAAACATTAAAAATTTAAAAAATACAGAAAACCTTCACCGTTTTAAGTCGATTAAAAGGGCATCATTTTACAATCTTATAATACTATGTACAATGCACTCGAAAGCATTGTTAACATGTCCCTTCCATATTACTTAAGTTCGTAGTTTGACAACAGGGTCACTTGTGAAGCGGGCGCAAGAAATGAGGTTTTAACCATGGGTATTACATGTAAATTAATTAATAACTGCTCTTCAGGCGGATGTTAAGTGTGTTTAACTATACGTTATTAGTGGCCCAGTTGGTTTACCGTGATGATAATTAATGAAAAAAAAAACCAGAAACGGAAAAGATCAATTAATATAACAATGATCGGTTAAAATAATTATTTACAAGAAACGGCAAAACCGACATGGCAAATCATAGCTAAAATGAACTAATTTTATAGCGTAGATTTGGTTTTATCAACCAACTTCAAAAAAGTGTGTGTCTCTGTATGTTTTTTTTTTAATGTTTGTTACGACATAACTTTCGACTGGGTGGACCGATTTTGATAATTCTTTTTTTATTTGAATGCTGGTGCTTGCCGTGTCTCATTTAATGTTCCACTTCTAACAATGGGGTCCATGAGAAAACCATATAAATCTTAAATTTGCAGTAAGTATGTGAGCCACACATGGACGGATAAATCACGGCGACCGCTTTCCATAATTAATTTTTTTATTGGAAAGGATGCATTTCAAAGGTAGTTTGATGACAGTTTGATTAATTCTATTTCATAATATTCCTACGATAATTCGGAAATACAAAGAGGGCATCCGCGCGTAATAGCGTTTAAAGCAAAGTCGGTTTTGTGTTTATGGTCGTAAATTAGTTGTAATACTTGTCTAAAACATGTAAGTTTTCCTTCAACGCCCAGCGAATGGTAAATCAGGACTTAAAATTGCAACAAATGATTTCAACGGGACCGGCGACATTAATCGAACTTTCCTTGCTCTCTATACAACATTAGCGATCTCCCGGACACCAAGCTACCGCGGCTCGCGATATATCGCCAGATTACAAGCGATGATTGGTTAACAGTTGTGAGCTTTTATATTTTATGATAACCACTGCTTGGCTGTACAGTGGTGCTTAGGGGAGGAAATCTTCAGAAAGATACCCCGCCTTCTGGGGGGAAGGCGGCGGTTATGTGGGGTTCGTACCCAATAAAACCTCCCCGGTGGCCCTTTCCTCGGTGCATGACGAGGGGCTCCGGGATCTCCAATGTAACGCACCGAAGCCCCTCTGCACTGTGCTCAAGGAGAGCACGTCTCGGGGAGAGTTACTCCCTCCCCCCCTGTGCCCTCGCAGCACAAGGCGACACGGGCCAGCCGATGTCGCCTTCTTCCCGGGTCCACTTTGGTGGACGACTCAGGCCCCCACCCTTGTCGCCCAGTGAACCCGAGGCCCCTTTTAGTCGCCTTGTACGACAGGCAGGGGATACCGTAGTCTTATTCTTGAGAGCCCAGAACTACAGGGCTGAACTCGCGCAAAAACCTTGTCTAAGTGGGTCAATTACCCCCGTCTCGAGGACGTCATAGAAGTTCACTATACTTTTAAGTTGATAATTTTCAAGAATGTGTAACAAGCTAGAAAAAAAAGCACAAAGCGAACGTCGCCGCAAGCTACATTGATACTTATTCAATGAAGTAAAATAAAATGAAATAGGATCCGTCTCTAATTATGGTCGTTATGTAGAGTCGAGGGTAATTACTATTTTGTGTTAAGGGTTAGTTCTATTTTGGAATAATTTAAAACAAATTTAAAACTAAAAGCACAAGCGTAGAAATTTAGAAAGTAATACTAAGCAATGTAAAGAACAGGAGAGTATACTGGAAGAAGAAGAGTGGAAAGGAGGAATGCAAGAACGAAGGAATGACAAGGTCCCTAAGGTGCCAAACGTTGGGGGAACGATGAAAAAAAAACAATGTAGCTAAACCTTCTCCTTTCGCGTCCTTGAAAGATACATACAACGAGCAAATAAAAAAAATAACTAAAGCACATTTTACAATTCGCTGTGCAATGCGCGACCGTAACTCTAAGAGCGATCCCTTCCAGGCAATCTTTTTAGGCATTTGGTTAATGTAGGTTTCCGGAATAGATAATGCTATTTAGATACGAGAGAATCAAGAATAGAAGTAATAGAGAAGAGTAATAGAAGTACTGAAAGAAGATTCATCTATATATATGTAAAAGAGAAAGTGTGTAGGTTTGATCCGTGTAGGCTCCGAAACGGCTAGACCGATGAAATTTTCACGGAATCTTCAGATTGACCTGGCGAGTAATCCTATAAAGCGGTTATTAACTATCTACTGCATACCCAGTCCACTTCGCCGGGCTTTTTGCTTCATTTTATATAAACAATAACCTTATATTATTAAATATTTAATTTAACTCTCACAATATATTAAATAATTCATTTCTCTCCGTATTCATTATCTTCTATACTCTTCTCGAGCGGGTGATACATATCAGTAAATACAATATCATTCTTATCATTTATACAAAAAACATACACAACGGAATCTTTTGAGCCGTTGAAATCTGTTGAGCCGTTTCGGAGCCTATATGAAACAAACCCACACACTTTCTCTTTTAAATATGTATATAGAAATGGAGCTAACAAAGTTGTACTTCAGTCGTGTGATCTAAAGAGCACTCGTTTAATTTATGTTGTACTAGTAAATATATTGTTTCTCTTAAACGACGGTTCACCTTAACAAGCAAGCGACTTCTCAATGAACCGTCTCGCTGCAGCGTTCCTTTGTATTTTGAAGTATAATGACAGAAAATTGTTGCAAGCGTATCTTTTGTGAGATGAACTATTCCAATCAGGGCGTCGTCCTGCGGGAATTAAAAACGGCAATATCTCGTGAAATTCACACAGCATGTCGGAGCTATTCATTTGGAAGCTAAATTGTGGTACGACTTGATAATTACGAAGTACCACATCCAGCTATACTTTACCATTTCGAGATATTAAATATTGGAATACCTGGGAACGTTGATTCGTGGTGTTGGATGGCATTTTATTTTTGTTTATTCATTGCTCTCCTTTTTCGATTGCCTCCGCGTTATGACAGTACGTATTTAGTAGTTGGTTCCTCTAATAAGGCTCGTTTCAAATCCTCGGCAACTGTTATCCACTACGAGGTCATCCCTTTTTTCTTGTCTGAAATAGTCAGTGAACTCCTTACAACGTTGATTGATTCTTCGCTAATTAAAATCCCGTTTCTTCTTTTTTTAACCTCATCGCATCGAGAGCACGTATGGACAGGACAGATGGAAAGAGTAGAGTAGAAAGATGACGACGTCGAGACGTGATCGCAGATCACGGTCAGTAACGGCCCTCTGACCAAAATACAAAAAAACTAATTGACAAGAACCTAAATAATTAAAAATTTAACAGACGTTTTACGAGCAGTAACGGATTAAACGTATTCAATTTATTTATTAAATCTTTATTCACACAAGATAAAAGTATAGATAATGACAAATTTACTGATGCAAGCTTGGGGAAAAAAAAATTACTCGTATACATAATAATTACTGCATGTATTTATGGCTAGGATCGTAGAACACTTGCGTAGAAGGTACATAATTTTTTTTCTAAAGTACTTCTTCTTGATCGCTTCTCTCCTGTCAGAGTGGTCGTGGCCATCATATCCGGTGGGTTGGGCAGCAGATAGCACCCGCCGCACGACGTCTCGCCATCTCCGCCTGCTGGCCGTCAATCGGGCACATTCGTGGAGGGGAGCACCCACCATACCCCGCACCTGATCCGACCATCGCATTGGCGATCTACCTTGTGGTCTACTTCCTTCTACTTTGCCCTGTACGACAAGACGCTCTAAAGAAACGTTTCTACGACGGTTAACCTGCCCAAAGAACTTAAGTATTCGCCGACGCACTTGAGTAGATTGACAGACGCTCATTGATACCCAACTTTTCAAGGATATAGGCATTTGTTCTGAATTCAGTCCACGATGCTCGGGTAATGCTCGGGATTTCGTGAACTAAGTACTTACGTAATCAAAATCCGACTCATTGTCGCATATTAAATTATTGTTATGACGTCTGACTCCATAAAAGGATGCGGACACGTATGTGGAGTGCTCCTGACAAATGAAATGAGCGCTTTCAGGAAATTAAACCATAAAGCAGGATACGTAATGGGCACAATCGTGTGATTTCGCATCCGTTTACATTAGTAGCTGTGCTAAGGTACTTCGAGTGGAACATTTCAACTTCATACATACAAATTCAATTTGGCTAAAGCCAATAACAGCGAATATCAAATGGAATATTACATGAAGACAAGTACACTTTGACGTTTATTGGCACGTACATTTTGTTCTGAATTCATCTGTATGAAATCAAATGTACCGTAAGCGAGGCTTTATTTATTTATTTAATAAGATACACCAACAGCATTACACAAGCATCCAATGTGTGTAATAATCAAGTTTACAAACTAAGTCCTGTTGTGTATGCCAATTACAGGTGTACACAACATTCGCTATAAAGAAACGTAACGATTTTATTATTAATACTTACAAAAATATTTTATTAAATGATAAAGTAATATGAATATAACTACTAAATTAATTAAATTAGCCAAAATCACTGCACAATTTTTAACACTAAGGCGCGGAAGACATTGCGTGAATTAGAAAAATGTCAACCGACGTGGACTTAGTGTTAAGAAGGTTATATGTAGCGGAAATCCTTGGCAAGGGCGAGTGTGACAGTAGGTTGGTTTTAGATTGCGGCACATCAAAAATCCTACAACAACGACTCCTTGGATATTTGAATGGCACTCTAATGTATATAAAACATTTCATTGCTTAATGTAAATAAGTAATGCATTGCGGCTTAGGCGCGATGCATTTTCCTCATTAGCTAATTCCTCATATATCGCACACTCCCTTCAAATGTGGACATTTGACGGAAATGGCTGCTAATCCTCTTATCATAATCTTTACACAGTATTAAGGCCACAGAACTAGCGTTTAGTTAGAGACTCGTAAACTCGTAAACTCGTAAATTTGTTTAAGTTTATGTTTTTTAATGAAACATAAATTCTTCTTCTTCTTCTTTGTCGTTCCCTCATTTCTGAGGATCGTGGTCACTAGGGCCCCTCAAATGAACAATCTGCCTCCATCGGTTTCGGTCCGAGGCAGCCCTCACCAGCTGGTAGAGATTAGGGAGAGGAGATGGCACCTTTTACTTGGTCAGACCATCGTGTTGGCGACCGGCCTCTTGTTCTCTTGCCTTCTGTATTGCCAACGATAACCAGCTTTTCAAGGTTGCCATCCCCTCTACGCATTAAATATGACAGTATGTGCTGTAGACACGTAGTGGACAATCTGGTCTTTATGGCGAGCTGGGAGAGAATAGATACATTTGTGCGCTTGGCAGTCCACGGTATTCGTAGCATTCGCCTCCAGCACCACATCTCGAATGCATCTATTCTCTGTCTTTCTCTTGCTCGAATTGTCCACGTCTCGACTCCATACAGAAAGATCGGGAATATTAATGCTCTTACTAATCGAACTTTTGTTTTATAGCTTATTCCTCGATTTTTCCAGATACTTTGCAGACGTGTCATTGCATCTTTAGCCATCGCTATTCTTCGCTTAATCTCCGGTGCACAGTTTCCTTCATTATTTATGCTTGAACCCAGATAAATGAAATTGTCCACAGTGTCAATGTCGGGGATGCTCTGCATATCTGATAGTTTATTCGCACCGCCCACCACCATCAACTTGGTTTTTTGTCTATTTATTGCTAGTCCTAGTTTCTCACTCTCTACCTCTAGCCTATGTAGTATTTCCTCCATGTCAGCAAAGGATGTGGAAGGAAACATAAATAAATTAATGAAAATATTTGATTTAATTTTAAGGATATTTAATTGTCTATCGTGCACAATTTATATCAGTTAGCTAGCGTCTTTATCTTCCGAGATATTCCAACTTTCTTAACCGACTCTTTATTTTTGCTTACGGCTTTATTTAATTCAATCACAATATATAAATAAGTTTAGTTGATTAAAAGACAGACAAACTAAAGTTACAATATTATTGTCGTTAATTAATGAATGTCGAATATAAACAAACGATTGTACATCTTTCTCGCTTGCATATCTTCGTATTGTCGTTGGTTTTTTTTGAGTACCTACTTTTTTGAATTAGGTTATAAAATAAATATTTCTACCTATAAACATCATGGCCCCACCAAACACCTCCTTTATTATTCAAGTGTTGCTTTTAATGTGACGTAAGTTAATGTAGTCGCCACTAAGCACGTTGTAAATTTTAAAAATTTTGTTAAAAAACCTGAAACGTCTAATTCACTGCTTAAATTTAAAGTTTTTGTTTTAGCTCGTAAAAATACTTGTACGGTCGCTGAAACGCTTCGTTGTCCTTTCATATCGTTATCTATTTTTTTCATTATGTATTTATTCCTATTTATATACCAAAATTGTCAACTTCTATTACTAAACTTTACTTTCGTGATTACAGTTATATATAAACACAACCCTGTAGTTCTGTGCTCTCAAGAATAAGATTACGGTATTCCCTACCTGTCGTAGAAGGCTACTAAAAGGGGCCTCGGGTTTACTGGGCGCAAAGGGTGGACCTGGGAAGAAGGCGACATCGGCTGGCCCGTGTCGCCTTGCACTGCGAGGGCACAGGGGGGGGAGAGAGTAACACAGTGCTGAGGGGCTCCGGTGCGTTCCTCTGGAAATCCCGGAGCCGCTCACCATGCACCGAGGAAGGGCCACCGGGGAGGTTTTAGTGGGTAAAAACCCCATATAATCGCCGCCCCAAAAGGCGGGGGTTTTTGATGATTTCCTCCCCCTTACAAAAAAAAATAGGTATATAATATAATCAAATTGTTATTAAAGTACGGTTTTAGATTTTTTTTATGACGAACTACACAGATTGGCCAGAGAGGCTGGCCTTGACTGCTTGACCGGATTGAGAGGTAGCACAGCTCTTAGGTCGCTTAGTCTGAACCTCTATTGCCAGTAACTCGACACAAGGGTCCCCCCGTGAGGCGTAACCTCGGCTTGGAGGGTTTCTATGTTACGAAAATAATTGGAGGCGCCGGGTAGAGTACAGCGATAATTCTACAACCAATACCGTGAACGGTTTAATCGGCCATAAATGTTTATAACGGAACCTTTTTAAAACAATAAATAATGCAAGGAAGCATCGGAAGTCGTAAAGTTGTTAGTTATCAAATCTCCTAATCCCGAGACGGTTAATTCCATTTTACGACTTTTAAATTGGATTCTTGGAAACAGGAAACAGAAGTGGAATGTACGGCGTTGTTATTTCTGCTCATTTAGTAACAATATTAAACGATTCTCAACTTTATCTTTCGATATATAACAGTTGTTTTCAAAATCAACAAAAATTTATGACAATTTTATATCTATCGTAAAATAAATAGCATTATTATAATTAGAACATTTGCAAATAATAAAATGATATATAATATTTTTGTATATTATCTTAAGTGATCACCGTCGCCTATGAACATCAACAACGCCGGAGAAGCTGCAGGTGCGTTGCCGGGCTTTGAGAAAGGAGTGGGCTCGTTTCTTGAAGGTCCCCAAATCATACAAGTTCGGAAACACTGTGTAACAGTAGATTCCACAGGTTAATAGTGCATAGAAGAAACAAGCAACGCGAAAAACGTACAGTCGTGGAACGCCAACCATCAATATGGTGTCTATGGAATTTGTAATTCTGCCATGATGTTCGGTATATCAGTACGTCATAGTATTCTTTAAGTACGAAACATATGACGAAGATTTAATATTGAATACCACGACGCCCTGAAGAGAACGGGTTCCAGCTTAATTGAAAATTAATAACGGCCGTTATCGCATATGGTCATCAGATTTACGATTACTGGACACTTTTAATGTGCATTTCCATATAAAGAAGTATTTATAGCATTATAATTTAAAATTGGAACTTAAATTTAAAATAGAATTTCTTATCAGATGGCGCATTACTTAGACTTAGTCACGCGAATTGTGACTACTTTTGTATTCAAGTAGAAAATTAAATTTCTTAAGTAGAAACACGTTTGAGTATTAATTTGGACTGCGGGGAAGTTTTGGTTCAAGGAGATAAATAAGTAATACCGATGAACACATACAATAGAGAAATTACAGGTGACCTTTAAAAGGAAGAAATTCGGCATTGATCCAGACGAAGATGGATGAGATGGATCACAAGATAATTACGAGAAAATTTCCACAAATAGAAAATTTGAATTACTTCAAACAGCTAAAAATATAGTGGTATTTGAATTAATTCCTCCACGCTATAAAATGCCTTCTCCACTTCGCAAATACATCAATGCCTGATGACGAAGATCTCCTACCAGTGCGTCCTCCCAACTATGACTTGGACTCCGACCGTTGTGCTGGTCCTCAAACTTTAAGCCTCATAACGAGCGAATTTTAAATGCTGCTGGTAAAAGTGGCCCCAGCCCTGTAGTTTTGGGCTCTCAAGAATAAGACTACGGTATCCCCTGCCTGTCGTAGGAGGCGACTAAAAGGGGCCTCGGGTTCACTGGGCGACAAGGGTGGGGGCCTTTGTCGTCCGCTAAAGTGGACCCGGGAAGAAGGCGACATCGGCTGGCCCGTGTAGCCTTGCACTGCGAGGGCACAGTGGGGGAGGGAGTAACCTCCCCCCCCGGGACGTGCTCTCCTTGAGCACAGTGCAGAGGGGCTCCGGTGCGTTCCACTGGAGATCCCGGAGCCCCTCGTCATGCACCGAGAAAAGGGCCACCGGGGAGGTTTTAGTGGATAAAAATCCCACATAACCGCCGCCTTCCACCCAGAAGATCGGGTATCTTTTTAAAGATTTCCTCCCCATTAACAAAAAAAAATGGTAAAAGTGGCCCAAGAAACTCAAGCAAATCTATGTTAGACTAATTAAATATTCTAACAGGTGACGACGAGACGATATCCAACAAAGGCTAATTTATTAGCGGGAGTTCCTATGTATGTAAGTTCATGGCCTATCCAGCAGGCTAGACTAAATCGTTCTTAGCCTTCACCTCTGCAGTAACCCTTGCTAGACAATCGCTCTTACTTTAACATTTGACATCGAAGGTCAAACTACCCCCATAATATTAGTAGCCGACCGTAACTACTGAATAATGGGAAAATAATAAATTTCCCGAACAGCCAGACAGCATTGTTAGTTGAAAAGTGACCGTCACGGGTCAACGGTCGACGTACTGTGACTCATCGATCTAACTTTTTGCTTATTCCGCTGCAGCTAGGACTTACATTGAACCATTACCATTATAAGTTAAAACGAAAACTAAAACCAAATCAACGCTAAAAAACGTAAACGTCTCGTAAACAAGAGCCCTATTAGCTCAGTGACGCTAGCAACCGGAGTTCAATTCCCGGTGCAAGCACAAATAAATTGATTGTTGCAATTTTATGTGTTTATTTACCACGCGCTCGACGGTGAAGGAAAAATCATAAGGATTTCTAAAACATCTGAAATCTGCCAATCCGCACTAGGTGAGCGTGGTGGACTATGCCACCACGCACACTTAGTATCTTAGCACTACATACTATCTTTACAGAAAAAGCCTGAGCCCAGCAGTGGGACATATATAAAAGCTGTAACTCTAACTTGTTAAATTAAACGTGTTACTGTCAGTGACGGATGAGCGTACTTAGCACGTCTTTTGTTTCCTTTTTTTCTGGGACGAGTCTACAATAGTTTCACAGGGCGATACTGTCGGGTCGCTTAGCCTGAACCTCTATTGGGCGCAACAGTATTCAAGAGTATTGTATTCAGTATTGAAATTCGGTTCATAAATGACAACCTTTGGTTGAATCAGTTGCGGGGCATACCTCAACGAATGTGCCCAATTGACGACCAGCAGGCGGAGGTGGCGAGACGGCGGCGGGTGCTGTCTGCTGCCCAACCCACCGGATCATGATGACCACGACCTCTCTGACAAGAGCGAAGCGACCAAGAAGAAGAAGAAATGACAGCACTTAGTAAAAAATAGACATGAATTGAGCCTCCTACTTTTTCCCTCCATCTCTACTTATACCTGAACCAATAAAATACATAATTTTAAATTCTAATCATAGTTATCTGAAGCTTTTAGATATTGCAATGTAATATTTATTTCAAAGACATCAAAATGAAACATAGAATCTAAGCGCTGCCAAAGTAAAAACTATTCCAATATTTGACTTCAAAAGTTTAATCCAGTACTGCGTGGAGCGCTGGTAATTTTGCTAGGAAAAGAAAATTTGCCTTAATTTCATCAGCGAGAGAATTTCCATTCAAGTGCAAAATAGCACCTGCACTTCACGCTGCAGACGTCTGCAATAACACTGCAGCCTTCTGGAAAACTCCGCTAATTTGTTATCGTTAGAGAACATTCTCGAATAATATTTGAAAGGCCAAGTATTATTGAAGATTAATACATTAAGAGATGTACAATTACATCGATTAATTTGTTCTTATTATCAAACAAATCCAAAAAATCAATTACATAAAAAATCGTGACTTTATGGCACACTTTAAAAAGAAGCAGGAGGCTAATTCGTTTCTGTTTGTCACCTCATAACTTTAGAGAGCTTTTTATTTTTTTTGAGATTTTCTCCTTCTCGAAACCAGAGAGTTTCGGTTTTAATGAAAACCACGGGTTTCATTTGGAGGGTTGTCTAAGTTAGCGGATTCATCCACCAAGAACTTCCGAACAATTCGACACGTATTTAGTACGGCAGCTTTTTTGCATACTGATATACGTACTGCTGTGTAAGCCAATCTGTTGAATGTAATGATGGAGGTGTTTAGGGGATAATACCAGTACTGGAGAGCACCAGAGGCACAATGTATACTCTGTTCATGTTCCAAAGTCTCATTATTTCCTCTTTAAGCTCTGTGTATTTGTGAATTTTTTCGGTAATAGTTTTTGGGCCATTGTGTGTGTTAGGTACAGCTATTTCTATTATAAAGGTCAATCTATTTAATTTATCTATTACAGTTATATCGGATAGCTTATTATCATTATTATTCTCTATTCAGTAATATGTGATGTAGGTTAGCTTTTTAATGTTCCTTAGATTATCTTTGAAATAGCAACCGACCGAGTCGTGGTCACCTCTCACCGAGGAGACCCTTGTGTCGAGTTACTAGCGATAGAGGTTCAGGCTAAGCGACCTAAGAGCTATGCCACCTCTCAATTCGGTGAAGCAGTCAAGGCCAGCTTTGGCTAATCTGTGTAGTCCGTTAAAAAAAATAATGTATGTCTGAAGGTCAAAGTACATAGCCTTCAGTCGGCTATGAACTTTGACCTTCAGATTGTGAGCAAAACCATTAGCCGCTAGACTTTGAATTTTTATATTCACTAAAAACATTTACACAATATAATTGAATGCAGTTTTCAGCGTCCAAAGCAAGTTTACTGCAATATCATCTTCCAAGTCTAACGCGAGTTACCTTCGTGTTTATAGGAAATAACACTGCTAACGGAGGAGACAACTTGTTTACACAAAGTCAAACAATAAACACGTAATAAACATAAACAAAGCGAGGCGTCTGCCTGGCGAAGAGTGCGCTTGCACTAATTGAACTTTATTTGAGTTCCTGGTTGAAATAATTGCGATCTTTGCCGAGGAATAATTACACTCTGTGGAGATAATAAGGCTATATTTACAGCGTAGTGAAATTGCTGTTTTATTTCGTTAAATATTTACCGTTCTGTTATGCCAGTAGCAGCAAACATGACCTTTAAATATTTTAATGATTTTGATATATTATTAAATAGACTCACACGTTCAGACCCGTGGTAGCTCAGTGTCCGTACGCTCGCCTCAAGTTGCACAGTACGCTAGCAACCCGAGTTTGATCCCGGGTGCCTGCACCAATAAATTTGCTGTTGCAATTTTATCTGCTGATTTACCACGCGCTCGGCGGTGACGGAACATGTCTTAAATTTTTTTTCTCAGACATGTGAAGTCTGCCAATCCGCACTAGGTGTGCGTGGCGGACTATGCGCTTTGACTCTCTTTACAGAGAAGGTCTGCGCCCAACAGTGGGACATATATTATATTCAAAGACTGTAACTTTGTAAATTTAAAACGTTCTTCTAACGCTAACACAGTAGACAGAGTATCACTTTCGGTCAATTTACAAATGAGTTTGTAATGCTATTTTATTACAGAGATCTCAGGGCGTTGTATAGAAACCGAAATGTAGCAATTTGTAAAATTTTCTCCTATTAATGAATAGGAGAGGGATTCACAGAATCGTAAAGTGACTGATAGATATAGACAACGTTTCCTTAAAGTCATCGCGCTATAGTTGCAAACTGTATACAGACAGAACAACCTTAATTTCAAAATAATAACGTCTGGCGATGCACAGAGCACTGTCAGAATATAGAAACTCTATGGAATATAATGTTTTTAACCGACTTTTTAACCGAAAAGGAGGCGGTTCTCGATTCGCCTATATTTTTTAATAATGTTTATGCAATGGTAGCACCGTTGTTCATGAAAATATTTCAGCCTTCAAGATCAAAAAAATCTAATTGTTTTTAAATTGAGGTATAGCCTCAATTTAAAAATATTTACAAACAATTTTTTAAATGTATTGTGTGTCAATGGTTTTTTTCTGTTCCCCCAGTTGTGCGTTTCGGGGACTTTTTCTCTGGCTCCTCTGACATACCGGAAGTGCTGTCAGGCACGACAGGCTATCATTATCCTTACATTCTTTATTCATTTATCAAACCTTTTTATTGTTATTTTTTAATTGGTGTTAAAACTCTGCACATATAGGTTTGTTCATTTCAAGTTACAATAAATTTACAGGTGGATATCTACTCCACTTTTCTTGTTTCTACTTATGTTACTTAGTTTCTTTCTATATTCTATTGTTGTGATTTTTTATCTTATTTATGTAATCCAAGTCTTAAAATATGTATGTATAGTATAGATATGTTTTTAGCCCTGTAGTTCTGGGCTCTCAAGAATAAGACTACGGTATCCCCTGCCTGTCGTAGAAGGCGACTAAAAGGGGCCTCGGGTTCACTGGGCGACAAGGGTCTGAGTCGTCCACCAAAGTGGACCCGGGAAGAAGGCGACATCGGCTGGCCCGTGTGGCCTTGCGCTGCGAGGGCACAGGGGAGGTATAACCTCCCTCCCCAGGACGTGCTCTCCTTGAGCACAGTGCAGAGGGGCTCCGATGCGTTCCACTGGAGATCCCGGAGCCCCTCGTCATGCACCGAGGAAAGGGCCACCGGGGAGGTTTTAGTGGGTAAGAACCCCACATAACCGCCGCCTTCCCCCCAGAAGGCGGGGTAAAAAAAAAAAGGTATGTTCTTAATTCTTTTTATACAATTTTCTGATGACCTCTGACTTATTCTATATTTATAATTGTTACATTTTTATTAACTTATTATATATTGGGTTTAAAAAATTTATTTCTCATAAGAACATAAACAAAGTTCACTTAAAATGAGATACAAGGTACTTAAATAATATAATTAAAGATGTGCCTCTGGGTCGCAGGTAGATGTCGTCACATGTGTATCATCAAGTTTGTTTTTAAATTGTTAGAAAGTGTCGCTCTCCTTCACTTTATTTGGCAGGCTATTATATAACTGTGCTCTTTCGTACAATATCGTTTTCTTTCCGTAATTGGTACGTGGGGTGATTAGGTCGAGGTTATCTTTGTTCCTCAAGTTACTAGTTCTTTCTTTTTATGCAATTGTATATTTGTGTGAATTGAATTTGTTATAATTTTCCTAATTAGAGTGTAAGTACAGTAAGTGTGTGATATTAAATAATTGTGTTCTTTTATACAATTCATCTGTTGGCGTTAGGTAGTTATAGTGAAACAAAACTTTTATTATTCTATTTTGTGTTCTTTGCAGGAGAGCTAGATGAGTGACGCAGTTGAATCCCATATTACTATTAAATATTCTAAGTGTGATTTTACTCTTATAACTTACTCTTCTTATTTATTCTTATTACCGTTTTCTTGATCGCCTCACAAATTGCCACTTGCAATATTTGTTGTGTCAAAATTGCCTGCTAGGTTTTGTTTCTTGTTATGGAGTTTTCTGCAACACTGGTGCAAAATTTTAAAAATGTCTGGCTAGTTTGCTTGCTGATGAGGCCCGGCAAATTGTTTACATTCATTTTTATTTCAGTTTTTTCAAATCGAGCCTTTCCAATTGTATGTCAATGGTTATTGTTTGATATTTGCTAGTGTTTCGGTGCATACATAGTCATCATTACTACATAGTTTTTATTAGCTTTTGAAAAATTAATTGCTGTTAAATTTATAGTAATACGTGGTATTGAAAGTCAATAAATACGAGTTATTATAGTAAGTACCTTTAGTGTAGCAGTATTTAGTTAATTAGAATAACATTAAAATAAGAAACCTGGAAATTATCGAAGTAAAATCCAAAATAAAGTATAAGAATTCGGCGACGTAACCTCTGCAATTTGCTTACTCTGTGCCTAAAAATAATTCGTCACAAACGATTGTTTCCCGATATCGAACCGACCGACGCGATACCGAGAAAGGATGATGTTGTGCGGTTTTAAAGCGAAACGTAATTACGACACTATTGTGTAGAAGTTACGGGAAGCCATTATAGAGCCGCGCCAGCATTTGAAGCTTTCTACGGATTGTTTTTTTTTGAAATTCCGCCCGGGATATATTTATAAGGCATTGTTTAAATAAATTTCCTTAAGTATAATTAAAAGAGCCGTAGTAGCTCAGTGTGGCGGCGGTCGTCTCAAGTTGCACAGTACGCTAGCAACCCGAGTTCGATCCTCGGTGCCGGCACCAAAAATTTGTCGTTGCAATTTTATGTGCTGATTTACCACACGCTTGGCGGTGAAAGAAAACATCGTAAGGAAATCTACGTGTTTTAGAATTTTTCTGAAGTCTGCGAAGTGTGCCAATCCGCAGTAGTGCCGCTGTGGCGGACTATGCCCTTATACTCTCTTTACAGAGAAGGCCTGTGCCCAGCAGTGGGACATATATAAAGGCTGTAACTGTAACTTTTACTTAAAAAACAATTGTTTTTTTCGCACTATCAGTGCTTAATAATCTTTTTGTGACATTAGCTCATTGCCATACATCAGGCACAAATTTTAAAAAGTGTTTTTATGTACATAAAGCTATAATGAAAACTCAATACTTTATAATATGCAACAGCACTGTAGTTCTGGGCTGTCAAGAATAAGACTACGGTATCCCTTGCCTAACGTAAAAGGCGACTAAAAGGGGCCTCGGGTTCACTAGGCGACAAGGGAAGAAGGCGACATCGGCTGGCCCGTGTCGCCTTGCACTGCGAGGGCACAAGGAAGTGCTCTTCTTGAGCACAGTGCAGAGGGGCTCTGGTGCGTTCCACTGGAGATCCCGGAGCCCCTCACCATGCACCGAGGAAGGGCCACCGAGGAGGTTTTAGTGGGTAAAACCCACATAACCGCCGCCTTCCGTCAGAAGGCGGGGTATCTTTTGAAGATTTCCGCCTCGTTAACAAAAAAAATTATATATAATATGCAAATGCTATTAAAAAAATTGAATAGCATTATATTAAACGTAATCAGTCGATTCAGATTATTTTATGCCTTTAGAAACATTTAAACCAGTAACGAGTTAATTCAAAACCGAATCACATTTTTAAAAAACTTTTCTCATGAACGCCATATATACTTTGAATTGAGAAGTTATTTGAAGTAGGTTAAAAAATGATCCTAAAGATATTGTTGTTACAAATGTATTTTTCTTTTTTATCTATATTTACGGGCTTAAGCTTTAAATACCGTGTAATAAGTGTGGAATAACATATATTTTGTACTGTTTGTCTGTCTATATGTTATATTTTGTAAATATATTGAGCTAAACGACGAAACGAGGTATAAATGTAAACCGACTGATACCAATTGGGAAAAATATATCGTCATTAGGAATCACTGTAATAAGGTGTGTAGGAATGCTCAACGCCACCATTTTCACGAATCGGTACAAAATGGAGACCCAGCTAAGGTCTGGAAATTTCTGAAGTCGATGGGAGTTGGGAAACCACGTAATGAAATAATCTCTAAAGACATTAATATTGAGCTTCTTAATCAACATTTCTCATCTGCGTCTTGCTTTGACACTGACGTTAAAGCAAAACTTTAAACTATCTTTCATCTCTCCCAACTCCCGACTATTCACCATTTGTTTTAAATCAATTCTCTGTTTGTGACGTTAAGAAGAGCATTATGTCAATTTGCTCCAATGCAGTAGGGAAGCGACAGCATTAGCCGTAACATGATTCTTCCTGTTCTCGATGTCATCTTGCCTATTCTGACTCATATCCTAAATTTCTCTATTACCAGTTGTATTTTTCCATCGTCTTGGAAAGATGCTCAAATAATTCCTCTACCCAAAAACAGAATCCTGTTTCCTTTCTGAATTTCGCCCTATTTCCATACTACCATTTATGTCCAAAGTCCTAGAACGTCTCGTATACAATCAATTTAACACCTTTCTTCTTAATAATTCCTTGTTAAATCCTTTACAATCCGGCTTCCGTCATGGCCATAGCACTACTACTGCATTAATAAACATTACGGATGATATCAGATCAGGAATGGAAGACGGTAAGGTAACGGTCCTTACGTTGCTTGATTTCAGCAATGCTTTTAACACTGTTGACTTTGATGTTTTTATTGGCATACTGGGCTCTCTTAATGTATCTCCAACTGCGATTGATTGGTTTCGAAGTTATCTGTCTGGGCGCCGGCAACGTGTACGCATTGACAAGAGATTTTCTTCTTGGTGTAATACGCTTGCTGGTGTTCCGCAGGGTGGGTGTTATCTCCTTTGCTGTTCGCAATTTTATCAATTCTATATCAAATCAACTAGTTTCTTCCTACCACCTTTATGCAGATGATCTGCAAATATATTCACAAGCTACACCTAATGATCTGCCCCTGGCCATAAATAAGATCAATGACGATTTACGTGAGATTTCGGACTGGAGCAAGGCGTTTGGTCTAAAAATCAACCCTTAAAACGCAAGTCATAGTAATTGGTACTTCAAAATGATTGCTAAATCTAATTTGTCCCAATCCCCGACATAACTTTTGATGGAGCTACTATGACAGTTAGTGATAAAGTGAAGAACCTGGGGATACTCATGGATACAAACCTGTCATGGCAACCCCAAATAAAAGAAATAAGTCGAAAAGTGTTTGCTTCCATAAGATCCTTGCGAAGAATAAGTAATTTCCTTCCAACTGCCACTAAGATTGCCCTTGCACAATCCGTTCTCTTACCTCTCCTCGACTACGCCGATATCAGTTTTCTAGATCTCACAGAAGGGCAACTCAATAAACTTGAGCGGCTTCAAAACGTCTGTATAAGGTTCATATTTGGCCTACGCAAATATGATCATGTATCTCATTTTCGCCTGAAGCTCAAGTGGTTGCCAATTCGCCTTCGCCGGAATGCTCACATTCTTTTCTTCTACACAATGTGTTGTTCAATCCATCCTACCCTTCCTATCTTAAGAAACGTTTTATGTTTCTACACGACTCACATTCACATTCTTTAAGATCATCGGAAAAATGACACTCAAAATGCCAGAGCATGCTACAAAATTTTGAACAAATCTTTCACAGTGGAAGCAGTCCGACTTTGGAATGCTCTGCCACAAAGCATAAGATGCACAGAATCCTTGACAGCTTTTAAGAATCTAGTACATAGACACTATCTATCTTTATAAATATATATCTATTTTATACGGTATTTGTATGAATATATATTTATATATATTTATATATATATATATTGTTGGTTTGTATTAAAATATATATCATCACAGACCCACTAAAATATTTTTAGACAAAGTTTCTGTCCATACAAAGGTTGTCTGGAAGAGATCGCTCTTAGCGATAAGACCGCCCATTGCGCATGCAATGACCTTGTCTAGTGTAAAAATTGTATTTACTATTTCTGTGATGTATTTTGTTTTAATTGTTGCGCAATAAAGAATATTCATTCATTCATTCATTCATAAACGACGAGATTTGATTGGCAACGCACTTGCAATATCTTTAGTACGTGCTTCCAGATAGTGCGGGATTACTATCAGGTGAGCCGTATGCCGCCGTATCCCGTTAAAAAGGAAGCCCGTTGTTAGATTTTCGACTAATTTCTTACTTTATATAAGAATTTAATATTACACACCGTTAATTTACGAATTCACTGTTATCAACCCCCACGGTATCTCTGCACCTTTATGACGCTTCCAGTATAGGTATCGGTACAATAGTGTATTATTTATCCGAAACTGATTGATGAGAATGACTCTCCCTTTTGCCCGACTATCGGACGCGAGCCAAGTTTTTGCCTTACCGGCTTTTTAGGGTCCGCTACATTTATTTCTATACTGTCTGGTTATGTTACGTTCAAGTCGTAACAATCATAATTAATTGCATCTTTCCTCCTGTCTACTACGGGGAGTGAATCGAGAAATTATTTGGAACTAGCTGACCAGAAAAATTATTTCTGTCAATATAATAGAAATAACAATAATAAGTAGCCGTACTATAAATACACCGGCGCCAGTTCTCGAAAATGGTCATGCAACGCTCTATTGAGATCGACCTGTCATCACAGACAGGACTATTGTTTTTTTTATGACGAAATACGCAGATTGGCCAAAGAAGCTGGCCTTGACTGCTTCACCGGATTGAGAGGTGGCATAGCTCTTAGGTCGCTCAGCCTGAACCTCTATCGCTAGTACCTCGACACAAGGGACCCCCCGGTGAGGGGTAACCGCGGCTTGAACGGTTACTATGTTACGCGTAAGCGCTCCGATCCGAGGGCGCCTGGAAGGGCCGAACCACGACTCGGTCGGTAGCTATTTCACGGATAATCTAAGGGACATTCAAAAGCTAACTTTGAGTGCCACTTCGGGAAGCGTTGGCGCTGGGATAAGAAGTGGCCGAAGAAACTCCAGCAACGCCCTATCATCTAAGGGTTGGGGCCTGCCCATAAAATAGCAGTAACGCGCAAGGACTATTCGCAACTTCCGACGGTCGCGAATGGACGCTTTGTGGATTTGTAGAGATCTAGCCTGTGCAATGGTAAACGCATCGTCCCGATCGTCAAGAACGTGTCTCAGGACTATTGTTGCCTATAAACCTGATATTGTGCTGACAGATGGGTCAACTCGACAGGCGGTGCTCGTCGAAATTACCATCCCGCACGACGAGAACCCCGTATAGGCCGAAAGGGAAAAAATTACTAAGTACCTCGATTTGGCTCACGAGGTGACCGCCATGTGGGATGTGGATTCGACGATCATTGTTCCGATAGTCGTTTCTATAAACGGTTTTATAGCGAAAAGTCGACACGCATGAGAGAATGTTTGTGGTGTGTGTGGGTGCATGTGTGGTACGTGTTTGTGTGGTGGGTGTGTAAGTTCATGTAAGTGTGTGTATGCTTTTATATGCTTTATAATAACTCAAAGTTAAGGCACTTAACAGGAACAGCATTTGTAATACCGTTTTTTTTTGTTGCGATAGAAACAGTAATTGTAATAAGTAGTGGTAACCTACAAAATAGTTCTATTTGTACATAAATGATATTCTTATATTTATGCTAGGTAGCATACTAGACTAAGGATTTAGGTCTCGACAGTTCCACGTGAATCCTATTGCACTCACAGGAGGCAGCAAATTTTCCCGTTTTACTGGCATATTCTCCCCTATTAATTACAGAAACATAGCCGGGGAGTGTCTTCTGTCATTTAGCAATAATTTTAGAAGTATATTTTGACGTTCTTTCTTCTGTCTCTCCTACTCTTCTGATTCATACTATCATGCCAACAGAAACGGCTCACACTTTGGTCTGTAAATTACTCATAATACAAGTTTATTTACGTGTAAAACAAAAACTGACTTCTAAACCGCTATTACGCGTGTACGCCATCTTTTATTTCCAAACTATCATAGTTATATTATGTCATACTTTGTCTACATTTATGCTCGTTGAAGCATTCTTATTTATTATATAGTAGATAGATATCAAAATAAAAATGCCAAGAAAATTTATATGGGTCTTGAAATCAAATCCTTTCAAATAAAAAAAATCGAAATACATTACGAGTGCAAAAAAAAAATACACATGAATTCAGAGCCTCGTTTTTTGAAGTCGGTTAAACGTTCTCATTAAGCACTGTTGTAGTCTCGTCCACTCTACCCTATGCTTGAGCTAAAAAAAAGACTTTAAGAAAGATCTATATCGTTTTATCTATATTTCAATAAATATATATTTATAAAATCATTATATTCTACGACAGTAAAAAAGGAAAGTTCAGTACACGGCGTAAAATCCTTTCGAAACGATTTTTTATAAAAACAAAATCATACGTTTGTTCTACGTGATAAACAATAAAACAAAAATGTACGGAACCCTTTTCATTAAAGCCTCGCATCATTAAAATACGCCCGATACCCCTTGTTGTATTTTTTTCTGCAAATCGCTGTACACAGAAACGGGTATCGAACGTGAACCCTTTTGTCCTCGAGACACCTGCGCCATAGAGCCGTGGGTGCTCTTTACAAATACACAGACTGAATAGAGTCTCACGTGCTACGAAAGTTTCTTGATATTATTCGCTCTACACATCGTCTTAAGGTTTACAATTGCGTGACACTGTGTTACGTTTTTTTTTATTATTTGTAGGTTACAAAAATATTAGAGGGTATCCCAAGAACGGTAAGTGTTTGGAAGAGCCACTTGTTTCTGAGTCATCGCCCCATATAATTTTCATAGTAAATAACAACCGCTCTTAATAATTAACCTCCATTTCTAATCGACTTTAAAAAAGAAGCAGGTTAAAAATTTTAAATTTGTTTGTAAAACGGTAAAACGTTTTCAATGTATACTTTATACTTATTTTTTAGTGTAATTATTAGTGATTAAGCGGTTCTACTTACGATCTGAAGGTTACAAGATCGAATTCCAGTTGCCTTGTACCAATTAATCGTTTTTTCGGTTTTTAAAGTACAAAAAATTACTATTTTTGCTTCATGATTTTCTTAATAAGCTTCTGCTGTCTACCCCATTAGGCGCGAGAGCTTGTATATTATAAAATATAATAATTATAAAACCACTGTATTATGAATATAATCGTCTATAGTCTTTAGATTTAGAATACGTTCTGCGTATCGTACGATCGTAGTTTCGAATCCACCTTTGGACTATTGACGTAAACCATCTCCTAGTACAAGCTTAAGCTTAGTTTTCGTAATTAACCAAATAGCTTAGCTTTTTGTAAAAAATAATTAGCATCCTTTTTTAAAATAATAATTGCAACAGCACAAATTTACACACACACCAACACACACACACACATTTATAAAATATTGTTATGATTTGTTATGCTCATATTATTTTATTGTGCTTTTCAAATGGGAGAAGACACTGACCCCTGAAACACAGGTCCAATAGAACGTAGCTCAGGAGTCAGGGACTTCACGTTCTTTGATCAAATATTTTCTATGGTGACTAATAAAGATTTATTTATTTATTATTTATTTATTTATTTAACAGCAATAAATAAGCCATAAATAACTGTAATAAGTAATAAACAGTACTTGTTTAAATTACATAATATGACGTAGATAATTAATACATTAAGACTTGAACTTACCCGTTACTGTTAAACGCCTTGAAAATATATAATAGGTTTATAAGATTCATGACTCTATTCATGATGTCTCGCAATTCGAATTTTCTAGAGCAAGGCACATATTTTCCGCCATTGACCCAATTTATAGAACGCTGAGAATGAAGATCAAATAACTAACCTTTACTTTACATCAGGGAATATTTATGAAGGGCAGTGTTGCCTACGATAAAAATGTACTATAGTTGTAAACATACAGTGTACAGACTTGGACACTGATCTTTGGTCCGGTAAGAAGCTGAAATTCGCAGTTTAAAGTCGTTATATATTGAAGAGGCTGTGGACCGGCCACATTTGCCTAATCAGTGCCGGCAGATGGGAGAGGAAAGTCTTGGAATGTAGGCCGATCAATGGAGAAGCGTAGAGCGTCCTCCATCCGAATGGATTAAGGGAATCGGTTGCATCAGGAAAGCTGAGAATCGTATATGGTGCAAGACATTGGGGAAAGCCTATTTCTAGCAGTGGATTGATACGGGCTGATGAGTAGATAGGTAGACTCTTTATTGCTCACTATTTGAATAAAATAGGTGTTATAAGCATTAAAATAGTTTACAATCAATTTAAGTAAATAGGCATGCAACAGAAGGTAAAATAAATACGAGCTGTAGTTAGTAAAAATATAAACTATATAATACAAAGTTACTTTGTACATAAATATATTTATATATCTTCGTAGCCGTCTCCTTCATTGCTGAAGGTCGTGTCTAGCACAAAGTGTTGATCTTTCTCTTAACGATTAACTTCCACGTGTCTCTGTCCTCGGCGATCTTCTTGGCTTTGGTTACTGGCAGGCCTGTGAGCGTTTTACCTGCGTCTGCCCACCGTGTAGGTGAGCGACCGCGTGCTCTTTTTCCGTCCACCTTGACAACAACCATTAGCTTTTATATAACATATTTATATATATAAATATTTAAATAAGAATAATAGCCAATTTAACCAATCAATTTGTTCAGAAGATGGCCTCAGATTTAATAATACCTTGCGACTTTTTACAACAGTTAGTCGTATGTATAGATACTCGTATTAAAGAATTGCACATTTAAGATATACGAGTACGTCAGTCTATACTCACCTTAATTCATCGAATTGTGAAATAAAAACAACTTATTAGGAATATGTTCTCGATACGGTCGACACACGCACGTCGAAAGAATTCTTGTTGTTTCCGTTATGGCAATGGGCGGGTTTTTGTTTATATTTCATCTGATCTCTATGTTTTAAATTTAAAAATGTAATTTATTTATCTTATATAAGATATTTAGGTTAACGTTATAAAGATTCAAGTAATGGTTTGTACAATATTTAACATTTGCTAGACAGTGTATAGTCTACAAGTCTACAATATGAGTTATTCCCACCTATCTTTATTTTTCTTTTAAAATCTGAATTCTGATCTTTAAAGTCATTTTCAGCTAAGATGTATAAGAACTAATAGCAGATTCGATTGCTTAGTTACTAAGCAGTTTCAGTAATGATCTGATGGTCGCGAATTCGAATCCCAGACGATTTATACTAATGCATTTTGTCAGTTTTGACCTAATAAGCATAAATTGACCTATTAATAAGCTCGGTGAAAAACGAACAGTGGAAGCTGTCTCTCCTCTGTCTACCTTAGGGTTTAGACGACTTCTTGATACCACCCTTTTATGGGTAGGCTCCACACATTAGATATTACAAGCGTTGCTCGAGTTTCCTAGGTTCTTGAAGTGATATTTAAAGTTAGATGATAGTCTTCCGATAAAAGGTACATACCGAGTCGTGGTTCGGCCCTCCAGGGGGTCCTCAGTTCGGTATGCTAACGCGATTAGAGTAACTGTCCAAGCTGAGGTCCCCATTCGGTGGCCCTTGCGCATTGTTGCTCTCTATAGAGGTTCAGGTTAAACGACGTAAGAGCTCTGATTCCTCTCAAGGAATCCAATGTAAATACCTGTGAGAAAAAACTATAAACATGGTTGGCATACTGCGATGTGCTATCCTTCGTATCCTATCATCGTTCTGACGTGTCCATCCTTATTAAATTTATAATTAAAACTAGGCTTATATTGAAAACTTTGGTCACATTTCTAGAAACAGTGACAACTAGGAAAAGTTAGTTGTCACGAGAACAATTGACGGAACAAACCTAGAAGCCTAGAACAATAGGGCGAAGCCCGAAACGCACATCCTCGGCACGTTGGTTAGCAATGCTCTACACACGGCTGCAGATAGGGGAAAGTGGCGACGGATCACCAACGACACTCGACGGCTCTCGACCCTCAGCATTGAGGAGTGAGGAGGAAGCATACTACGAAGGCGTGGTCTTTCTTTGAAAGACGCCCGATTGTTTATCATCAAGACATAAACAAACGCAAATTAACTGAACACGAAGTCGGACAATTTTCCTTATACGAAACTGGTTATTAAGCTTGATCGCTTTATATTTTTTTATTGGCCAAAACTTGTTCAGGGTCAGTTATGTTTTGGTTTTTTGCGAGGCGTCTTGCGTCGACCCACTCGCTGAGGAGGCGTGCTGGTGAGTCATCTCTGATGCAACAGTGCTCTGCGATTGGTCTTACTCTCTGCACACGGGTCAGAATTCTACTTAATGATCAAACGAATGAACGAAGATTTTAAGTAGATTTAATTCAAATGTTTTGATGATAATGTAAACAAAAACCGACTTCAAATCGAATCAAACGTTAAATGTTATTACGCCCTCCTTGTATTTCCGAAATATCGTAGGAATATTACGAAATAGAATTAATCAGCATCTTTTTTTTTTTGTTGACGGGGAGGAAATCTTCACAAAGATACCCCGCCTTCTGGGGGGAAGGCGGCGGTTATGTGGGGTTCTTACCCACTAGAACCTCCCCGGTGGCCCTTTCCTCGGTGCATGACGAGGGGCTCCGGGATCTCCAGTGGAACGCACCGGAGCCCCTCTGCACTGTGCTCAAGGAGAGCACATCCCGAGGGGGGGAGGTTACTCCCTCCCCCCCTGTGCCCTCGCAGCGGAAGGCGACACGGGCCAGCCAATGTCGCCTTCTTCCCGGGTTCACTTTGGTGGACGACTCAGGCCCCCACCCTTGTCGCCCAGTGAACCCGAGGCCCCTTTTAGTCGCCTTGTACGACAGGCAGGGGATACCGTAGTCTTATTCTTGAGAGCCCAGAACTACAGGGCAGATAATTATGATTAATCAGAACCTAACCTAAGTCTCTTCAAACTACCCTTGAAGTACATCCCTTAAAACAACGAATCATTGAAATTGATTTATACGCCTATTTGGCGCGGACATACTTAATTCAAATTTGGTACTTATATAGATTTCTCTTTGGATTCCAGCTGGAAGCTTTCAAATTAAAAAAGAATCATCCAAATCAGTTCACGCCGTTCAAAGTTACGAGGTAACAAACATAAAAAAACATACAGACGAATTGAGATCCTCTTCTTGTTTTGAAGTCTGTTTAAGACTTAAACTATTACGGCTTGTAATAGTTTTAAAAAATCACATGCTAAAAATTAGCGCAATTGGGTCACTACCTATGGGATAAGAGACCTAATAAGCTTGTTGAAAAGCGGACACCGGAAGCTGTCTCTGTTTATCCCGCTAAGGATAAAACGACGTGAGAGTTCATAAACCAACCAATATCACAATCAACAAGTATACTTCCTTGTTGATTGAGGCACAAGGGTCCCCCCGGTGGGGGGTAACCTCGGCTTGGACGGTTACTATGTTACGCGTAAGCATTCCGATCCGAGAGCGCCCGAGAGGGCCGAACCACGACTCGGTCGGTTGCTATTTCACGGATAATCTAAAGGACATTCGAAAAGCTAAACTAACTTTGAGTGCCAGTTCGGGAAGCGTTGGCGCTGGGAGAAGAAGTGGCCGAAGAAACTCCAGCAACGCTCCTAGCATCTAAGGGGGGTAGGATGTCAACAAAATTAACATGGCATCTAATTAAAAGAAAATTTTAATGAAGCTTCAACAACAATTTGCACTGTGTGAAGAGCTCTGTCTCTCAATTCTCATCATGCTTCTTAACTATCTCGGAGATCATTGTCAGAATATTTGATAAGCATTTCAACTATCAATCAACCGTTTGTAACTATCATAACATGATTATCAGCTCTTCCATCTCTTTCCGTTTCTATTGTCAGTTATTGTAACTCTTTCACTTCTCCATCTTCTCATGCTACCTTGAGTTCATTTGAATCAAATAACGATATAACAAATCGCTCTGCCATTTCACATTTCCCCGTGTGGTTACTTATCAAATTGACCGTGCAAAATATTCAAATTTATTTCAATTGTTGTCAAAGGCACACACACCGTTTCTTCAATTTCGAATGCGAGAATTAACACTTCACTATTGTAGTGATTTACATACAAAGGGGGTGTATTCGCTGGTTACTCCTTTCTTAACAATATATCACCTGATGCGAAAGAGCAAGATATGCTTTGTGATGTAAATTGATAAAAATTACAAACATTTCCCGCTTAACTAAACATAAGACTAATAACTTAATACGTGTTTGTATGGAATAAGAAGTAACTTATTCCATATGGTTATGGTTAAGTAATTATTAAAATATCTTACGTGTTATAAGAAAGAGAAAATAAAATGAGAGATATGAAAAAGTTTTTTTTTTAATAAATCCATTTAAACATAATAGAAGCACATCATATCCCATACAGCGGGCAGTAGGCAGAGTTGAAAGTGACAGTTAGACGAAGTTATCTCAAGAATAAGACTACGGTATCCCCTACCTGTCGTAGAAGGCGACTAAAAGGGGCCTCGGGTTCACTGGGCTACAAGGGGGGGGGGGGCCTGCGTCGTCCACTAAAGTGGACCCGGGAGGAAGGCGACATCGGCTGGCCTGTGTCGCCTTACGCTGCGGGGGCACAGGGGGGGAGGGAGTAACCCCCCGGGACGTGCTCTCCTTGAGCACAGTGAGTTGAGATCCCGAAGCCCCTCGTCATGCACCGAGGAAAGGGCCACCGGGGAGGTTTTCGTGGGTAAGAACCCCACATAACCGCCGGCTTCCGCCCAGAAGGCGGGGTATCTTTGTGATTATTTCCTCCCCATCAACAAAAAAAAAAGTTATTTGTTAAGTGTTACTAGTTAGCATCGATAATCCCTCTGAAAAACTTGTCGAAAAAATTTAGTAACCACTACTTATAAAGTCGGACTATATAAATTATGTGAATGAATGAATGAATGTTAAATAGTAAAACAAGTAAGTAATAGTAATAATAATATATTTTTCATACACAGACCGGACATGTAAACCTATTTCGAAGCAAATTTCTGTCCATCCAATAGTTATCTGAGAGAAATCGCTCTTAGCGATAAGATCGCCCATCATACATGAAATTATATTGAATTAAATATGTAACAATTATTATAACTGTGATGTACGTATTAATTGTTACGCAATAAAGTATATTAATTCATTCACAAATACACTAGAAAGTGTTAGACAAAATTAAAATCGTTACGTTGTAAAATGATTGTTTCACCAAAATAGCGATGTACCCGCAGAAATAAAAGCTAATTCAGCAAAAATCTTAAGTTGGTTCTATTCGCGAAATCCTTACACTTGCATTTTTGAATTAATTTCTCATTCAGACTCCGATCAGCGGGATTACTGCAGACGTGGTCCGAGATTTGCATTCACCCTGTTAGTCGGGAACAATTTAAATAATTTGCAATGACAAATGTTACCACATTAGAATAATACATTTTTTTTCACGCGAACAAACATCTAATTGTGTGTGAGAATTGTATTTTCATTTACATGGCAGTATTTAGTCAAATTTAAGACCGCACGAAGGAAGTGCTACGGGGTTGCATATGCAAATCCAAGTTATCGTGTGAAAATATTGACATATGTAGATATGGGGATTATAATACGTGATGATCGGACAAGTGTGTGAATTCACTTAATAAAGAATTCCCAAACATTAGTTTTTATCATACTTCAATGCAAATTGAATGTATTTTTTTGTCATTATTTTAACGTATTACTTTAAAATTGATTGCTTTTCCACTTTTCTTTCTTTCCTTTACCTTGTTTATGCAATGCTATGTATCGTTTACACTACATGTTATATATAGCCGTGAGCAAAAATAAAGGGTCGGTTAAGAAAGTTTGAATATCTCGGAAGATAAAGACGCTAGCTAACTGAAATAAATTGTGCATGATAGGCAAATATAAACATTAAAATATTTTTATTAATTTATTTATATAACTAAACTACTATACTAACTATATTAACTTAGGCGACACTGAGTACTAAAATTTAAAAAAAAAAATTTAATGAAAAACACTGTATTATCCAAGTTTACGTAAGAAATCCTTTTTCGTTTAAGTTTATGTTTTTTAATGTAATATAAATAAATTAATAAAAATATTTTATTTTATTTTAAGGATATTTAATTGTCTATCATGCACAATTTATTTCAGTTAGCTAGCATCTTTATCTTTCGAGATATTCAAACTTTCTTAACTGACCCTTTATTTTTGCTCACGAGTGTACTACCTTAGGTTGGGGAAGTCTTTTCGCATTATAGTATGTATAAACTTGTTATAAAATCTCTTTGGCTATATTATTTGTATTTGGTTTTGGTATCATTTTTTTTTATTATTTCTAAGCAAGTGCTTGACTACGATCCCACCTGATGTTAAGTGGAAATGCAGTCCTGGATGGTAAGGCGCACTAGCTTAGTAAATGCCTATTCGCTCTACTCTTAAATACCCACATTGTAATCGGAAGGAAAGACGCGGGCAAACTATTCCAGTCCCTTGCTGTACGAAGAATGAAAGACGAAGCAAATCGCTTCGTTCGGGTTTGAGGGATGTTCACAACAAAAGGATGAAATCCCGCAGTGCGTATGTACGTAAGTCCGATGGTGGAAAGGGGATGGGGAAAATTAGGAAAATGTGTGATTTTCATTTGTTTTTCGTACTGTCAAGATGAGTGAATCTAATGAAGAAATCATCATAATTCATTACATTCTAGAAATCATTTTAAATTGTTTTCTAAAAAAAAGGTAAAAATGCAACGCAAGCCGTGAAAAAAATTTGCGATGTTCATGGACCTAGTGCAGTGTCTGTGAGAGTAGTACAAATTTTATATTATTTTATGTGCGCATATTGGAATGGGTTCCATTACTGGTAAATAGAAAGCAATCAGTGGCGAATGTAATTAATTTGTACGCGCAAAAATTAATATGGCCGCCGACACCCAAAAGGCGGGTTCGTGGCACTGACGTATTAATTGAATGGAACAGCGCGTTGCAATTTTCAGTTGAGTTTTTCGCGCTGCAACGCTGTTGTTGGAAATTACCACAAGCTTCATAGATGCGATTAATCATTGGCTGCCACGACAGCGGCGGACAAAGGCGGCTGCCACGCGATAGGGTTGATAAATACACAAACAGCTTAAAGCCGTGTTGGGTATTTTATGAATTAAATTAGGTAATATAGATAGTAGTTTCCATTTATAGTACCTTTTTACCATTTATAAGCACAACAAATTAATATAATAGCTAAACTTAACCGAAATGTAGGAAGGCCGGCCTTATCGCCAGGGCCGGATTTAAACGTCTGGAGGCCCCGGGGAATTATTTTCGAAATAAAATTACTAATTTTTTGGCGAGATTTTAATTAATCAACTTCTATGTGTGGCCTGATACTCCCCCTCCCTTAAATCCGGCCCTGCTTATATCTATAAGCGATCTCTTCCAGACAACCCTGTAGGACCGGAGAGGTAAAATAAATAATTAGTAATTTAGAGTTAATTGAAGTTATTTATAGCTTTAATCTAATTATCTTGTATATAAGTAGAATAAATACAAGCTAAGCGTTTGTGTTTCAAATTTAATTGCTCAGAAAGAAAACCAACAGAGTTCTTCCAAAATAAACCACTGACCGAGTCGTGGTATATCTATACTATCAAAAGAGGTTAGGCTTAGCGACCTAAGAGCAGTGCCACCTCTCAAGTAGAGTTAATAGGCACTTATTAGGCTACAGCATTTACCAACCAAGACTGCATTTCCACTTAACATCAGATAGGATCATGGTCAAGCACTTGATAACAAAGTGCCCTTTTTAACCGACTTCAAAAAAGGAGGAGATTTTCAATTCGATTGTATTTTTTTATCTCATAATGTTGCTCTGGGTGAACCGCTTTAGATCATTCTTTGTTATTTGAATACTGGTGCTTGAATGGCCTCCATGAGAAAACTATGACAGTTTTAAAAGAGATCGTTGTTGCCTTTAATAATAAATCTGTCAATTATTTCATTAGAACTCAATTTTTGTGTTCAAACATAAATATATTTGTTACAGTAAAAAGTGACAATGAAAAGGTTTCTGCATTTATTTTTATATATTTAGTAATGTTAAAAGACAAGGCATGTGAAATTATAACTTATTTATATTTGTACCGGAATCCAATGAAGATTTACAGCAATACGAAACCTTCAAATGTTTGCCAGGAGCAATCGTTCACAATTTCACAAGTCTTATGTGGGCTACGGCATTAGAGCGACTTTCTTGTTATTTAGTCAAACATCAGAAGTGATCTGTTACGTTGAAGTGTGAAGGTGTCAAGATCACCGATAGAGTGACTCATGATTTGCTTAGTTTTTTATTACACACACGATGTAAATTTTATTTCGACGCCAGTATTTCAAAATTAAGCATTAGTCACTTTGAAATATGGACGTGTAAGAATCGTAGTTATATATTTACAACACTAGTGGTATCACTACTTATGGTAAGTAGGTCGGGCAGTACATAATTATACACATTATATAAAACAAGGTAGATAACAAAAGATTTTTTTTTTGTTGTGTTTTTTTTTATGACGAACTACACAGATTGGCCAGAGAAGCTGGCCTTGACTGATTCACCGGATTGAGAGGTGGCATAGCTCTTAGGTCGCTTAGCCTGAACCTTTATTGCTAGTAACTCGACACAAGGGTCCCCCCGGTGAGGGGTAACCTCAGCTTGGACGGTTACTATGTTACGCGTAAGCATGCCGATCCGAGGGCGCCCGAGAGGGCCGAACCACGACTCGGTCGGTTGCTATTTCACGGATAATCTAAGAGACATTCAAAAGCTAAACTAACTTTGAGTGCCACTTCGGGAAGCGTTGGCGCTGGGAGAAGAAGTGGCCGAAGAAACTCCAGCAACGCTCCTAACTTCTAAGGGGTGGGGCCTGCCCATAAAATAGCGGTAACGCGCAAGGATTATTCGCAACCTCCGACGGTCGCGAATGGACGCTTTGTGGATTTGTAGAGATCTAGCCTGTGCAATGGTAATCGCGTCGTCCGGAACGTCAAGAACGTGTCTCTGCCTCCGGGCGACGCGACGGAATTCATTATAGGAAGGCTTATAAGTGGCGGCACTTACAAGAAGTTTGTTAGAATGTTTGGAGCGAAGAATGTTTCGCGAGATGCCTGCTTAAAGAATTGGGCTATTGTCGGTAACCCTGTATCAACGTGGAGCTCGCGATTACGTACGAACCACGGCGCACCCGTGGCTCGTCGCAGAAAACGATTCTGAATTACTTATAACAAAAGAGTACTTAACTTTTGTACTGAGGGGCTACCGACGACCAACACAAACAATACTAAGCGGCGCTAATGAACTGTACCACTGCTTGTATACTATTGGGAGTCAACAACACAACTCCTCTCCAATGCTTTACATTTTTAATATTCTTTGGTTTTAATAGTACATACATTAACAACTAGTTATTCGTATTATAACACACGTATACCATATGTGTCGAATAAACGAATCTGTTATAATTATAT
Organism: Meandrusa payeni; assembly: GCA_029286785.1. Taxonomy (NCBI): domain Eukaryota; kingdom Metazoa; phylum Arthropoda; class Insecta; order Lepidoptera; family Papilionidae; genus Meandrusa; species Meandrusa payeni. The sequence continues at coordinate 2,021,906 of JAGSMX010000022.1, read as the reverse complement.
ATAGTAACTGGCAACTGCATTTGACATATAATCAAAAACATTCGAAACGAATAATTCGATAGTCAAAAGAGCAACTATAGTACAATTATCTAACACACATCGACCATTTTTGGGAGTTTTACCCGTAAATAAACATGTTTAACAACCCTAAAGCAACGGGAACATAAAGCGACTCAGTACGAAACCTTAGTACAATGGCGTGCATCAGTGTTGGCGCGAATTAATAGTCGCGACAGTATAAGCTGTGTTTAATGAATATTGCAGCCGACTGACTACCAGCAAGGTGACTGATACGCCGCGCTGTTGTTCCACTATCATTATATTTGCTATCGTACTCGCTGGAATACATACACGACAGATAATTGCGGTTGAAATGCTAGTAACAATCTTCGTTTAGTTTTGTTGGAATTTTTAATTATGTTTATTATTTCTGTTTGCGATTGTACAGCCAATTATGTTAGTGCAAATTAAAGTTGCAGCCTATATATTATATATGACGCTCTTGGGCACAGGCTTTCTCTTCAAAGGTAATATAAGGACACATTCCGTCACGCTCATCTAGTGTGGATATATAGGTTTCCTCACGATGTTTTTCTTTACCACCGAACGGGTGGTAAATCAGCACTTACAATTGCAACAAAAATTCATTGGTACCGCCATCGAACTCGGATTGCTATCATTCTGTGACTGTAAAATAGCAAGTTGTTGTCCGGCCCTCTCGGACGCCCTCGGATTGAATGCTTACGCGCGTAACATAGTAACCGTCCAATCCCCTCACTGAGGGGACCTTTGTATCGAGTTACTAGCGATAGAAGTTCAGGTTAAGCGACCTAAGAGCTATGCCACCTCTCAATCCGGTGAAGCAATCGAAGCCAGCTTCTCTGGCTAACGGCGTAGTTCGTCGTTAAAAGATACACATCTGGATGCAAGCAATTATCACTCACTAAGCGGCTTGTCAAGAGATCCCCGTGACTTATACACCCGATTTACTTGAAGCTTCTCTGGCCAATCTGTGAAGCCATCGTCATTAAAAATGTCGTTCTGTTCTACTCGAAGCGACCCCCGGACACTGAGCTACCGCGGTTTTTTGATGATCATTTGAGGTTTAATTGAATATTTTCTTACTTGTAAATATATTTATTTATTAACTTTTAAGACGTTTCTTAGAAAGATTTGACTGCTAACGCGAATAGTACGCTTTGTTCATTGTTCCATCTTGACGTTTGTATTCTCATTTGCATGCCAGTAGCGTCAGACATCTGGAAATATGATTCCAGCTTATGAACAATACCAGACTTTAGTTGAATGCATTCAACGTTGTAGTTATTGATGACTTGAAATTATTTAGCGCTTTGTTGCAAACATAGAAATACTCTTACTGTTTACGATGTTTAGATGCAGTACAGGAATTAGTCAACGCTCATTTGTGATTGAACATTTAAACATATTTACTAGTTAACGCATTAATATTTACTAAATATATTTTATATAAATACACACACACCCACACTAAGACACATCTACACACATGGTTTTACTCACGATTCACACATTCACGATGGGACCTTGCATACTACGCAACATATAATAATGACTTAATAATTCTTAATCTATTCCCGCTAAATAAGAAAAACTGTAAAAACAAAATATCTGATTGGTTAAAATCCTTAAACTATAAAGAAACGGGAAATATAATACAAGTTAATAATTAAATATTTATCAGTTTCGACACATTCACACACACACTTAACACGTAACAACAATTATATATCTATATTCCTTCTTTTATTTATTTATAAATATATATGTTTATATACCTTCTCCTTCTCTCTCCAATAGTTTTAAAAGTATTGTTGAAATCCGTGGGGTTTAGGCCTGGTGATCCATGACACAGGTTCGTTCCTATTGGACACCAGTCCCCCGCCCATAATTGTAATTTAAGTAAGTTGTTATTGAAATTATTGTGGGAAAATAAAACTGTTTGTTTGTTTTGTTTTAATTGATTATTCACAAACAGCTAAAAAAACATGCAATTTCATCTCCTATAAAAAGAAACTGTAATCCACAACTGTACGAAAAAACGATGGCGCGCTAAAAAGTTACACGCACGAAACATAGGGACAGAACAAAACAGTTTGACACACCAGACGTGCAGATGACAATGGACCCCTAAACCAGCACGAGAAGGGAAAAAAGTCGAATCATTGGAACACCTGTGATTGATTTCAATGCATGCATCCATTACCGAGGAATTAGTTACGTATCGAGTTTAAGTCTCGAATGCTGCACGCGATTCTATTTCTAAACCCGTTGTGATAGATATCAAAGTTGTTTCTTCATCTGTTGTATATAAGAGTCGATTGGTTTCCATTACCGTTGTTGCAATATTGATAAACGGATTGCAAAAAATAGGATTGAACAGGACAGTATCAGTTAGTAAACGATATTCCGTTATAAAATTGTTTGTTAGTAATTGTAAAGGTGATTGGTATTGAAGCATCAATATCCAAATGGTTAAGGGTACAATATGCAAAATATCATATCTTGGATTGGAATGCTTACGCGTAACATTGTAACCGTCCAAGCTAAAGTTACCCGTCACCGAGAAGAACACAAGTGTCGAGTTACTAACGATAAAGGTTCAAGCTAAGCCACCTAAGAGCATTGCCTTTCAATCTAGTGAAGTTCGTCACAGTAAAAAATTATCTTTTCTACGTTTATCTTTTTTTTTTGTTAACGGGGAAGAAATCTTCAAAAAGATACCCCGCCTTCTGGGCGGAAGGCGGCGATTATGTAGGGTTTTTACCCAGTAAAACCTCCCCGGTGGCCCTTCCTCGGTGCATGCGGAGGGGCTCTGGAATCTACAGAGGAACGCACCGGAGCCAATGTCGCCCAGTGAACTCGAGGCCCTTTTAAGTCGCCTTCTACGACAGGTAGGGATACAGTAGTCTTATTCTTGAGAGCCCATAACTACAGGGCTACTACTACTAGAATACTTTGACTACTATAGAATGGTTAAGTATAAACATATTTCTTAGCTATAATACCTTACATACTCAATAGGAACTTGATACCTTACACCAGTAGAAAACGAGATGGTTCAAATGTCAAAACATTTAAGATTACCCTATGGACTCTTTCTAGACGAAGTAATTGTGTTTTTCCATACATACCACCCGAATCTAAGATACAATGATATGCAAGCCGAGGTTACCCCTCACCGAGGGGACCCTTGAGTCGAGTTAATAGCGATAGAGGTTCAGGCTTAGCGACCTAAGAGCTATGGCACTTCTCAATCCGATAAGGCAGTCAATGCCAGCTTCTCTGACCAACTTGTGTAAACAAAATTATCTTTTCTACGTTTATCTAGCAAATCGAATGTAGTTTGTGTATATTTGCGTAGAATGGTTTTAAGTTGCAGTTACACATTTTTCTTGCCAATAAGTAGGAAAACGAGATGATTTAATTGTCAAAACATTTAAGATTACTCTGTGGAATCTTCCTACACGAAGTAATCGAGTATTTCCTTAGCACCCAAAACTAAGACGCAATGATGTTATAGCTTGACCCAGAGAATACGGTATATATCCGTATAGTTTCCTTAAGAATATGTAATGGTTGTGCTAATATTACGCAAGGATAATGTAAACGGGTGGAAAATTTTCCATATTTTCCGTCACGCGCGCCCGCATGTGCGTTCGTGTGAATCACGTGAAACAAAGCCGACCTTCTACACTATAATGCAATGCAGTGACAGAAATATTATGTTTATATCCTACCTACATCTGGCCTCCGACATCTGACCCATTTTACTGTGCAACATTTGAATGTGTCAGTGAAGAGCTGTAGTTTCTAATATTTTTAATCGACTTCAAAAAAGGAGGAGATTTGTTTCTCAAGTAAAATTTCTTTACGTATGTTTGACTTTGGGAGTAAGTTGCTTAATGCGTTACGAAAAGTATGGATCGGGCGAGAGATGAAGCGAAGGCAAGATGGGTAAGATATAAAGAGAGACAGTTACGTTTCTTGTATCCATTTTTTACGACGAATTACACAGATGCTTTAACGGATTGAGGAGTGGCATAACTCTTAGGTCGCTTAGCCTGAACCTCTATGGCTAGTAACTCGACACAAGGTTCCCCCCGGTTGGACAGTTCCGCGCCCGAGAGGACCGAACCACGGCTCCGTCGGTCGCTATTTTACGGACAATCTAAGCGACATTCAAAAGCTAAAGTAACATTGGAGCTCGGAGAAGTGGCCGAAGGAACTCCAACAACGCTCTTAACAACTACAGCCTTACAAATAAACGTGGGATAAAGATAAACTTAGGAATAAATTAAGAATAAGCAAAATTCGTACTAATAAACCAAGAATACGTTATACCTGGTATAACGTTGACGTTTTTGTTCATACAATCGTTATTCCGAAGTTATAACGACGTACAGCCTTGTTTAAGTCCAGTACAACATTTAAAATACCACGATTTGGGTTTGTGTTCGCTCATTTAAATTAACTTATTATGGAATTAAGGTCAATGGAGGAAGTAGAAACAGTAAATGACTTAATAAATATCATTCAAACTCCAAAAAAAGTAAAAATATAATGTTTTTAGACCATTTATTTGAAAGGTCTCTTACTACGGACAAGCGTGGAAGTAGATTATCTTCATCTATATATAGAGTATAGAATATTTTTATAACCGCCACACATTGACAGATACATTACTACACTACTACATAGACTGCAATTATTTTTTTAGTATGGTTTTTCTTTGATTGCGCTGTTGCTAACTCGTGAATTTTGACGTAAAGGAAGAATAGATAAACCATAGTTATTCCGGATTTATTTGTGGTAAACTATTCTCAGCTTATTCTGAATTTATTCCTGGTTTAACTAAACTTAGTTTAAGGTTGGAATAAATATGTTATAACTTATTTTTATTTGTAAGACTGTTAAGGTGTGAGGCTTGCCCGAGTGATTTGCTTGTAAGTAATGTTTTATGTTCAAAAAGTTCTCCGTCGTATAAGTCAATAAACAGCATTAAACAAAGTCATGGTATTCGTTATCGAGTGTTTCTACAAAGCGATTAACATTACCATCGACTGCGCCATAAAGCTCGTAATAGCTACAGCGAGCACAAAGGAGGTTTTTTTATTAAAATTTGACGGCTCGCACTTGTTATCTTTATTACTGGCTGGCGTAAACACAACACACGAGCGATTTAAAAAGTTGATCTAAAATAAATTTATAGTCTGTACAAAGTTTTGTGAGCGGCCTGGTTGTTCCTCTTGGAGCTTAGAAATAAGAGACCGTAGAGTAGTAGCGTTTAATTTATTTATTTATTGAACATCAACACAATGAAGATGTTTTACATACAATATATAAAAACAGTGGAAAAGTTGCACGGTTAATGCCATCGCAGTTACAGGTGAAGACTGCATGCGATGTATAAATCGCGAGTGACACGAGTTCGATCCCCAATGCCAGAGTACCACCAATAAAATTTTGTAATTTACCACGCGCTCGGCGGTAAAGGAAAACATCGTGAGAAAACTACATGTTCTATACAAAAATTCTTGGAAAATTTTTCTGTGAAGTCTGCCAATCCACTATAGGGCGGCGTGGCGGACAATGCCCTTTACTCTCTTTACAGAGAAAGCCTGTGTCCAGTAGTGAGACATATTATATCGACGCTGGAAAACAAAAACATAGTAACCCACATAAATGAAATTGTTCACCAGAGCCGAAAACAATTAAAAAATTATAACTTTCGTGTTTGTGGACCTAGAGCAGTCGTTTTTGGACACAATATTTATTATATTTTGCTAAATAAGTATTATGCCACAGCATTAACCTAGAGTTTTCCTAAAAGAAAATCGTTTTTGGGTACAAACAAAAAGAAAAGTGTCAATTTTGAAAATCGTATTTTCGCGATTTTTCATCTATTTGTTACAAGTCATATATAGACATAGACATTTATTTATTGGAAAATAACACACATTAAAAATGAATGAAAAATAGACAAAACACAGTTAAAGTTACACGGACAAATAATACAAAACATATGACGCCAATATCGGACACCGTCTCAGCATATGCTGTCGCTAGGACCCGACAGTGCTGATTTTCAGCAGTGCCCGGGACTACCTAAAGACGTGCGCGCGCAATACTACCTTTATATGGAATTTATACAGACAATAAGATTATAATAAATATGATACATGAATAAAACAGTTAAGAGATTAAAATATATTTTATACAATAAAAAAATACATAAAATTTTTTTTTATAAATAATATGATAATTAAACGTATAAAGTTTAAATTATATAATGAAATATTGAAAATATTGGAAACAACAAGCCACCGATATTAAGGAGATATTCGACGCATCTTTTTTTTCTAATTCCAACGAGATAAAAAAGTGAAAATGGCCATATGTGCCACTTAAAAAGTTTTTGCTTTCCAACGTCGATATTATAAAGGCTGTAACTTTTACCTCTTTCCCATGCCTTGCGCCAAGCTGCATCACAGTTTTATCTTCAGCAAACAGTGAGTTCGACTCATTTGTGAACACTTCACATCTTTCGACATCCTTCATCGTTGATAACGAGCCGATCTTTTGTTTAACCTAATACGGTGTAAACAGTTCGTGCCACACGTGTATCGGTCACTACTCCTCACTGCGTTATCTCATTTTGAAATGATTATTAATGCGTTCGAGAGCGTTGCGTAAATTATTGATAATCTTCACGTTCTATTTTATTTTTAACATTACTGACTTTTCAGAATGTATCTCTGGAATCTACCGACAGCCTACAGTTATTAGGAATCGAATTGTCTGCGAACCTTAACTAAGGGCGGTTCATCGAATCCAAAGCGTAGGTAGCTGCTAGGAAGCTTGGAGTCCTATCAAAGGTACGGCGGTACTTCACGCTACTACTGCTGTCATATCTGGGCAGGTGCAGCCAAATACCAACTCGCGGCACTAGATTCCATGGAGAGGCGGGCCATAAAGTTGATAGGTGACCAAGATCAACACCTAGATAGTCTTGATCACAGGCGCAAGGTTTTTTCCTTTCGGTGTTTTACAGATGACATTTTGGAGAGTGTGCACAGGAATTACACGAATTAATTCCCCATCGCCATTCTACCTTCGGACGGTTAGACACTCGGCGGGTCTGCACCCTTTTATAGTCGTTGTTCCGCGCGTCCGAACGAAGCGATTTGAGTCATCGTTCATCGTGCGTATAGCAAAGGAGTGGAATAAGTTGCCGGCGTCAGTCTTTCCGTCCAAGTACGAGGTGGGAGCCTTCAAGAGTAGAGTAAATAGGCACTTACTAAACCAGCGCGTACCATCTTTCGACTATATCACCACTTAACACCAGGTGGGATCATGGTCAAGCGCTAGTTTACAGGCATAAAAAAAATAAATAAATATTTTTTTTTGTGAAGGATTTACGCTCGTTGTCCAGAAGTTTTAGTGTCAATCTCGGCCACGTTTCAAATTAGGAGTTCCTAGAGCGTTTCAGCTTGGTCTATATAACCGAGTGGAAACCTCAGCTTGGAGTATAAAATAACACTTTATACGCGCCAAGTCTGATATTCACCTTCACAAATAGTCTACTCCTTTCTCGATGGCCGGCAACGCACCTGCAACTCCTTTAGTGTTGGGGATGTTCATGACAGACGGTGAACCGTAAGCTCGTTTGCCCCTGTTCCAATAAAAAAGTACCAGTATTACGCCACTTGATTTTGACTGGCAGAAATTAAAGTAGTGATGATATACTCACGTAGAAGGGTGGGTGCAAAAACAGTTAAAAATAAGATAGAAAAAGTAGAAGGTGAAAGAAAGAGGAAGAGAAAAGGAATGCACTTTAAAGTTCACGAACTCCCACACCGGAGGACAAGGAAGTAGCGTTGTCTTAAACATACAGGAAGTTGACACTCTAACATTTCATTATTGACCGGTATATCCTTCTCCGGCTCACGTGCGGTCTCCATTCCAAACCTTTCCGGCGTCCACGACTGGCGTGCAATGATAACTGGACGTGGCTGGATGCGGAGAAGGATCTTGTAAGTTGGAAGGTATTGGATTAATATGGGCTTATGATGATAAGAGTGTGCGGAGGTTTTGCATGACCTAATACCCCCTTCCCCTTTCCATCACCGAACGATCAAGCAAGATAGAAGCCAAACGTAAGCCTATTTAGTATAAAAAAAAAAGCCGTTGTCACATTAAAAAATTATCAATACGTAATATTAACAGTGTGTAAACCTTTAAAGCCGTAATAATAGTCAATAATGACTTTACCGCTGTGGTTAGTGTTGAATAAGATTGCTTACAATGTCTGTTTAAAGTCAATTTGAAATACTGAACAATTTCAGTTGCTATTTACGAGTACTTGCCCGAGCACTCATGCGTTTTCTGTTGTTGCTGTTGAGAGATGGCTTTCTTAGTAATAAATCATTAAAAAAGTAAATGCTTGACGACTGTGTCGTTGAATTTAATTGGACATCGTATACTTCGATGATGAGGCATACTTACTTATTACAATTGCTAGTCTAAAATTAAAATTAGGTTGTTAGCAACACATGGCGCCCATTCGCTTCCCGAAGTGGCACTCAAAGTTAGTTTAGCTTTTGAAAGTCTCTTAGATTATCCGTGAAATAGCAACTCTCGGGCGCCCTCGGATCGGAATGCTTACGCGTAACATAGTAACCGTCCTTTTTTTTTTGTTAACGGGGAGGAAATCTTCAAAAAGGATACCCCGCCTTCTGGGGGGAAGGCGGCGGTTAGGGCGGTTATGTGGGGCTTTTACCCACTAAAACCTCCCCGGTGGCCCTTTCCTCGGTTCATGACGAGGGGCTCCGGGATCTCCAGTGGAACGCACCGGAGCCCCTCTGCACTGTGCTCAAGGAGAGCATGTCCCGTTACTCCCTCCCCCCCTGTGTCCTCATAGTGCAAGGCTACACGGGCCAGCCGATGTCGCCTTCTTCGCGGACCACCTTAGCGGACGACAAAGGCCCCCACCCTTGTCGCCCAGTGAACCCGAGGCCCCTTTTAGTCGCCTTATACGACAGACAGGGACGACCTAAGCGACCTAAGAGCTATGCCATCTCTCAATCCGGTGAAGCAGTCAAGGCTTCTCAGGCCAATCTGTGTAGTTCGCTTAGCCTGAACCTCTATCGCTAATACCTCGACACAAGGGTCCCCCCGGTGAGGGGTAACCTCGGCTTGGACGGTTACTATGTTGAACGTTAGCGTTCCGATCCGAGGGCGCCCGAGAGGGCCGAACCACGACTCGTCGGTTGCTATTTCACGGACACATTCAAAACCTAAACTAACTTCGAGTGTCACTTCGGGAGAAAATCCTTCTACATCTATTATGATATATAATAATTTACACGTTAAAACACTGCCATAATTCATTTCAAAATGAATAACTTATTGTTCACATTGAAACATGTATGATAAATAAAGTCATAAAATGTTACACAACTTTACGACGAGATAAAAAAATAATTTAAAAAGAGCAATGCGCCATTGTGCCAACATTGTAGTTTTATTTTTTTAAAGATGGCGGCTCTTGCGTCCAGAAAAATTACGAGCTAATCGATCATTACACGGGTTTTATTAGAAATAACGGTTCTTGATACGTGACGTTTGTAATGTTGCTCTATTTAAATAAACGTCGAGGTGTCAACGGACAATGGTGTTGCTAGTTTATTACTGGATGTAAATCAAAACCCTCGTAAATCTAATCGCAATTCTATTTTAACGTATTTTATGATGGGAAATTGACTAGAATGTATTTTTTAATATCTTTTTCGTTATATTTGTCTCCTTGTTATAGTTTTAAGACCCTACATTGTAAGACGTAAATATAAGGCAGTTAATACATAATGTAATCACATTTTTTTTGACGAACTACACAGATTGGCCAGAGAAGCTGGCCTTGACTGCTTCACCGGATTGAGAGGTGGCATAGCTCTTAGGTCGCTTAGCCTGAACCTCTATCGCTAGTAACTCGACACAACGGTCCCCCCGGTGGGGGACAGCAATCGGCCGTGCCTTTTTAGTTTGAGAGTAATACAATCTTGATGATTCTTTTTTATTTGGTGGTTTTATCTAGTGCTTCCCGTCTGGTCCTATTTCTTCCAATACCGACAGTGGCATAAGAGTTAAATTCGCATGAAGTATGTGCGCGACTGCGATTCCGATGACTGATTTTCATTGGAATATTTAACATTTCTACGATAATTCGGAAATACAAAGTGCCCACTTAAACAGCGCGTAATAGCGTTTATGCAACGTTTGATTCGATTTGAAGTCGGTTTTTGTGTTTGCTCCCCCTCCCCGAAAGATGTGGCTTGTCGTGCCGGGGGAGCTCAGTAGCCGTGGTCCGCCTCCCCACGGTGAAGCTAAGAGGAACCCACTTGCCAGCCCGTGTGAAGGGCTGGCATGGAGGGGCTGGCGAGCCTGTCCATTGCGGCTAATTTACGAGTCGCGGGGGGAGAGGAGTATTGGTGTGTCGTTGCCACTCTCCCTATCCCCCGCGACTCAGCGGTGCCGCACCGCGAATGCGGTGGTAGGCCGCAGCCGGAGGGGCAACTCTCCTGCTGTGGCCGTTGGAGGGAGTCGCGGGGGGAGAGGAGTGTTGGTGTGTCGTTGCCACTGTCCCTATCTAGTATATTAATAATTAAGGATAAAAAACAGCAACAAATTAATTAAATAAGCCGAATAATTTTGGATAATTTTTAAGACTAACGTGCGGAAGTCTGCGCAAATATTTACATAATACTTGTAACACAATTGGTTTAGCGGACACGGGGACTTTTAGATTTTTTTATAAACTAGCGTACCCAGCTTCGCCGGGCTAGATTTTGCTTTATTTTATTTAAACAATAAACTTACATCATTAAATATTTAATTTAACTCTAACAATATATTAAATTATTTATTTCTCTCCATGTTCATTCTCTTCTCGAGCGGGTGAAGATTGCCTACACACCCATGATCATATCAGTTAATACAATATCATTCTTAACATTTATACAAAAACATATCGGGCTCAAGTTAATTTCAGAAATAATTACTTTGACTACTTCAAAATCCTTAATTACTATCTTTAATATAATTCAGTATACTTTATTATATTTCATTACACTTCAGTATAGTTCATAATGACATAAATATACACAACGCATGTGTCAATACAAATTTGGGTTATAAAACAATAGAGTATCATCATAGTAAATAAAAGCTGTATTTGACAGTTCAAAAAGAGGAGTGCTCCGATCGTCACCAAACTTTACAGAATTACTCGCCAGGTCAATCTGAAGATTCCCTAAAAGTTTCATTGAAACGGTCCAGCCGCTTCGGAGCCTATATGGAACATACCCACACTCTTTCTCTTTTAAATATATAGTTGGTAACTCCTATTCATCATTCACCATTTGTTAGTGTGAAAATATAGGCTTGATTCTGTAAACAAATCAACAAATAATAGACGAATAAATGACAAGGCATACATCATAGTTAACGTTGAACAGTCAATTTGTCGCAGTCTAAAATGTAGGTATTTTTTAATTCTCTTCCTTTGTCGTGAGAGTTTGTCGATCGGTGGGTGAGTCACCGGCGCAGGCGCACGTGATATACAGGTTGCTTCTGTTACTACATACTGTTTATCGCTACGTTATTTCACTATCGATTTTTAATTTATGTTTAAATTACTCAAGCAGTATCAGCCTAGACTTTCAACTTTCTTTGTTTCCTTTTCAACATTGGTAATATTAAGAAATAATTATCCAAAAAAACATCTTTATAAAATTATCACAAGACAGTATTCACCTAAAGAGTTACAATTCTGAGCAATGGCAGAATAATTTTAAAAGAGTGACAGCCCAAATTATGTCCTGCTGTAGGGCGTAGAATACATCGACGGAAATGTTGTATATCTCGAAAATTGTCTTAAATTACTTATTGCCCAAGAATCGATCAGCGCAAAAAGGCGCATCTAAGTCTTGTTATACCAAAAACATTTTTTGTCATTATTGAGTTTTTTTCTACTTTTTTTTTCAAAATTTCAAATGTTTTGAAATTATTCTTCAAGTCTGGTGTAAAATTGCATTAAATTTCGACATACCACATTTCTGATTCCTACTAAATAATTCGATGCTCTTAATTATCTTACATCTAAGTTTTCGTTTAATTTGAAAATGGAGCGAATCTTTTATCTGTGCTTCAGTGACAGCGGAACTAATGCTCCCGTAATGTATGTACGTCTTTACGATCCTCAAACACAATACGGTGAAATGTGACAGACTCTAGTCTAGACAATGTACACGAGACGCCATAGATTGGTTTGGCTTGTACTTGGCACATCTCACGGAGATTGCATTACGCTAACTTACACTTGCTCCGATGTTATTGCACTCAACTAATTCAATACTTTCTTCCTCGTCCACACTTCCATGCAATGATCTCTGTTAGTTAATTGGTCAGATAGTATTATATAAGTTCCGATTGGTTACACACTGATTTCTTAATTGTTGACTTAAATTTAACGCAATATGACTCCGAAATGCGGGAATTGTTTTTCTACTTTCTAAGCACATGCTTGACTACAATTCCAACTGATGTTAAGTGGAAATGCAATGCTGGATGGTGAGGCGCTCTAGCTCAGTAAATGCCTCTTCACTCTACTCTTGAAAATACTCACATTGTAAGAGGGAAAGACAGACGAGGACAAACTGTTCCAATCCTTTGCTATACGAATAATGAACTGTGGCTGCATTCAAACGATTACTATGGAATCTATATTTAACATAACTAAACAAGGAATACTTGTAAATGTACCTTTGTTGTCCCAGACCATCTATATTTAGACATATGTAGTTATATGTGCATCTGTTTATTGTTAGATTATTATTATGATTATGTTTTTAATTTATTGATTCGGATATATGTTTAGCCGTTAGTTTATCTCTACACAACACCAAGGTAGAGAATGTCTTTTTGCATTAATTCTGCCTTTTTTTACACTTTTGTTGTACAAACAAAATCTAATTAAATACAAATTCTCCCTAACCCTAGGTGATAATAAACGTTAGCCAACTTTATTAACTTTCTATTCAACAACAACAACACTAAAACGGGCTAAGAAAAGGTTTTGTTTTTTTATGGCTAGTGCTTGGCCACGATCCCACCTGATGTTAAGTGGTCTACACAAATAATCGAATTCTGGGCTGGAATCTACCGGCCTTGTGTTTCTAGATGTTTTGATGCCTATTTGGTGATACTCTGTGTTCTTAAAACATTATTTTTCTAAACAAAATGTATACGCATTAAACATAATTGCCAAATATGAAAACAAAATCAGACCGACAACTTGTCTATCGTGGCCCAAGGGTTTGTACTGTGTTAACAATGCTAAATAGTGGCACTATTTCGCATGGCAACACTATAGATGCGCACGTGAGTCACGCTGCGGTATCTAGGAACACGCTGTACAATATCTGATGCAAGAGATAAGGCGAGTACACACGGCGTTAGCTTTTTTCCACCGGTGCCTATTCGTACCAACCGTTCTACTTTGCGATGGCATGACTCATCCGTCGGGATAAAACGGAAAGGTGTGGATGCGTGTTGAATTTTAATTATTTATTACCAATTCTATTTCAATGGACAATATTAAAAAAAAGTTTTTAAAAATGAGTCATGAGAACTTCGCTTTAATATATGTAAAATATGATTCAGTGACAATTTGCAGGATGTGTTATATACAAAACTGCAAATACAGTATTCACTTCTGAGGAAATGTTATATTGTGATTAAAAGAGATGCATTAATTTTCCATTTAATAAATTATATATATATATATATATATATGTGCGCAGGCCTTCTATGTAAAGATAATATAAGGGCATAATCCGCCACGGGGCCCTAATGTTGTTTGGCAGACTTCACAGGTCTTAGAAAAATTTTCTAAGTTTTTTTTTAATAATTTCTAAGCAAGTGCTTGACTACAATCCCACCTGATGTTAAGTGGAAATGCAGTCCTGGATGGTAAGGCGCACTAGCTTAGTAAATGCCCATTCACTCTACTCTTGAAAATACCCACATTGTAATCGGAAGGAAAGACAGACGCGGGCAAACTATTCCAGTCCTTTGCTGTACGAAGAATGAAAGACGAAGCAAATCGCTTCGTTCGGGTTTGAGGGATGTTCACAACAAAAGGATGAAATCCCGCAGTGCGTCTGGAAGTCCGATGGTGGAAAGGGGATGGGGGAATTAGATCATGTAGTTCCTGAGCACACTCTCCAAAATGCAATCTGTAGAAAACCGAAAGGCTAGCTACCTTATGCCTGTGCTCAAGACTGAGCAGATTGGTTTCAGCTGCGTCACCAAATAGCCTCTTAGCCCGCCTCTCCACCGAGTCCAAAGCTGCGAGATGGCATTTAGCTGCGCCTGCCCAAATGTGACAGCAGTATTCTACACACATAGTTATGTAGGTTTGCTCGCGATGTATTCCTTCACCGCTGAACGCGTGGTGAAATATTCCATTTGTTGAAGTACAAAATAAAATCTTTTAGTAATCAAATGCCATCAACTTGGCTCAATATATATTCTTAATTCAGTCTTAAATAATTTGCTAAATGCATGAAGTATCTCAAATTATCAGATAATATATAATACATAGATATTTTAAATTAAATAGAATAACGTTGCTCTTATTAGATTTAAACCATAAAACTCTGTTGAATTTTGCTAAAAACTTAGAATAATACCACTGAAACACGTTCATTACAGAATGTAAATAAATTGTAACGATTAAAATAATTGTGAATGCTAACGCGATCCCTACTTGACCCAGGTAGGAGTCTGACATAGCTTGCCCCAGGCAGGAATAAATGCATTTCCATCTCATGTAAAAAAAAATATACAACCTAAAAAAATTATCATTTTTTAAATATAATCGACTCCGTGCCACATTCTGTGCTCGCGCTCTGTTGACCAAACTCGAGACGATGTCTTCAAACATTTTTTATTTGTCTGTTTGACGCCGAAAATATTTAACTCCTAAACGATTCAAATTATAATTAGGAACTTTTGAATAGTTAACATGAACAACACAACTTGTGTCATTGAGAAAAAGTAATTTCAAAAAATTATACACCATATTGGTTTGTAATAAAGGTCAAATATAATTTTACTAGTGTTATAAAATAAGTATGTATATTGGATTGGTTCGCGTTTGACCCGACAACTTTAATACTATCCAAATGACCAATATTCATTTTAAAATGTCACCCATTGTGACCGAACGATTGCCCATACCGTGCTATGATTTCTTTAATGTTTATTAACTATTACGCTGCTGGGAATGTTGAAGCGAAGATGACTTTCGAAATACACGGCTTTGACAATGATGAATTAGATTAAATTATACTTGTATTTTTTTAACATTGCGGTAGGTCGTTTCGATATTTATGTATAACAAAGAAGTTGATTTTTAGTCGTCTTGGCAGACTTATGTTTTATAACATTGCATAAACCAGGTCAGGAAGTGATCAAAGTGATAGTAAATTTCTTTTTTTATTGTTGTTAGATCGCAACCACAGACATGTGTCCGTGCTCTTTTCCAATACACTTAAATTGTTCACTCTGCATTTATTAAAAGAGTGCCACTTCTACAGTTACTATTTGATTTTTTTTTAAATATAATGCCTGAATTTGGAGGTGGCCAGAGATCGCTCCGGTTCACGCGTCGCAGACGCCCCGCTGCATTGCTATTAGCTTCTCCACGACCGCTGTGTCCCTGCTTCTCATGGCCATTTTTAGGTTGTAGTCCACTATCCTCTCCCATGATGCGGCCATTGCTCTTAACATCATATTAAGTGATAGTAAACTTAGAGTACATGTAATGATATTTAGTTATTTTTCACAAAACATACATTTATTCACGATTTGTTTAATTTAGCAACAACTATTTTGGCTTGCTACGAGGTCAAAATGGGAGTAGAACGCTGTTTTACACCCAGTTACACTGGCAGCTCATGAGAATGTCTTTCTCCAGGTGAGATTATCGTTCTTCTATGTCGTTTCCTCAGCGCTGAGGGTCGCGACCACCAGTCAGTTAACCAGCACTCCCCACTCTCTTTTATCTTGCGCCAGGTGGATAGCTGCCTAGAATCCGTCCGGTAACTACTGGAATATAGTCCGTCAAACTAGTGGGCGCTTGGCCTCTGCTTCTTCTTCCCTCGACACAGCCAATCAGGATTAGGTTTTCGAGATTGCCCGGTTGGCGGCGAGCTGTGGCCGACGATAGAAAGCATTCGGCGAAAGTCATTTGTTTTTGGTAGATGTTTCTATTTCTCCAAATCTTCTCCAGACATTTGACGCTATAAATAGATTGGAGCAAATTCAATTTTATTTCAATCTTGTGGTTTAAAGCACAGTCGTTTTTTTTGTTGTCCCTATGTAGATATGCGTATAACACAAACAATATAACGATCGATAATAATACCGTCCAAACTGGCCGAATCTAATCAACGGTACCGTGCGGTCCGTGTGAAGTTACAGTGAGCTGATTAAATTGAAACTTCTGCCGTTACCCTAATGGGAACCGGCGTGAATATCGCCTGATGTGGTAACGCAGAGTGCGGCGTATTGCAACGACTCAAACTTTCGTGGATTAAGTAACTTCAGTATGCTGCAAATTTGTTCAATCAACCGATAATATCATTAGACGAATATTAAAATAAACTAAAAAAAATAGCTAGCAATATTTCTTTTTTTCATATTACTAACATTCTTGTTAGCCATTTCAACTAAACTTAAGCTTGTGCTAGGAGATGGTTCACGTCAATAGTCGAATTATGGATTCGAACCTATGGACTTGTACGATTCGCAGACCGTACCCTAAACTATTAGGCTATTGACGCTTCTGTATACGTAAGGAAGAGTCATATTTTTCAGTTCCTCGAAGCACCCATGCCCCGTGAACACCTGCGTCAGACGGAAGGTGAGAGGTTTGCGCTTTCTGCGCATCCAACGCTCTAGGACCGGGCGCAGAGCACTCGTCGTACGGATACCGTACGAGTGATGCGCCAGGTCCTCCTCCCACCTTCGGCAAAGTGCCACCTCTCCTAGCCGACGGATCCGCCGGACCTCCTCTGGCAAGGGTTCTCTCCGAGGGCCCTCCTATCCGAGACATAGTCGGACACCTCGGCGAGAACCCTGCCACGAGCTCCACGGCGGATCGCCGGCCAGCGAGGTAGCTGCCGCCCACGAGACCGTACGGTACCCCGAATGATAGCTGGCAACACCTGACACCCAGCGATTGTTATACATAATAACTACTTCCAATGATATCATAATGATTTACCTGAACCTTATTGTATCTTTAATTCATAATTAATAATTTAGTTGATCGTCACATGAACTTAGCATTGTAAACAATAGTTTAACCTTATTAGTTCCTAATCTGACTTCTAATTAATTTTGTATAAAGATTGTGAGGACGCGCAGTTGCGACGTTACTCGTTATAAAATAATTCTTTGGACAACGTTACGCTGTCTCAATAAAGCGAGTGTATTAGTTGTTGGACTATTTTATTCTACGAGACCTACAAATTATAACAGTTGTTATCAATAAAAGTTAATGATTTGATTTTTATCTTTGAACCGAAATATCAAAGGGTAAATAGGCTAGGATAAAAATAGGCACAATATCACTTTCATTACTAATGTAATTACTTCTTTATAGTTTTTTTAAAACGCTGTAATTTTTTCGTGTTTTTTTTTAAATATACATAGATACTTTTTTTTATGGACGAACTACACAGTTGGCAAGAGAAGCTGGCCTTTACTACTTCACCGGATTGAGAGGTGGCATACTTCTTAGGTCGCTTAGCCTGAACCTCTATCGCTAGTAACTCGGCACAAGTAACCTCGGCTTGGACAGTTACAATGTTACGCGTAAGCATTCCTATCCAGGGGCGACCGAGAGGGTCAAACCACGGCCCAGTAGATAGCTATTTTATTAATAAAAGCTATATGGGACAATCTAAGCTAAACTAACTCATATGCCACTTCGGGAAGCGTTAGCGCTGGGAGAAGAAGTGGCGGAAGAAACTCCAGCAACTCTCCTAATCCTATCCAAGGGGGTAACATAGATACGAATTAGAAGTGTTGATAAAGGAAAAATCAATCGTAGCCCTGTAGTTCTGGGCTCTCAAGAATAAGACTACGGTATCCCCTGCCTGTCGTAGAAGGCGACTAAAGGGGCCTCGGGTTCACTGGGCGACAAGGGTGGGGCCTGAGTCGTCCACCAAAGTGGACCCGGGAAGAAGGCGACATCGGCTGGCCCGTGTCGCCTTGCGCTGCGAGGGCACAGGGGAGGGAGTAACCTCCCCCGGGACGTGCTCTCCTTGAGCACAGTGCAGAGGGGCTCCGGTGCGTTCCACTGGAGATCCTGGAGCCCTCGTCATGCACCGAGGAAAGGGCCGCCGGGGAGGTTTTAGTGGGTAAGAACCCCACATAACCGCCGCCTTCCCCAGAAGGCGGGGTATCTTTCTTAAGATTTCCTCCCCGTGAACAAAAAAAAGGAAAAATCAATCGTATCGGAGACATCTTGAATTGAACCGGGGTTTTCATTGTGTGAAAACATGGAAAAAACGAAATTTTCATGCTTACGTCAATTCCGTAACTACATAAATAGTCGTCTATTACTAAAGTCTCATTTGTTATCACAATGTTTTTTGTGGAGAAGAAAATTGTAGAATTTTCTCAGCCATTTTCATTGGCAACTGATGTTTCTGTTGTTCATTTGTTTTTGATATAAAAACAATTATATAAACAAATTAAATTCCATCTGTACTACGAAACAGTCGTGTTCTGTTAATTATAATACTGTTATAAGGCAAAGGGCGGCCAATTTGATTGTAAAGTGAAATATTTGAAACGAAATTAATTATTTTCTCTTTGAACCGGGGGACCTTATTGCGAACAAAAAGCCACCTCGCAAAGTTTTAATGTCCCCGTGGCATCGGACCCCACTCGTGTTAAATGTTTGGAATATTTTCAATTCAACATGCGTTTTCAGGTAACAAAAGAGTCCCTTTATTTGCTACCAGCGGACGCCATTGACTTCTGCCGCGTATAACCTTACCTTTTTGAAGTCAAACTTCTTTATATATGTGGAGGAGTAGGCTGGTGAATGCGTTATGAAAAGTGTGATGAAGCGATTGGAAGTTGAGAGAGAAATAAGTTAGTGAAAATATAAATAGAGTGAGTTACATTTCGTGTATTACGATAGGGGAAGAAAAAGAAATGCGTGCACACATTTTTCTCCTTTCTCTTCAAGCACATGTACGTCTGTATAGTCCACCACGCAGCCCTAGTGCGGGTTGGCAGACTTCACATGTCTTGCTCCTCATAATTACTTTTTATGTTGATTACCTTATTATGTTGATGAGCCGTGGTAGCTTAGTGTCCGAGCGGTTGGCTCAAGTTGCATAGTACGCTAGCAACCCGAGTTCGATCCCCGGTGCCGGCACCAATAAATTTGTTGTTGCAATTTTATGTGCTGATTAACCACGCGCTCGGCGGTGAAGGAAAACATCGTGAGGAAACTTACATGTCTTAGAAAATTTTTCTACGACATGTGAAGTCTGCCAATCCGCATTAGGGCCGCGTGGCGGACTATGCCCTTATACTCTCTTTACAGAGAAGGCCTCTGCCCAGCAGTGGGACATATATATTATATATATAAAGGCTGTAACTTTATGTTGATTACCAATTAATTGTATGTTGTACTTAATTTGCAACTGATAAATTTGTATTATAATTGCTGCCGGCACCGAGGATCGAACTCGAGTGGCTGTTAGCGTACTATACAAATTAAGGCGACCGTCCGGACACTGAGCAACCACGGCTCTAAATATAATTAACAAGCGCATTACACATAATTTTATGCAAATTCCCTTTCCACCTTATTGCGATGCTCATTGTCTGTCTGTGACTCACACTCTCTAATTACTCCCCATCGGCATTTAGCGTGATGATGATTCATGACCTGGTAAAACTGTTTCGTCCGGGTGTGGTCGCCCTTAATCTTCACAGCCCTTTTACATTATGCAAATTTTGCTATTAAGTTGAGGAATATATTTTAACCCGGTGTCATATCTACACCTCAAATGCCGTAAGTGAAGTTTTTAATTTCAATAGCCCCAGCTTACCTTTAGCGTTAGTTGAAATCGGTGTTCTTTTGCGAGGAGTTGTTCGGCTTATGATCTCTTAGCAAGTTCCAATCTTAGGCAGCTTGTATAAATAAATAGCTATTTTTCAGTTTTTAAATAGTAAATCATTTGGTAAAAATACGTGCCCCGTGAATGGTAATGGTCTAACATGGGACCCCATAAGCTTGCTGAAAAGCCGCAATCTGTCCTCCATCCCAAACGAAGCACTTGGCTTCGTCTTTCATTATTCGTTCCACAAAGGAATAGAATAATTTGTCCGCGTCTCTCTTTCCCTCCGATTACAACGTGGGTGTTTTCAAGAGTAGAGTGAATGGGTGCGCCCGTCATCCAGGAATGCATTTCCACTTAACATCAGGTGGGATCGTGGTCAACCATTTGCTTCTCATTTGCCTTGATTCCTGAAGGAAACTAGTAGGAAGACACAACGGTGCACAGATTGAGGTCGGGACATTTTCCGGCAAAATTCTTTGCACATCGGATGCGAAAGGCCGAGTCACCGAACTGTAACATTTGCCAAGTGGTGGATGATGTGCACCACATAATGAGGGAATGTGCCAAACATGAAGAGGAAAGAAAGTCATTAACAGATAGTCTAAAACTGAGGGAGCAACATGTGGGGGTCTTCTTAATACTGCTGTCTGATCCGAACTCAGAGGGAGCGAGGAAGCTGGTGGTGGCCATACAACATTGATGACTTTCTTTCTCGCTTCATGCGACCAATGTGTGTATGCATAGTTTAGGGTATGATATGATGACATGACTGACATGCCCAAAAGAGCAAAAGAATAAATAAAGAAAAAAAAGCATTTGCTTAGAAAGTATTAAAAAACTGTGGTTAATGAAAACTGATGTAATGACAAGGGTTTTATAAACCATGATCATGAAAATTCGTTACCACCTGGTTACAAACTTAAGTGTCACATAATTTCCATTCAGTAATACACAACCCCACACGCCTACGCATTCGTAAAACTCCTGAAAGAATGCCTATTGATTGAGCTATTGGTAAGTTTATGATAATCCAAGAATAGAAAGAACTTAAATAGATGAAAGACAATATAGGCGAACTTAAGTCATGTATAATTATTACTTAAATCACAAACACGGTGTTGCGTGTATACAAATTGCTATATTTTTTGGGCAGGCGCTTTTGAGGACTCCAATACTAGTTGGCTGTCACATCTTTTCAACATATGCAGTTTAGACAGAGACAGCATTTTTTTTTTTATAATTTCTAAGCAAGTGCTTGACTACGATCCCACCTGATGTTAAGTGGAAATGCAGTCCTGGATGGTAAGGCGCACTAGCTTAATAAATGCCTATTCACTCTACTCTTGAAAATACCCACATTGTAATCGGAAGGAAAGACAGACGCGGGCAAACTATTCCAGTCCTTTGCTGTACGAAGAATGAAAGACGAAGCAAATCGCTTCGTTCAGGTTTGAAGGATGTTCACAACAAAAGGATGAAATCCGCAGTGCGTCTAGAAGTCCGATGGTGGAAAGGGATGGGGAATTAGATCATGTAGTTCCTGAGCACACTCTCCAAAATGCAATCTGTAGAAAACCGAAAGGCTAGCTACCTTACGCCTGTGCTCAAGACTGAGCAGATTGGTTTCAGCTGCGTCACCAAATAGCCTCTTAGCCAGCCTCTCCACCGAGTCCAAAGCTGCGAGATCAATAGCAATTGATATATTTTCAGAACTTGGTAGAAGTTTACGAGTTATCAACAATCATCATACAATGCTCAAATATTGAATACCTTAATATAAATATAATATAATTTTGGAGTGGGTGAATCAATTTTGATGGTTTTTTCTTTATTTGAAAGCTGGTACTTCCCGTGTGATCCCATTTTGGTCCAATCCTGATAGGAGGATCCATGAAAAACGATACAAGTGTATTTCCATCAAATATGTGCGCCACAAGTGGACGAATAAGTCAATATCACGCTAACGGATTTCGGTGTTTAATTTTTATTGCAGAGAATGAACTTTAAGAGTTTTGATGAAAATATGGTTAGGTTCTGATTAAGTTTTATTTCGTAATATTCCTACGATAATTCGGAAACACAAAAAGGGCGTCCGTGCGTAAATTTAACGTTTGATTAGATTTGAAGTTGGTTTTTGTTTTTCCTCGTAAATATTATTATGATCTAATCTGATTCGTGTATCGCAGTTGATAGTTCGATGCCAGGGCGGACAGCATTCGTTATCCCTGCTAAACACAGTTGGGTGAAGAGGATCATCAACACTGAACCGCTAATCACTACCGTCGTCCTTAACCCACTGCCGGGCAAATTACTGTGTTCTGTAATAGCTAATAATTCTTCTCTGTTATGCTATATTAACGTTAATTATTATAATACGTTATTGTTACGGTGCCATGAGATAATCAATAATATAAAACGTGACGGACTGTAAGCATGAAAGGTAATGCCAGTTATGACTAAGTCGTGTCAATTTATATTGTAGCTTATACATATAGTTCTGTCTCTCACTGACTGAGGTGCTAATGACCCTGTCCTGTCGCTGACAGATCCGGGACACCCCGCTCATAACGGCTGATGGCATTCGCGGTACGTTTAGTGGGTATGGGCTGCCCAGGCCGAGTCCCACACATCCCTCCGGGCCCACCCAGAGTACCGGAGGATGGTCTATAAACAGATTCCCCGCGTTAACAAAAAAAAAGTGCTAATGACCCAACGCCCCCTAAAATAGGTCAGTACCAGAAATTGCTAAAATTTTGCCCAAGCAGCGTTTATTGTATACTAGTTTACCCGGCAGACATCGTACCGCCTTTTTATTTCCGTAAATATTTTTAAAATTTTAAAAAGACTTTCTAGTGCTTAAGATACGACGTAAGGACTGTTAAAGTTGTTATTCGTTGGCTGTACAACTGTACATAATTTTGTCTCATTCACTCACTGATCTTTAATGAGATAGTAGAATTAGTTAATAATTAAAGAATAGAAATATTACTAAATAGAATTAACCAGAATCTAACCAAAGTCTCATCAAATTACTCTTAAAGTAAAATTTCCATTTCCTTTCCAATAAAAATGAATCATTGAAATCTGTTGGCGTGATATTGATTGGTTATTCGTCCATTTGTCACGCACATACTTTATGCAAATGTAAGACTCAGGTTGCCATTGCCAGAATTGCAAATGCAAAAGAGTTCAGTAAGCACCGAGCTTTCTAATAAAACAAGAATCATCAAAATTGGTTCACCCAATCCAATTCATTCATTTCAAACAAACAGAAGAATTGAAAGCTTTCTCCTTTATTTGAAGTCGGTTAGAAGAGAAAATTATTTTACTGCTCGAGATGCAAAAAATTTTGCTAACCGAAAACTACTGTATCAAATATAATATTGCACACAATACCGGCTAAAAGTGAAACTGGATAAGTGCTCATGAAACAATGCACATTTTAATAATATATGATCCTTTTAAATGTCCTGATTGCGCTCCTTATTCACGCTTACGGGGCGTAACGCGTAAATTGCGATTGTCAGAAATCACACTATAATTACAAAGATTTGCATCAAATGCAATGATTTCATGCACTTTTTACTTCCTTACATATAAGTAGCTAGAGTTTATTTTTCCGTTTCTAGCGATACAAATAAAGCAGTATTATTTCACACGTTATGTGTGCCAAGAGAACAGAGACTTGGTGTTAATGGTATATCTCAAATGATGATCACTTCGCGGAATTATTGTTTTCACTCATTGCGTTTTGTTTCACGATCGCTCTATATAGTCGTTTAATTAATATTAAGAGATACAGTACATATGACACTGACGAGTTTTAAACTGCAAGCACACTTAAGTTAGGGATGTTCTTGCCAGGCCTGTAGTTCTGGGCTCTCAAGAATAAGACTACAGTATCCCTTGCCTGTCGACTGACTAAAAAGTGGCCTCGGGTTCACTGGGCGACAAGGGTTGGGGCCTTTGTCGCCCGCTAAGGTGGACCCGGGAAGAAGGCGACATCGGCTGACCCGTATAGCCTTGCACTTCGAGGGCACAGGGGTGGACCTCCCCTCCCGGGACGTGCTCTCCTTGAGACCAGTGTAGAGGGGCTTCGGTGTGTTCCACTGGATATCCCGGAGCCCTTCGTCATGCACCGAGGAAAGGGCCACCGGGGAGGTTTTAGAGGGTAAAAACCCCACATAACCGCCGCCTTCCCGCCAGAAGGCGGGGTATCTTTTTGAAAGATATGCAATATATCGTAATGTTGTATCGATACAACGCGATATATTATATAGATATATCGATATTTTCATAATTTATATTTAAAATACCTAAACAGATTATAAAATTTATAGAACTAGTACTGTCGGAGAGTAGGAGTGTGGTAACATACATGTGATATTTGATTATCAAATGAAATAATATATAGATTTAAAAATCGATATTAGCTGTTTCGATAATATCGGATTGAAGTGATATATTGTGGCAATATATCGATATTTTATGTGATATCGATACATACTGTGCACTCCTAACTTAAGGGCAACTACAGGTTATCGAAGGAAAATCTTTAAAAAATACCCTACCATTTGGGGGAGCTCTGGGATCCCCGGCGCAATGCAACTGTGTGCATCTGCATTGGGCCGAGGTACTTCCTATGGAAGAGTTACTCCCACGACACCCTTTAAGTGCTGAGGCAACACGGTGTTGATTGTATGGCGATCGCCCCGGACCAGTTCTTGTATACCAATGTCTTACTATGAGCACTTACATACGCAAATGACGTTCGTATTACCATCAGGTATCTTCTCATTTTCTTTTTAATAAAGAATAGAACAATTTATCAATAGCAATAGACTTTTTAAGGTTGTATTTGTAATTTCTTCAATAACATTAATAAATTTATCACAGAAAACGTATTTTAGTAATAATCCTTAACACACGGCTTTTGACAGGGCTTGTAACTACCTTCGGAGCAAAGATAGGATCTCACTTTTTTAGCTAAGGGACAGTCCAATCTACCGCAGGGTCCGTGAACGTCTCTTTTATTCACAAACTGCCCCTGTTGGTACTTCCCTTTAACAGTTTGACCATGAATGAATTGGTGTTGACTACCACGGAAATCCATGCGTTTTGGACAGTTTGTGCCTCCGCATGGACCTTTAGGGAAACCCATTGCCAGAATTGCTAGCTCACTAGACGTGAACGGTGCAACGAATTCGTCGAAAGCTTTAATCTCCTCAGGTGGCTTTATGGGCTCTTTAGTTATGTCAGGAGCACCAAAAAAGTATGCTATAGGCGGCGCATCTTCAATTGCTGTCCCTTCCCAGTGCCTCACTACCTCCAAATCTTTAAGTTTTATATCATCCGTTAGGTATTTGCGTCCAGGTATTCTTTCCATCTCCGGTAAAGCAACAAAGTAACTGATCACGTTGTTGCCTAAACACGTTAAGCGAATATAAAATTCGACTTCTCCAGATGGTTTCAAATCCTCTTCACATTGCAGGTATCTAGTGAATTCTATTGTGTTGCTTACCATTTTAGATTTAGAGGTATCTCTGTATTCCCCCTTATCCATATTCACAGGGTTTAAATCGGCTGATTTTTTCAGACAGTCAAAGAAAGATTCATGCCATAATACTTTGCAAAATCCTATACAATTGAAATTTTCATCCCTGTTCCAAACTGTTATATAAATAGGAGTCTTACTTAGCACTTCTTCTAGCTTCGATGGTCGCGATAGAAACATAACTGAGTTGCCCACACCAAAGTAAGGAGGCTGCGGCAATGGATCAGAAGGTAAGACTATTTTCCTTGGGACAGGTTTATTTTTACCTTTTGGCTTTGGAGGCTTCTTTCCTTTTTTATCGGGCGGCGCTGGCGGTGGTGGTGGAATGAAATTATCATGTGCAACGTAAAAGTCAAAGAGGGGCAAGCAGTTCATTTGCAACGTACATGTTTGCATAAATTTCATCTCTTCCTCTGACGGTTTGGGTGGTTCCTTTCCTTTTTTACCTTTCTTTTGGTTGCCACCAGCCTTGCCTTTTCCTTTCTTAGCAGCTTCGGCTGCAGCTAATGCTTCCGCTTCCCTTTTTCGTTCTTCTTCTTCTAGCTTCAATTCGTATTCATCTTTTTCGGGTGGTTCAATTTTTAAGATGATTTTCTTGACGAAAACTTCTATCATAAAAATTTGCTCCATTGTTTCCTCCTGTTGTTATTTCTGAAAAATATAATAGATTATTTTACATCATCAACTGCGCCTCTGTTCTACGGTAACACGGATAGTCAATTCTTTCATCGTCTATGATCATCTATCTCAAGGTCAAGTCTTAAACTTTACCCTTTGAATTATACTGGTAAATATATATGTATATTGGTATGCTGTGTATTGTGTGTGTATTTATTTTGATATTTCGTTAAGTCTCTTATCATTTCCTTGATGATTACACCTGTTATTGTTTTTCTCTGTGATCCAGTGTTTGTATGGCACTTAGGCATTAAGTCCGCCTTTGTGAACCTTTGTTTAAGTTGTTACAATATTTGTTAATAAATAATTTATTACTTACATTTTATTTTTCAAATTTCATTAACGGTGCAAATTCTCTATTTGATTGAGGCATAATATGAATATTAATATTTGTAATTTAATAATCAAAATGGTTTTATATCGTGAATGGCATGTTTTTGTAAGTTTATTGTTACATTTATGTTTTAACCTAATAGATTTCTTCGTATATTGACATAATTTACGTCTGATTTATTTCACGCAACTGTCATTAAATGTTATAAAAAAAATATATGTCAAATAAATATTTTTTACGGCCATACAAATATATTTTCTCAATTTGACAATTTCAAAAAAGAATACCGTACGCTTTTACTGATTTTCAATCGACTTCAAAAGGAAGAGGTTCTCAATTTGTCTGAATTTTTTTATGTTTGTTGTCGCATAACTTTCGACTGGGTAAACCGATTTCGATTATTTTTTTCTATTTGAAAGCTGGTGCTTCCCGTGTGGTCCCATTTGTTCCAATTCTGACAATGGTATCTATCAGTGTTCAAGGAGATCACTTCCCGGGGAGAGGTTACTCCCTCCCCCATGTGCCCTCGCAGTGCAAGGCGACACGGGCCCGCCGATGTCGCCTTCTTCCCGGGTCCACCTTGTCTCCCAGTGAACCCGAGGCCCCTTTAGTCGCCTTCTACGACAGACAGGGGATATCGTAGTCTTATTCTTGAGAGCCCAGAACTACAGGGCTAATGATCCCATCGCCTATGCTATAAGAAGATCAGTAAGAAAACCAGTCAACTTGCAAATACATCTAACCAACAAATACACAAAATCTTCACAATAAAATCCTTGACAATATCACTGGCAGCATATAAAGATAAAAAAGAAAAAAATAAACATCCGAGGCGTAGTTGAGTTCAAACGACGGGGTCACGTTTACGCACGCGGGCAGCGTAGAGACGCGCGGGGGGAAGGGCAGGCGCCCGCGCACAACTGTCATAGACTATACAAACATCAGATGGTGTAGATATTTTAAATTTATTTATTTATTTATTTTATCTTTTTTTGCTCAAAATAAAAATGACGAAGGCATTCTATGCCAGGATGCCTTGGAGTTGTATTATATCAATTAATTATTACTTCCAATGATATCTTAGTGATTTACCTGAACCTTATCGTATCTTTAATTCATAATTAATAATTTAGTTGATCGTCACATTAACTTGGCATTGCAAACAATAATTAACTTTATTAGTTCATAATTATTGCACTATTTTATTCCACAAGACCTACAAGTTATTACATACGTAACAGAAAAGATCTCGATTTAGACAGACAGGATATAGACAGATAGGAACAGAAAAAGGTAAATTTCGAAACTATTCCTTACTTAAGTATAGATTCCAGAGTAAGCGTTAGTATTTAGCATTACATCTGCACGTATATTTGGTGGCAGCGCATACCCGAGCCTTATAAAATTAAAGGTAAACGATTTGTGTCAGAGATCCGTGTCGGAGGGAGGTATATAAAGAGTATTACTTTAAAAGGAATCAACGAATTGATACCAATTCAGGTCAAAAATACTTCTTCATAAATATATACATGTGTAATTGTCAATTTTTACTAGTTTTTGTATAATTTTATATATTTCTGCTAGTTCACTTGTGCAACTATGGTTTTCAATTGGTGTTTTGGTGTTTCAAATAGTGTATCACTGTCACTCCAATAATGATTTAATTGTTGGTATTTGTTAATTTCGTACATAAAACATCTTACAATATTAAAAAATAGTAGATGACTGTTTTGGCACAATGCCAATGATATTATAATATACCAAATATATCCAATTTCATTAATTTTATTGGCAAGTAATTTTTTTTCTATTTGGACCAAATTGCTTACAATTTTTTTAAGACTAGTTGTGTGTTTTCAAATTATTTATTCTTCTAAACCTAAGTTACTTCTTATAACATCAGCTATCTGCCAGTGAAAGTCCTGTCAAAATTTGTCTTGCGTTCCAAAGATTATCCGGAACAAACAGACACGAAAATAATAAATAATGTCAGTTTGGTATATGTAATTTATATGCATGTATTAAAAAGCTCTGCACTCAAATTTTATTTACTTGTAAAGATTCTATTATATTAAAATTAAACGAAAACATCATAAAGAAAATAAATCTCGTCATAAGTCGTGATAACCGTTAATACGCACAGAATATTCTCCGTCTCGCTTCCACGTTGATATTTAAATTTAGAATCGCGTTTGTACGTTACACGTTTTGCAGCGTATACACTGCGCTCGCAGGGATACGGGCTATGTATTATTCAAACAATAAATCTAGGTTCCTTCAATATTCTGTCTTATTCTGTTACTAAGAAAATGTTAAATTACTCTTTTAGTTTAGCAGTTTTACTTAAGACAATAAATAAGCCGATACATTTTATCAATTTCAAGTAATAATTAAAATAAGTTACGATTTTAAGGCGGAATGACAATTGAATTGTTTGTTGAGGTTTTCATAGTGAAATGTCACTGGTAAATAACAGACTCAGAGTTTTTTTACTAACTTTTAAGCTCACGGCCCCAAGTCTATTATTTTCTAGTGACATTACAATCATATCAATTATCATTCCATCATTACTAAACACGCCAATTACTAACACACGATTGGCGTGCCAATGGTACGTCCTCGGTAAATTATAGTGGCTCCAATGAACTAAAAAACTACTAATACAAATATCAACCACTTTAGGTTATCGAACGTTCATTTTGTTCATATAATTATGTACAAAATGAACGTTCAATGAAACCTAATATTTAGCAGACTTGGGCCGTAATAGTCGCAGGTTTAAATTTCGACTATCGACTTCAAAAAAGGAGGTTGTCAATTTGTCTGTATGTTTTTTTTTAATGTTTGTTACCTCATAACTTTCGATTGGCTCGACCAATTTTGATGATTCTTTTTTATTTGACAGCAGGAGCGTCCCGTGTGTTCCAATTCTGAAAACAATGACAGTCTTAAATTTGCATTAAGTATATGCGCTATTTGGGGAATGAAGGAAATAATGAAAATAAGACTATCAGTATAAATATAAAGAGGAAATTGTATGAGACAACCATACTGCCATGTCTAACATATGGATGCCAGACGTGGTCTGCGAAAAGAGAAGACGAAGACAAAGTAGCAAAATGTCAACGAAAAATGGAAAGAAGAATGCTCGGATTAAGACTATCAGACAAGGTTAGAAACGATACCATCAGAAAGAAAACGAAAATAGTAGATGCAAGAAAAGAGCGAGAGTTCTCATGGCACTGGGCAGGACACATATGCAGAATGAATAACAACCGATGGGCAAAACGAATAACAGAGTGGATACCTATAGACAAAAAAAGAGAAAAAGGTAGACCAAATAAGCGATGGAAAGATATTTTCAAAGAGAAATGTGGATCTGCTTGGATGCGAGTAGCACGGCAAAGAAATATTTGGAAAGATTTAGGAGAGGCCTACGCCGCAGAGGCGACTACTACAAACGGTATTAGGATTTAATAAAAAAAAAATAGAACTATAATCTAATTACAGAACGATTTATATTTAAGTTAAGTTGTAGTAGAATAATAAAGGCTATTTTATTTTTATTTATTTATTTTTATATGCGCTACAAATAGACGAATAACTCAATATTACGACAACCGATATCGATGATTTTTCCCACCCCTTAGATGTTAAGAGTGTTGCTGGAGTTTCTTAAGCCACTTCTTCTCCCAGCGCCAACGCTTCCCGATGTGGCACTCAAAGTTACTTTAACTTTTGAATGTCCCTTAGCTTATCCGTGAAATAGCAACCGACCGAGTCGTGGTTCGGCCCTCTCGGGCGCCCTCGGATCGAAATGCTTACGCCGAGGTTACTCCTCACCGGGGGGACCCTTGTGTCGAGTTACTCGCAATAGAGGTTGAGGCTAAGCTACCTAAGAGCTATGCCACCTCTCAATCCGGTGAAGCAGTTTTTGTTTTTACTCGTAAATAAACTTGTTAAAAATCAAACAAAACAAGGTTGTCCCAGTTTTTGCACACTAAACTTCATTAAAAAAAATGTAATAAAAAATTCAGGTTTAATAAATAACTCGCAACTGACATCTCTGTCTACCCAAATTGAGTTAAGTTTACGTTAAATACACTCAATTGCTTGCGATGGTAAAGTCAAAATATAATCGCCCAATCACAATCCCCAAGATTCATTATCAACTTTAAAAAACGTATCTAATGAAATAAAATTTTCCGTTTGGCCTGACGATCGATAGCGGGAATGGAGAAGGGGTGAAGGGGAGGGGAGCCGCAGAACCGGTAGCGAGCGCATCGCGCAGCTGCGCATGCGCAGGCTAAGGTCGCGAGTATACTGCGCCTGTTTTAATTGTAATATTGATTTACCTGACTACTTCAGTGGACGGCCTTGTTTTTTTTTCAAAAAAATGTTAATGATGTTTTTTTTACAAATATTACTAAGTTATTAACCATTCCAACTAAGCTTAAGCTTGTACTAGGAGATAGGTTCACGTCAATAGTTGAGTGAGATTCGAACGTACTACCTCACAATTCGCAGACTGTACTCTAAATTATTAGTAAAAAAATAAAGAATACAATTTTTATAACTTTCAAATCAAGCGCTTGACCACGATCCCACCTGATGTTAAGTGGAAATGTAGTCCTGGATGGTAAGGCGCACTAGTTTAGTAAACGCCTATTCACAATACTCTTGAAAATACCCACATTGTAATCGGAGGGACATACAGACGCGGTCAAACTATTAGGGCAAAAGAAATATTAACATTACTGAACGTTGGTATAATTATAATATAGTGAGTAAAGATTTTCCTTAGTAATTTTTCGGAAGATTTCGTATTTAAAGTGCTCTTTTAAATAGTTCATATTAATGTATATGTAAATGTCACTCATTTAATAAGATCATTCATTAACAGTACGGGTGTCATCGTATTGCGATAAACATTCGAGTTTTCCCGAAGGAAAGCTATTCCTCACTACATCTGTAAATTACTAGAGTAGTTAGTAGCTGTATCGCTACAGTTTACGTCCACCTTGAGATACAAACGATATAAATAACAAATCAAACTTATTGGTTACACAAAAAAATATATTATAAAAAAAGTTGTATGTATACATGCTTGTGTTTGTATGCATGAAAATTATTGCTCCGGTAACGGTTTAACTTAATTTTTTAACGATTAGCGCCCATAATCTGCTTCAATTCCATTTCATTCAGTCATTGTGCGTCAAACCATAATCTGCTCAACATAACAATCGATTAATGGTCAATAGTTAAATTACTAAATTATTAATATATTAAAAATCAGTTCTCACGTCCTTTGAGCTTGAGTGGTGTAAAGACAATCCACTTTTTATCAAACTTATTAGATCCCGTATTTGATTGTTTTTTGTACTTAAAAAACCGAAAAATTTATCTATCAGTTATTTCAATTAATTATCATTACCAAATACGTCAAATACTACAACGTTTGTCGTGCCTGTCGCACGCCATCGGTAAACCATTGTGCCACCCATAAACTACTAAAACTAGGAAATATCGATAACTATGATTCCCATGAATGTTCATATTGTACACAATTGGGTTAGGGGACTCCGGGGCCCTAGGGCCTACCGTTGTTAACCATAAGTTCTTGCTTTTAAAGTTAAAAATCAGTTTATTAACGGTTAGTTTATTAGGTTTTTCATTATAAGCGTAAACGGTTAAGTTGCCTTTCGCCCATAAACGAAAGTAAATGTTGTCTTTTATAATATTAAGTATTTATTGGTAGTCCTTAACTTAAATTAATGGTGTGTGTATTTAACTGTAAAATATAACGTTGAGTCACATCAGTAACTCGATCTGTTTAAAAGTAAGGTTTGAGTGAGTCAAGTAACTACTCGGTAATGCGTTTCAGTTAATGCAATGTGTCATAGTAATCGTCCTTTGAATATTTTATTTAAAATAGCATGCAACACTAGAGCACGGTACTAGGAATCGTGCTTAAATACTAATAAATGGGGAGACGTTTTCTTTGTCAGCTTTTACTGCGAAAACTACTAAATGGATAGATGATAATTTTATAGGACTCGGGGCACCCTTGTTGCAAGTTACTAGCTAAAGAGGTTCAGGCTGAGCGACCTGAGATCTATGTTACGTCTCAATTCGGTAAAGCAGTCAACGCCAACTTCTCCGGCCAATCTGTGACGAACTATCGTCACATTATATATCGAAGAAATTTCGTATTTATTATATTGTTTATTGAAACCTATAATTTTTGGTTTAAAAAATAATTGTTATTTAATATAAATTCGTCCCATTCCATTTACGAAGTAAATTTGTAAATTTTTTACCATTCGATAATACACTAAAATAAGTCTCCATGGTCAAAGATACCGCCCAAGCCGAGGACCCTTGTGTCGGGTTAGACCCAAGTTCCGAAGAGGTTCAGGCTTACTATTCTAAGAGCTCTATCACCTATCAAATCCATTGAAACAGTAGAGGCCATAACGTATTGGTTCGTCACAAAAATCAAAGGTCGGCAATGTACCCGTCACAAAGGATGACAGAAGATTAAAAAAGAATATGTCATAATAGACGTAGACATTTTATTTATTGGCATCAAAATATATTATCCACATTACCCAAAATAAAGCACAAAAAAAATTATAAAAAGAAAGAAAAATAAACACATTACAATTATAGGAAGGAACAGACAAATAGGATATGATGTCAATATTGACATCGTCTCAGCACTTGCTGTCGCAAAGATGACAGCGCTGATTTTCAACGGTACTGAACACTACGAGACGCTATAATACCATGAGACCGTATAAAAGTATATCCAATGTGAACGCACCTTTACTAAACTTATTGTAATGAATAGGTACATCGAAGTGAGGCTCTGCCAAGACTTTGTATAGAAGTAACATTTATATAAAAATATAGCGTCAACAATATAAAACAAGGACGACTGTTAACTATATTAATTGTTTAATAAAAGGGGAATAAGAGCACTTGACGTGATGATAAATACAGCCGCCTATAAAACGTTAAAAGTTACACGTGCTTAGAGATTCAGGCTAAGCGATCTAAGATGTCTACCACCTTTGAAAAACCTGGTGGAACTTTAGAGACCTCCTGGCTGATCATAAAAAAATGCTCGCTTGCGACTTCAAAAAGAAGAAAGTATTCATTTATCTATATTTATGCTATGGCATGAGTATGCCTGTATCATTAATAAACCGAATTAGATTTTTGATTGGTGATTCTTTTATGCAGGTGCCATGTTAATTTTGTCAGCATTGTACCTTCGGTTTCTGAGATATACCAGGGAACTCCTAAAAATCGAATCGAGAAATCTTAATTGATAAATATGTCGGTAGGTTTGGGACAATCTCGAAACTGATAACTGAAATATTATGGAAAAATATTAATTTAGAGAAGTATACAAACATGTGGAGTAATATTTGTAGCCATTAGATAGATTTGTAGTGTGTGTATGTGACCGTGAGTATGTAGATGTTGGTTGTGAGTTTATATGACATTATGTGTTTGTGGGCGTAAAGATGCTTGTAAACTATTGCTAATTATTTGATTTTTATTATATTTTCCGTTTCACAGTAACCAAATATCATCTAACCATTTCTGAGTACTATTTTTAAATGCCTTCTATTTACTTTAACGATGTTTGGTTAAAGAATTATTGACATGGATGGCAGTAGTTATGTACAGTCACTGTAAAATCATTTCACCATAAAAACTATGAAGCGACTTCAAATCAAATCAGAGATAGATTAAACAATAATTTTAAGTTATAATACGAAGTACTAGGGGCTGTTTTCTTTTTCTTCCCCATTTGTACTCACTGTCATTTCTGTATCTTGCAAAGATTATCTCATAAACCAATATCTCAATCATCAAGCATTCTTACAAAAGATTGTTTTAAATTCCCAAATTAAACGAATAACAATATGCAAAATCGGTCCATAAGTGACAACGCTCCGAGTGCACACATGTAAAACATACACGAACTTCCTACTTTATTGAAGTCGATTAATGTTAATATGGCATATCACAGCGTACAGTGCGCTAACCACTCAATCTTCCACATTCTAGTCGCCGTCCCCCGGTAGTACGCACGTAGTGGAGTAACGGCAGTGCCGCGATAGTTTTTATCCCCTCGCGAGATGCACGAGCTCGATAAACCGGGACATGATAACACAATTTGCTCGAGGTTAATGAATTGTAAGTGCACTGTGGCAGTTGCATCACCAGACGTTTGTTTACTTCTTCATTCTCTTATCACATAAGACATCACGCTCTTTAGTAAATTCATCGACTGACTTAAAAAAGGTCGCAATACGTCTGTATTTTTTTAAAGTAAGAAAGAAGCTGGCCTTGACTGCTTCATCGGATTGAGAGGTGGCATAGCTATTAGGTAGGTTAGCCTGATCCTCTATTGCTAGTAACTCGTCACAAGGGTCCCCCTGGTGAGAGGTAACCTCGGCGGTTACTATGTTACGCGTACGCATTCCGATCCTAGGGCGCCGGAGAGGGCCGAACCACGACTCGGTCGGTTCCTGTTTCACGGATGATCTAAGGGACATTCAAAAGCTAAACTGACTTTGAGTGCCACCTCTGAATGCGCGGAAGGTGAACAATATGTTCCCTGGAATAATCAAAAGTTAGTTTAAAATGTTTATTTTCCCATAAACTCTTCACAACTTTTACAATTCCAAACAATTTACCATCGCAATTAAAGGTGCCAAGAAATTATAGTACACTCCTCCTCCTCCTCGCGTCGGTTTCCTCAATGCTGAGGGTCGTGACCATCTCGTGGGAACAGTTTGGTTTTAGTCATCGGTCGCCATTTTCCTCTATCTTCAGCCGTGCGCAGAGCATCGCTAACCGACGTGCCTAGAGTGCGGATCTGGTCAGTCCAACGTGTCGAGCTTCGACCTCGCGGTCTTGTCCTGTCAATTTTACCAGTCACCACTAGCCTTTCTAGGTTATTGCTGTTTTTCTGGCAATGTGACCAAAGTATTCCAGCATCCTGCGTAGGCATATGGTGGACAGCCTAGCTTCGATTTTAAGTTCCCTCAGGATGGACACGTTGGTACGATGGGATCCGTAACATCCTTCGCCAGCACCATATCTCGAAGGCATCAATGCGATCACGATCGGCTTTCATCAGGGTCCATGTCTCAGCTCCGTAGGTGAATATGGAAAACACAAGTGTGCGCACAACCATTATAGTACACATACGTTATCAAAACTTTTT
Source organism: Meandrusa payeni (assembly GCA_029286785.1). Taxonomy (NCBI): domain Eukaryota; kingdom Metazoa; phylum Arthropoda; class Insecta; order Lepidoptera; family Papilionidae; genus Meandrusa; species Meandrusa payeni. The sequence goes on along the minus strand of JAGSMX010000022.1, from coordinate 1,985,832 downwards.
CTTGGTAATTTTTGAAATTCCAATTCTTTAATATCCATTAGAGATCCCGTATACAAGTTTTAATTTGTAAAGAAAAAGTTGCCCGACGTGTTACAGAAGTATTTAATTGTCTCATCAATTTCAATTCCAACTTCTGTCCCCTATGGTGATGGAGTTTGAAGTTCAAAAGAAAAACCTTGTTAAGTTTAAACGAAGCTCCGATAAGTGTCATTATAGAGAAATTTATAAATCCATACTCACCCAGAACATGTAAAACGTTTTATTTCCTCAAGTTGGCTAAAAATAAATAGGTACTGAAAATAAAAGACTATTACAATTTTTAACTTGCAATAAAAGCAATTGCTAACCAATGAAAAACCGACTTGAAATCAAATATGAATGCTACGAAATAGAAATAGCGTCAATTGCCTAATGGTTTAGGATACGGTCCGCGAATCATAAGGTCGTAGGTTCATATCCACCATTCGATTATTGACGTGAACCATCTTCTAGCGCTTTTTTTTTATGACGAACTACACAGATTGGCCAAAGAAGCTGGCCTTGACTGCTTCACCGGATTGAGAGGTGGTATAGCTCTTAGGTCGCTTAGCTTGAACCTCTATTGCTAGTAACTCGTCACAAGGGTCCCCTGGTGAGAGGTAACCTCGGCGGTTACTATGTTACGCGTAAGCATGCCGATCCGAGCGCGCCCGAGAGGGCCGAACCACGACTCGGTCGGTTGCTATTTAACGGATAATCTAAGAGACATTCAAAAGCTAAACTAACTTTGAGTGCCACTTCGGGAAGCGTTGGCGCTGGGAGAAGAAGTGGCCGAAGAAACTCCAGCAACGCTCCTAACATCTAAGGGGTGGGGCCTGCCCATAAAATAGCGGTAACGCGCAAGGATTATTCGCAACCTCCGACGGTCGCGAATGGACGCTTTGTTGATTTGTTCTTCTAGCGCAAGCTTAGGCTTAGTTGGAATGGTTAACAAGAATGTCAGTAAAATTTCTGAAAAAAACTACTCTTGAAGTACATCGTTTTCAAAAAAATAATCATTCAAAACGGTTGGCGTGATATTCAGTTACTCGCCCACTTGGTTATTAGGTAACAAACTTAAAAAAATAAACAGACGAATTGAGAACCTCCTCCATTTTAGAAGTCGGTTAAAAATGTTTTCTTACGTACAAAACGATTTGATAAAATACGTATGTCGATATTGTTACAATTGGAATCATATAGGCTATATCTGTCCACCCTGCTATAGTGTAAAGGACACGAAAGTTTTTTTTTTATTATTTCAATTTATAGTAAAATATAATACTGAAATAGGTATTTTCCAACTCGCGTCAAAAACTAGAGGTGTTCTCAATACACATGTATTTCTATTAATAATTTTTTTTCAATTTTTTCAAATCAAAAATTCATGTACAAACTAGTTCGATATTAGCCGCAGTGGTAACAACTCCAACGCCCATCAAATTAATAATTGAATACGAGTACAAACAACTAAATACAAATTCAAATTTAGTAAAATAAAAATTAATCGAGTGTGTAAGCGTGAGTGCGTTTATGTGTATAGGTTTGCGTGTCTTGAAGAGTGCTTGTATGTGTAGGGATGAGTGTGAAGTAGGGAGTGGGTTGTATTTGGTTTTTTTTTTGACGAACTAAACAGATTGGCTAGAGAAGCTGGCCTTGACTGCTTCACCGGATTAAGAGGTGGCATAGCTCTTAGGTCGCTTAGCCTGAACTTCTATCGCACGTAACTGACACAAGGGTCCCCGGTGAGCGGTAACCTCGGCTTGACGGTTACTATGTTACGCGTTAGCATTCCGATACGAGAGCACCCGAGAGGGCCGAATCACGACTCAGTCGGTTGCTATTTCACGGATAATCTAAGGGACATTCAAAAACTAAAGTAAACGTAATAGCGTTTAACGTGTGATTCGATTTCAAGTTGGTTTTTGTTTATATTGATAGTTAAATAAGAAACTAAATTTGATTTCGCTTTGAGGTTTTATCACACAGATCGAAGCACAGTTAACAAATCTCCCCTCGGAACACAGGTGGCGCTGTTTTCACAGACTACCCGACCCAATGTTTGCGCTTCAATTAAAACAAGGAATAATAAACATGAGTTGGTCATTTACGTTGGTTTGAAGTTGGTTTTGTACTTAACGATTTAATGGTACAATGGAGAGAATAAAAGCGATTCCATTTATTATATTTTATTAATTTTTTTTTTGTGACGAGTTACTATCGATAGAGGTGAAGCACTCAAGGCCAGCTTCTCTGGCCAATCTGTGTAGTTCATCATAAAAAATCAGTGATTTATTTTTTATTTTAAAGGATGTACTCCAAGAGGGCGGGGTATCTTCAAAGATACCCCGCCTTCTGGGGAAGGCGGCGTTTATGTGGGGTTTTACCCACTAAAACCTCCCCGGTGGCCCTTTCCTCGGTGCATGACGAGGGGCTCTGGGATCTCTCCCCGCCTGTGCCCTCACAGTGCAAGGCTACACGGGCCAGCCGATGTCGCCTTCTTCCCGGGTCCACTTTAGCGGACGACAAAGGCCCCCACCCTTGTCGCCCATTGAACCCGAGGCCCCTTTGTTCGCCTTATACGACAGGCAGGGGATACCGTAGTCTTATTCTTGAGAGCCCAGAACTACAGGGCTGAATCGTAAATGTACGTCAACCGCCACCTCACTTTTATTCTGAATGAACTACGCTGATTATCAAGGCGGTTTCTACAGTTCCATCGGGTTTCGGTGTTGGTACAGGTCTAACCTGAACCTCATAAGGGCCTCCGAGAGGGAACTTTTTCAGGTCACTCTATACCGATCCATCGAGCATCGGTAGGTAGCTTTTATCGGAAAAGGTCCGCCACCGCTCGTGACGTGTGCAGTAGAGCGGGATTAAACAAAATTTATTGGATGTGATTGAAAATATTGTCGGCGACTTCATGTTATGTGCTTTCTTAAATCACAATCGTGTTTACTGATGGCAAATTATACTTAGCGTAAATCACGGTGATGAGCTATTCTTAAATAACGCGTTTAAATCTCGCAAAACGATACTAAACCACATGAGATTTATTAACATGACCGTCTTTATGAGGTCTTGTAGTTCCACTTTTGTAGGCTTCGTTGAACATAGATAGATATAGCTTTATTACACCAAATTCAAATAAGAATAGCACTATGGTATTTTTTTATACTTTGTAAGTATGTGATTGCAATGCATTAAGGCCGAAACAACCCCAACCTATTATCAAACATTAAACGGGTGAGAACTCTATCTTATTCGAACAATCACGCCGGAGATGTGATGACGTTGCCAAGTAGGGCAGTTTTGGTAATTCTGTATACCATACTGATGTTATGTGGAAATACATTCTTCTGGTAACTACTTCGATTTGGATGGTAAGGCTGACTAGCTTAGTAAATGTGTATTCACTGCATTATTTAAAATGTAAAAAGTGTTGTACTTTTTTAAGATTTATAGGAACTTGTCATGTGACCTGGTCTAGCAAAGTTTTATATTCTTTTCTTTAATACTTTCTAAGCAAGTGCTTGACTATGATCCGACCTGATGTTAAGTGGAAATGCAGTCCTGGATGGTAAGGCTGACTAGCTTAGTAAATGTGTATTCACTGCATTATTTAAAATGTAAAAAGTGTTGTACTTTTTTAAGATTTATAGGAACTTGTCATGTGACCTGGTCTAGCAAAGTTTTTCATTCTTTTCTTTAATACTTTCTAAGCAAGTGCTTGACTACGATCCGACCTGATGTTAAGTGGAAATGCAGTCCTGTATGGTAAGGAGTACTAGTTTAGTAAATGCCTTTTCACTCTTCTGCTGAAAATACCCACGTTGTAATAGGAAAGAAAGACGTAGTAAAGACGCAAGTAGTTAAGTAATCATAGTTACGGAGGACGTGGCTTCGGCCTTTCCCATTAAGAATTATCATAGTTACTTAACCGTTGCCAAGCAACCGTCTTATATTTGTATATATATATATATCAAACGCGTGGTAGTGTGTGTATTATTTATTTATTGATTTAACGCATTGTCTATGCATTATTTTTCTGTGTAAACTCTACGTGTGGCAAATTTCATACTCTTCTGTCCGCGCAATTTTCGCTAGAAAGGTACAACATTTTTGCTACACATATTAATATAATGACACTTCCAAGTTAAATCAGCCTTAACAATGCAAATTTAAATATTATACGAAAAGCCTTTGTTATGTTAATTAAGAACATACATGGTAATTCTTTACGTATCAAAATGCAAATATATTCCCAAGCTCGTGTTAATTCAACGATACTTTAGCCCATCACAAGCATCACGTATAAACTCCAACTTAATTGATTTAGGTCTAAAACACATTAGCCAAACTGTCCCGACGCGAAATAACAGTCCGTGTTTAGTTTGAAAACACCTTAGGAGTAAAGCAAACTGCGGAGGAACAAACACAGAGAGTGGGAACACCTTGCTAATTGACACTGGGAAGTCATAACGCTCGATAGTTTCGAGTTATTCAGTTGAACTGTAAGTTTAAAATCAAATTAACTATCTAAAATTTGATATTCAGCCATAGATTTTAGTAATTGTTTTATAGAATACTGCTGCGCCCCGCGATGTTAAGTGGAAATGCAGTCCTGGATGGTAAGGCGTACTAGTTTAGTAAATGCCTTTTCACTCTTCTGCTGAAAATACCCACGTTGTAATCGGAAAGAAAGACGTAGTAAAGACGCAAGTAGTTATGTAATCATAGTTACGGAAGACGTGGCTTCGGCCTTTCCCATTAGGAATTATCATAGTTACTTAACCGTTGCCAAGCAACCGTCTTATATTTGTATATATATATATATCAAACGCGTGGTAGTGTGTGTATTATTTATTTATTGATTTAACGCATTGTCTATGCATTATTTTTCTGTGTAAACTCTACGTGTGGCAAATTTCATACTCTTCTGTCCGCGCAATTTTCGCTAGAAAGGTACAACATTTTTGCTACACATATTAATATAATGACACTTCCAAGTTAAATCAGCCTTAACAATGCAAATTTAAATATTATACGAAAAGCCTTTGCTATGTTAATTAAGAACATACATGGTAATTCTTTACGTATCAAAATGCAAATATATACCCAAGCTCGTGTTAATTCAACGATACTTTAGCCCATCACAAGCATCACGTATAAACTCCAACTTAATTGATTTAGGTCTAAAACACATTAGCCAAACTGTCCCGACGCGAAATAACAGTCCGTGTTTAGTTTGAAAACACCTTAGGAGTAAAGCAAACTGCGGAGGAACAAACACAGAGAGTGGGAACACATTGCTAATTGACACTGGGAAGTCATAACGCTCGATAGTTTCGAGTTATTCAGTTGAACTGTAAGTTTAAAATCAAATTAACTATCGAAAATTTGACATTCAGCCATAGATTTTAGTAATTGTTTCATAGAATAAGCCCCGCGTTGTTGACCGCGATTAAAAACTATTTTTTTTTTCTAATATAAAAGTAGCTTTAGTTCCTCCTGATTACATCAGTTATCTGGCAGCATCGGTCCAGCCGTTACAGAGATTACTCGAAACAAACAAACAATGCGACAAAAATTGTATGACTGTTGTCAGCGGTGGGCACGGCGGCTTATCCCTAACTAAAGAAAAGTTCTGTGCCCAACTGTTGGACATATATAGGTACACTTTATTAACCGACTTCAAAAAAAGGAGGAGGTTCTCAAGTCAACTGTATTTATTTTATGAGAACTTTCGTCAGGGTGAACCGATTTTGATGACTTTTTTATTGCTAGCTTTTTTTTTAAAAAAAAAACAAAAACTCTCTTTACAGAGAAGGCCTGCGACCAACAGTGGGACATATTAAAAAGGCTGTAACTTTACTTGACTTTAAATAGCAGACTTGGGGCGCAGAAACTACAAATGTAAAGCTTACTTAAAACGATCCCCGAGCATTTTCGCTCTATCAAAGCGGGCATAACAAAAGACGTCTGTTTTAGTTTGCACGAAACTAATTGGTTATGCAAAATTTGAGTAGCCCATCCAAGTCCCAGCCAGATAGGATGAAGATCAACGCAAACATGGCGCCGTGGAGAAAATAATTGGAGCCCGTCGGATGAATTTTATTCACAAGTGGCCTTTGTCTCGTGATCTGAATAAGTGTTTTTTTTTTCGGTGAAAAGTGGCCGCTTGGAAAATTTACCTAAGTTACAGGCTTACGCCGCTCCGAGGGCTATTAAGTGAAATATCTCTTTGAAGCGGACTTTTTCATTGTTGAAGGACATTTTGATATTTTTGTCGACTACTAATTATTTATAAGCACCGTTACGTCTTTACCCAACCGGGATACACGTTTCCAAATGTGATATTTTAATGTGCAAAAATCAAATGACAAATCTAACAAATAAATTAAAGGGAAATAAAGAATAATTACGAGAAAAAACAAAAACCGACTTCAAATCGTAACAAACGTTAAACGCTTTTACGCGCAGACATCTTTTTTGTATTACCGAATTATCGTCGGAATATTACGATATACAATTACTAAGAACATAATCAAATTACCAAACTACCCTTCAAGTACATTCTTTGTAATAAAAAAATTAATCATCGTAATCGGCTGGCGAGATATTCAGTTATCCGTCCATTTGTGACGCACATACGTGATGCAAGAGAGACTTATATGGTTTCCAGATTTGGACCAAATTCAAATGAAACCACACTGGTAGCAAGCACTACCTTTCAAATAAAAAAAGAATCATCAAAATCGGTTCACCCAGTCGAAAGTTCTGACGAAACAAACACAGAGAGTGGGAACACATTGCTAATTGACACTGGGAAGTCATAACGCTCGATAGTTTCGAGTTATTCAGTTGAACTGTAAGTTTAAAATCAAATTAACTATCGAAAATTTGACATTCAGCCATAGATTTTAGTAATTGTTTCATAGAATAAGCCCCGCGTTGTTGACCGCGATTAAAAACTATTTTTTTTTTCTAATATAAAAGTAGCTTTAGTTCCTCCTGATTACATCAGTTATCTGGCAGCATCGGTCCAGCCGTTACAGAGATTACTCGAAACAAACAAACAATGCGACAAAATTGTATGACTGTTGTTATTTCAGCGGTGGGCGTCGCGGAAAAGTTCTGTGCCCAACTGTTGGACAAATATAGGTACACTTTATTAACCGACTTCAAAAACAGGAGGAGGTTCTCAATTCAACTGTATTTATTTTATGAGAACTTTCGACAGGGTGAACCGATTTTGATGATTTTTTATTGCTAGCTTTTTAAAAGAAAACAAAAACTCTCTTTACATAGAAGGCCTGCGACCAACAGTGGGACATATATAAAGGCTGTATCTTTACTTGACTTTAAATATCAGACTTGGGGCGCAGAAACTACAAATGTAAAGCTTACTTAAAACGATCCCCGAGCATTTTCGCTCTATCAAAGCGGGCATAACAAAAGACGTCTGTTTTAGTTTGCACGAAACTAATTGGTTATGCAAAATTTGAGTAGCCCATCCAAGTCCCAGCCAGATAGGATGAAGATCAACGCAAACATGGCGCCGTGGAGAAAATAATTGGAGCCCGTCGGATGAATTTTATTCACAAGTGGCCTTTGTCTCGTGATCTGAATAAGTGTTTTTTTTTTTCGGTGAAAAGTGGCCGCTTGGAAAATTTACCTAAGTTACAGGCTTACGCCGCTCCGAGGGCTATTAAGTGAAATATCTCTTTGAAGCGGACTTTTTCATTGTTGAAGGACATTTTGATATTTTTGTCGACTACTAATTATTTATAAGCACCGTTACGTTTTAATCAACCGGGATACACGTTTCCAAATGTGATATTTTAGCAAGTGACAAAATCAAATGACAAATCGAACAATTAAATTAAGGGGAAAAAAAGAATAATTACGAGCAAAACAAAACAGACTTCAAATCGAAACAAACGTTAAACGCTTTTACGCGTAGACATCTTTTGTATTTCCGAATTATCGTCGGAATATTACGATATACAATTACTAAGAACATAATCAAATTACCAAACTACCCTTCAAGTACATTCTTTCTAATAAAAAATTAAAAGCAATATTGCTAGCATTCTTTAAAAAAAAAAAAAAAAAAAGGTTTGCTAGGTTCAGCCCTGTAGTTCTGGGCTCTCAAGAATAAGACTACGGTATCCTGCCTGTCGTAGAAGGCGACTAAAGGGGCCCTGGGTTCACTGGGCGACAAGGGTGGGGGCCTGAGTCGTCCACCAAAGTGGACCCGGGAAGAAGGCGACATCGGCTGGCCCGTGTCGCCTTGCGCTGCGAGGGCACAGGGGGGGAGGGAGTAACCTCCCCCCCCCGGGACGTGCTCTCCTTGAGCACAGTGCAGAGGGGCTCCGGTGCGTTCCACTGGAGATCCCGGAGCCCCTCGTCATGCACCGAGGAAAGGGCTACCGGGGAGGTTTTAGTGGGTAAGAACCCCACATAACCGCCGCCTTCCCCAGAAGGTGGGGTTTCCTCCCCGTGAACAAAAAAAAAAGGTTTGCTAGGTTCACGGCAATAGTCGAATGGTGGATTCGAACCCACGACCTTACGATTCGCAGGCCGCACCCTAAACCATTAGGCTATTGACGCGTCAATAGTCGGTCATAGTAAGGACGTGACGTATACCATCCATGGCAGTGGTTAACTAGAATGTTTAGCAATATTTCTGAATAAAAAAATACATTGTTAGCATTCCTTTAAAAAAAATCATCATCGTTAAGGAGTACTCATCTAATCTTGTTATTAAACTTAACATAATATACCATAACTAAGAAACTTAAATAAAATAGATGATTCGAGAAATACCTCCTTTTTTGAACTAGGTTTAAAGCTGAAATTTCATTAGTACCTATTGACTGATTAGGATTCGACTCTACGATCCTCTGGGTTGTCTCTTTTGTTTTTTAAATTACTTTTTATTTTCGCTTATATATAAGATCGTCCTACCGGCTATGCTTGGAGTATCTCTACGAGATTATATCAGGGATGAGGGATCCGTAGACGAACGAATGTAATCGACATAGCTCGCTGGAGAAGCAAGTTCGACTTGCTTCTGGCAATGAGCTGGGCACATAACGCGTAGAACAGATGGCCGATGGGGCCGAAAAATTCTCGATTGGAGACCACGGACCAGCAAGCGCAGCGTAGGACGTCTACGCAAGGTGGTCTAACAACCTCATAAAGGCCGCAGAACGCCGCTAGATGTAAGCCGCTTACAACCGGTCCTTTTGGAAATCGTTGGGGAGACCTATGTCCAGCAGTGGATGTTTTACGGCTGAAATGATGATGATGATAAGACCGTCCTTGTTATTTAGGTTAAGTTTAATTTTTACCTAAATTGATTGTACTTATTTTAATGTTTAAAATGTAAACAGTAGAGAGATCTATCTATGTATCTAAAATCCAACAAAAAACAACAGCGGAAATGATATAATATCAGAGCGGTCGTAACGTGACATCCACTCGTCCATTCGATGTCCGTCATTTTCTATTTATATTTCTTTTTGTTAAAAACCCATAGAGTTGTAAAAATAAATGAGGCTTCGCGAACGCTGGGGCGATGACAATAGTTGGGTCATTATGCGCGGCCATTTGAAGCTACGGCTTCGATTGCAGGGGCGAATTGTGGGGTCGGAACAACCTGACAGCGAGTGTTGGATTAAAAAACTCGGAGGTCTATATCTAATATCTATAAACGAGCAATTCTCGAGCAAAAGAACACAATATGAGAAATTATACAAATAATAAATTTAAAAGACAATACTTACATGGCTTAACCAGTATAATTATGAAGCAATTGAAAATTAATAATTATCAATTGATAGATCGTTTACTGTGCAAACACAGTAAACACACACACACACATACTGACACATACACAAAAACATTTAAAAAACAGATTTTATTTTCGACTATTTATTTACATTTTGTTACACAATTTTTTCTTTTGTTTTTTTTACTATATTAATGTTTAAGATTAAAAAGTGACGGGGAAGACATTAGCTCCTGAGATACAGCTTACGCTAGTTCGAGTTAAGGACTCACCTTATATGTATTCAACTTTATTTTTGCAAATAAATTATTATTATTATTATTCTTGAATATATATAATCTGGATATCGGAAACGACTTCAAGGTGCATATAGGGAGTTTCGATAGCGATAAATCGATAGATAGATAGATTCCTAGAAAATATCGTTTTATCCGGGTAAAGGGTATACAAAGTATACTTTAGTAGATGGCATTGCTAAGCAAGTAACAACTAACCAAAGCTAAGTACTAATAAAAAGCTAAGTAGTAACAGTAAGTATAGAATAGAATAAATTTAAATCAGGCAGGGGTAGTGGCGTATTATAAAGTTGCCACCAACACCTGAAGCGATGACCACGATCAATCTGTTAAGAGTAATATCGACGATGTTTAAGTAGAATAATACATATAAAATAATTACTATTAATAATGTAAAAAAACAACCCGCGAATTCTATTGTGAGCTGATGCTTTTAACAAATACCACTCGAAAATTATTTCCCCATCAGCTAACAAGAGGCGAAGCAATTTTCCAGAAATTATGTCGCCCGTGTATCGTTACATTAATTTTAACGATAAAACCTGGAGCATTCCTCACCGCCACTCTTGAAAGGGGACGCCAAAAAGGCCTATTCAGATGTGGTCGCTATAAAAATGTGAACGAAAAATTTCTCATTCGAATGTGAGAGGGAAAACGTAATTGTCGTTTTTAATGTCGTGACCCATGTTACAGTTCCGATAGCGTACTTTTGCGTATAGATATAGTGAGACAAGATTTTCCTTCGTAATCGGAAACCTGCTACCCGCGTTGAGGACTTTTTGGTAGGAGCATGACATGCTTATGTTGAAGTTATATTTTGTCATGACAAGATCAGCTTAGCCTATAATATATATTTGACTGAGATGGATGCCAGGCTTGTGCAAGTGCTCACAGGACATGGCGGGTTCTCCGAATATTTGAACAGGTTCAGGTGTAAGGAGAGCCCGTCGTGTGCCTGTGACGAAGGAGTGAATGAGACCATTATCCATCTCCTTACTGAGTGTCCTATACACGCTAGCCTAAGAATGGATATGGAAACAGTTTTAGGCATTAAAATTAGTAAAGATAATCTACCGTCGCTAGTGGGTAACAAAGAGGTCAGCCAAAGATTCCTTTGCTACTGCAGAAAAGTAGCAGAGAAAGCAGTACAAAGGAATAAGACTTAGCAAGTAAGGAGCATCAAACACACATTAAAAATAATGTGAGTTGAGAGCCCACCACTGGACATAAAAAAAAATTAAATTTAGAAGAAACTTGGAGGTAGTATAAGAAATCGAAAATAGCAAAACAGTATTATATAAAAAATAGCACAGACAGATAGATAGATATAAGGTAATTATAAGATAAGAATAAAAGAATAAGTGTATGTTAGAAATAGAAATATAATAAGTGAAAGTAGAAATAAGTTGTATAAAAGATGAATGTAAGATTGCAAAATATATAAGGGATGAGAGGAAAGGCATGGGAGAAAAACTGCCCTAACCTATCCCCGTTAGGGGAACTAGAAATAGCATAGGCATACTACGTTCTATACTTAGATTAAAAAGGACAAGGGGCAATAAAACTCTGAATTTAGATATAAGTGAGTAGTAATGCCTATTGTTACAAAAAAATATATATATATATTTGACTAATAAATAAACCATCTAAACATGTATATAACTGTTGCTGGGAGTGCCAATAGATGGGAAAACCAGATTTATTTTGATAATTTTAATTTTAAACATTACGAAATTTCAATAAAAGTTATAATTTTTACTTCTTCCCTATGAATAACATTTTTTTTTTTAATTTATAAATTTCTGAGAAATATAATGAAAATTTACCAATTTGACTTACGTGTGTCCACCCAGTGTGGCACGATCCTTCTGTTTACTGTAATTGTTATGTTTATTCCACGGTAATACCACTCGTACAATTTGACGTCTAAAATGACATTGGAAAATTATATCAAGCAATATGCTTTGCTCAGTCTCCTAAGTAGGCGATGTTTTTTTTTTATACTGCGAGCTTTTTCCAATTAATTCCAACGTCGTAGTGATGGCATTTGGGAATCTATAATGATATCGATGTTTTATCTAAGAATCACTGGCTATCGACAAAATACTTTAAAAAATATAATTTTGTGCGTACACCTATATTTATATTTAAGTAAATAATTTCACATATATAAATATATATATTAAATAATAACTAAATTATTAGACTATTTTTTTTATTTTATTTTTTTAATGACGAACTACACAGATTGGCCAAAGAAGCTGGCCTTGACTGCTTCACCGGATTGAGAGGTGGCATAGCTCTTAGGTCGCTTAGCCTGAACCTCTATCGCTAGTAACTCGACACAAGGGTCCCCGATGAGTAACCCCGGCTTGGACGGTTACTATGTTACGCGTAAGCATATCCGATCCGAGGGCGCCCAAGAGGGCCGAACCACGACTCGGTCGGTAGCTATTTCACGGATAATCTAAGGGACATTCGAAGAACTAAACTAACTTTAGTGCTACTTCCGGAAGCGTAATTATTAGACAAGTTACTGATATTAACTATAGTGAGTGGGAGTGTCGTAAGGGGACGCCCTAGGCCCTTGGCGAATGAATATATACTAGATTTGTGACGTACTAAAAAGGGTGACATCAGAAGTACTTGAACTGACGAACAGTCGTTAATCTCGAATGTTGCCTCATTTGTTACTATTTAGTAAAAAGTTCTCATGTCCTATTAACCCTAGCGGAGTAGACAGACACTCTTCCCTGTCTGCTATATAGTTTTTAGCATAAGGCTGTGGTATTTGTCAATAAAGGCGACTAAAAGGGGCCGTCGGTAAGTCGTCGATAAGGGCTCTTACCCTAAAAGTGGACCCTGGAGCGAGGCAACAGGAAGAGCTAAGGTACCATGGGACCACAGGTAAGGTGTTGGGGGATGCGCCAATGCAGAGGGAGGGAAAAGAGAGGGGTTTGAAGATTTACCCCTCGATAACAAAAAAAAAATGCAAATGCAACATGATTTAACTAATTCGGGCTAACAACAATAAGCCACCATAACAAAGTACAGGTATTTCTATACCATTTCAGCGTAATTGTTTTATCGAATCTTAAGCGCAGAGCTATAAAAACTAGGTCATACTAGACACTGTCTAGATTGACTATTGTACGTACTGGTCTATAACAAGATACGCATCAAAAAGAAGACACGGATGTAGCGCGTGTCGTGTAATGAATACATTTTGAGGCAATTAACCATTTGACTAATTTATAAATACTATTCATGAAATATTACAATAGCATTATACAGTACGTAATAAAGCACAATATCATATGAACATTTTGTTTTTTAACGATAAAATTATGTTGGCGACAGATAGAGATACTGAGCTTTCAAAAGGCGGTTATTATTGAAAACAATGATCGTGGGAAAATTGTAATGTAACTGTAACGGGGAAAGCAGCCGGCTAGCGATTGTATGCTGAATCATACTGTTCAGACGTGAAGGAATACGTGTTGGAATTTCAATTGTTGATGCAAATAAAACTTAGCTAAACTTCAAAAGAGCACGTAAGAAATTCACCTTCATATTTTAGATGCTGCCTCATGTTTTCTAATCCATTAGTTATCTTGATTTCATTCTTTTCGTGTTAATATTATTAGGAAAACAATTTTTTTTTCGTCTATGACCTCAGCTTTTCTTTGACTATGACCTCAGCTTTCCCCGCCGGCTTGCTTAGGCTCCATCCGTCTGAGGGGTACCCTTGTGAGCAGGTTACCACAGCCACAGGAGGCCTGGTATTTCAAACCCAGCCTGTGCCCAGCCAGCTGTCACCCATCCTGGCGGAGGATGGCACACCATAGGAGGTTTTAGTCAGTACGGGTGTCTTATAGGCCGAGCCCGAAATAACTCGTCTGCCTCGGACGAGTATGAATAAACGCATTTCCTCCCATGTTAAAAAAATGATCTCAGTCAGCCATGCCTTTTGTCTTTGTCTATGGCCAGATCTATAGTCGGGTGTGGGGTCGACACCAGGTGGGGAATAGCACTCCTAGCGGAATTTATCTCAGAGGTCTTCAAACAGTTAAACTCTTCGGTGTTCTTCTGAGGTAATTGGTAGAGATTTTTTTTATTTGTTTAGTCAATACTTATGTTGTCTTCCCAGAGTAATGGCTCGGCCCTCTCAGCCGACCTCGGTACCGAATGCTAGGACAACCTCCCAAGACGTAGTTTGCGCCGAATTACCCTTAATAGAGGTTCAGGGTAAGCAACTTTCTGCGACCTCTCAAATCAATAATAATAATCATTATTCAAGTGAAATAGACCTCTGTCCTTATTATATTCTTGCTATCATTTATTTATTCTTGACTTTTCTTATAACTCTATATATTTATTCATTTTACCTCTCCTGTCCTACAGAGTTGTCTGGTAGAGATCGTTCATAGCGAGGCTGCCCATGCCCAGTTTTAAGTTTAGTGTAATTATTACTTTAATTGATTGCAATTAATATAACTGTGGACAATAAAGAATTAATTTATCTTATCTCAACTATAAGTAAAATAATACCTCAAACATGTGTGTGCTCCAGTGAAATTGTAGCGGTCAGCATTTTTATTTCATCAGACTTTTCAATAGTCATTTAAGGCGTTCTTAGATTCTAGGGACAGGCCGAAGGAATTAGTTTAATATCAACATCTGATATCGGCGTAGAGGGTCAATGTCTGCTCCCTTGAAATATTATAAAACAGATAGATATCTCACAAATCGAACTCGTGAATGAGTAATCAGTATTAAAACAGCAATTTCCTAGATCAGGTCAATTGATCTATACTTTGCTTCCGCTGCTGGAAGCAGGCGAGGAAGAAGATGAAGTTTATTAATAATGTATTGAGAAGAAAATGATACGTCGATACGTTAGCCGGAAATGATAGGCAAATAAGGTGATAGGATTTAGAAACTGTGCGAAATACTAAATAGGAAAATACAGTGGGAGTCATAAATAAAAATCTAATCAAAACGTCCTGCAATTAGTGAACGAAACACTACTCGAAGCACGGACACTTTATTTTATTTCCGAAGTATCACAGATTTTCAACAACCGATTCTGGGCAGAATTCCAAATTTTTCCATGGACACCATTTTGATGATCAGTGTTCAATGACTCAACGATTTTCGCTTGACTTTCTTCCACGTACCATCAATCTGTGTAATTAACTGGCGCCAGCAGCACGCATGTCTGCTAGTTATCATATCAACTCGTTAAGGACTGCTTACCCAGTCTTCGATTGTTATAAACCTACCAATTTCTCAATCAACATTACGGTAAATAACTTTATTGGATAAGTGGCAAACGAGCTTACCTGATCTTCAAGTGATCCCCGTCGCCCATGAACATCCACAGCACCGGAGGAGCTGCAGTTGCTTTGCCGGCCTTTTAAATAGGAGTAGGTTTGTTTCTCGAAGGTTCCCAATGCTCGATATACCTAATGATATGATCCTCCAGCACGAGAAACCTTGGTGTCACCAAGGTTTGTCATGCTGGAGGATGCGTCCAAAGGCCAGGCAAGCTCTCGAACTGAGGAGAAACTTGTGTCTTCTTAGGGTTAAATTGGACTAGATGTAGTCGACTTCAAACTGAGGCTACTTGTCTACAGCGCGTACTTTATTTCGGCCATATAATGCGTAGACGAGATGGCAACCTTGAAAAGCTGGCTTTACGTTGGCAATACAGAAGGCAAGAGAACAAGAGGCCGGTCGCCAAGGCGATGATCTGATCAAATAAAAGGTGCCATCTCCTCTCCTAATCTCTACCAGCTGGTGAGGCCTGCCTTGGACCGATGCCGATGGCGGCAGATTGTTCACTCGAGAGGCTCTAGCGACCACGATCCTCAGAAATAAAGGAACGACAATGAAGAAGAAGAAACTAAGACTCTAGTGGGGAGAGTCTCTACTTCAGACACAAGTTTGTTCCAATAAAAATCAAAGTAACGTTGTATTATAATTGCATTTTAAATTTGCAAGTTAATACTGCACCGCAATACGGCGCATACGTTCCGTGATCTGTTATACTCGAGCAAACTTCGTGTTTCCTATAAGATAATCAAACTTAGCCTCTATATTTACGTAATAAGGTGCTCTGAGACCGTATTATTATAATTGTTTGTAATCAAGCACAATAGATACAGATTGGCTCGTTTTTTTCCGTCTGAGGCGCTGGGTCAAGTTCAGACTTGTACTTCACTCAAGCGTGAAGTTCGAAGCAACCATTAACACTTTGTACTGTTATTTTTTACTTCCGATTATACTGTAGAAATCATAGTGGCTCAAGAATCTACTGATGTCCTGATAGTAACGGCTTCATATCGCAGCAATTTTGTATGAATGATTTTTACTTTTTCCAGTTTTTTAAACACAAAAAACATTGAATGCTTACCCACTACGCTATCAATGCTAAATCAAGATCCATTATCATCGTCAGCAGCATCTGCAACAGTCCACAGTTGGCCATGTTTGGTTTCCAAGGGTCGTGAATACTAAGAGATCTTAACCAGTGTTCCATTTATATTCTCTTTGGCGTATTCATTCTTAGAGAAAGAATTTGATTAAACATTTTCCGTCCACTCAATTTGTTAACTGATAACGACTGGCCGTAAGATTAATAAGTCAAACGCATAAATTTGTTAAGTTCCCTTCGCTGTTTCTATTAGGGCATGTTCTAATTACACTGCCAAGGTTCCAGGCTTGTTTCGAGCCCATTGTCTTTGTCTGATGCTGGTTAAAATTAGAATGCAGATTAGATATTGCATTGGTCTCTCAATTGAACGATTTATAAGCAATTATCTTTCGCATGATTAATGTTTGTAAACAGAGTTGTAATTGTATCAGCTGCGATCCATTTTAAAAAAATATTTATATATTTTAACAATTACATACATGATGAATAATTTTTAGTTAGGCACTAGCATACTTCGCCTAACCGGCATGCAAATATAATACATCGAGTCTAATCTACAATTCAAATAATCCCTTTTACAAATTTAAAAATCACTTCACGCACTAAAGTCACTTTACGGTTTAAACGTGTAAAATTCTTTACGAGAATAAAAACTGTTATGAATTAGCTACTGTTTGAGAATCTCCTGAAATCGCTGCAATGGTAATATTAAATGTGTCATAAACAACGCTACTCCTTTGAATGCCTTTGTCTATTCTCCAGAGATTACAGACGACTACGCTATAAATCCAATCAGCTTTAAAATCAATCTCCGGATAGACCGGTGGTAATACCAACAAATTAAATGTTAGTTATTGGGTTGTTAAGCTTCGGAAGGGCTCCCGTGACTGCCCTTATGTTTGTTTGTTTTTATGCATTTAAATTTTATTGTATCACTACTACATTGGGAGAGATTTTTAATTATTTGGAAGAAGTTTAAAATGTAATTTATGTGTATTGATTTGTTTATAATTTGTCTGTGTCATAACGTTGAAAATTTAGATTGATGACAATTTTATATTCTCTTTGACGTTGAATTTCTTCGTCTTGTGCGTGATTATTGTTTTCTTTATTTTTATACGTTTCATTAGATAGCTAACGTTCGGATCACAGTAAAATATTCTCGTGTATGACCATTGCGAGTACACGTACAGTTTAAAGCATCCGTACCTTAATGTTTTGAGTACGGTCTACAAAACTTTAAGTTCCAATTTTCTTCTAGTCTGTGTAGTTTTCCTTGATAGTGTTTAGGACACACTTTGGGCTATTGATATCTGTAATCTTATATAAATATTGAATAATCTGTGGTTAGTTAAGATCTGGGCTTCTGAACTACAAGTCTAATGTTGTCACTGCATTTTCACTATGAAAACCAACCCATTCTGGCACAGGCAAAAACAGTGGTCCACTATTTTTTTATTTCTTATTACCCTAAGCATTTATTTTTTTAACGATTAATATCAAATTGAGTAAAACGCTCCTTGAAAAAATCCCCATATGTCTACCCCTAAAAGCTATTGATGAATGTGTCAACCCTCTCTGTCCTATACGTGATAGGCGGCTATCCACGTCTCTATACACTGTGCCCACACAAATATAGTGTTTTTTTTTAGGAATACTTAAACTTGTTGTAAACCTATTTACAGTCGTGAGCAAAATTAAAGGGTCGGTTAAGAAAGTTTGAATATCTCGGAAGATAACGACGCTAACTACTCTACTAACTTGGATAAATACAGTATTTTTCAATACATTTTATTTTTATTTACTTTTAGTACTTAGTGTTGCCACATGGAGGATTTTAAATAAAAACACTATATAATCCAAGTTTACGTAAGATATCCATTTTCGTTTAAGTTTATGTTTTTTAATGAAACATAAATAAATTATTAAAAATATTTTATTTTATTTTAAGTATATTTAATTGTCTATCATGCACAATTTATTTCAGTTAGCTACCATCTTTAACTTCCGAGATATTTTTTTTTTGTGTCATGAGGCAGGACTACTGACTTATTTGCTAGAAATCAGAGTTTATTGCCCCTTGTCATATTTTCTCTGAGCATAGTCTGCCTATGCTATAGCTAGTTCCCCCAACGTGGGTGGTTAGGGATGTTTTCACTCATCACTTTCTTCCATCTCTTGTTAACACACACACAAAGAAATATACTTTACAGTCACTCTTATTGTCTATCTTCTATTTCTATATTATTTTACTTTTACTGTTACACTTATTATTATTTTTCTATTATTATTACTATTTTATTCTTACACTTTTACTCTATTAGTTTCCTATTTGACATTCTATCTGACTCTAAATTTTTCTTTTTGACTTCTTCTTTTATTATACAATCCTGTTACTCTTATTATCTATATTTTTCTCTTTTATTACATTTTATTTACTTACTATACTTCCGAGATATTCAAACTTTCTTAACCGACCCTTTATTCCGACCCTTTATTTTTGCTCACGGCTATAGTAAACAAAATACTATTCATAAGTAGTATACAAACGGGTAGCATTCATAAACACCCTTGTATCATTTTCGCATTAAGTATAAAATGAATTCGCGAACCGAAAATAAAGACTTTAACGCCTGGTAATCAACACAAGACACTAAACATTTTATAGGGTATACAGTTATCACCCGAAATAATTAAAACCATTGTCTTGACGCAACGAAAATTACGGTCACCATAAATTGTAAGGCCGGGGCGTCGTTTAAGACGGCATATTTAAAATAGTACCATAAAAAACATCCTATAATATTACACCATTAAAACTGATCCACAGAGATGTCGACTACGGCGCTAGTGAAGGTTCAAATTATACTGGTTGTTTGAACACCAAAAAAACATGAAGCATCATCGATCTAGCTTCTTCAGGATCGTAACGGTGTTAAATATTTTATTGGTAGTTAAAGGCAGTTTATTATTCGACTCCAAGCTTAGGATAATAGGTGAAGTCGTTTGGGTGACAGAGATCACTGACTTTTTACACGACTTTGTTAATGTTTTAGTAAGACACATTGTATATACACATAATAGTACATATACAAAAATACACGTAAAGTAACTGCTTATTATATACGTCCCTTTGTTGGGCACAGGCCTTCTCTTAGAAGACGTACTATAGAATACTACGGAGAGTTAGAGTTAAGTTACAACTTATATATACAAATCCCACAGCTGGGACCTGTTCCTTTTTTGTACAGGGAAGGTCTACCATACCATGCTACCATGTTTCAGACCGCGTAATTTGGTACAATATAACTTGACTATCGTACTCACATCGTAGAAAATCATCTGCTCGACATAGGCCTCCTCCAACGATTTCCGGCCGGTTGTAAGTGGCTTGTATCCAGCTGCATCCTGCGTCCGACGTCCTACGACGCTGCGCTTGACGGTCTGTGGTCCCCAAACAAGAACTTATCGGCCCTATCGGCCATCTATTCCCGCGCTATGTACGCTGCCCATTGCCACTCCAACCTGCTTACACGTTAGGCTCTATCAGTTACCTTCGTTCGTCTACGAATCTCCTCACGCCGGAAATGATCTCGTTGAGATAGCTGAAGCATAGCCTTCACCATTGCTCGTTATGCGACTTTAAGCTTATTAAAAAAATTACAAATATCCACAAATTCACAATACAAAGACAAGTTAAGAGATATAAGTGATTAGTCGAATAGAAGAAGTTAGCTAGCGTCTTTATCTTCCGACATATTCAAACTTTCTTAACCGACCCTTTAATTTTGCTCACGAGTGTATATAGGTTTACAACAAGTTTAAGTATTCCTAGAAAAAAACACTTTATTTGTGTGGGCTCAGTGTATAGAGATGCGGATAGCCACATATCACGTATAGGACAGAGAGGGTTGACACATACATCAATAGCTTTTTAGGGGTAGACATATGGGGATTTTTTCAAGGAGCGTTTATTATCAATTTGATATTAATCGTTAAAAAAATAAATACATAGTAGGGTAATAAGAAATAAAAAATTAGTGGACCACTGTTTTCGCCTGTGCCAGAATGGGTTGGTTTTCATAGTGAAAATACAGTGACAACATTAAACTTGTAGTTCAGAAGCCCAGGTCTTAACTAACCACAGATTATTCAATATTTATATAAGATTACAGATATCAATAGCCCAAAGTGTGTCCTAAACACTATCAAGGAAAACTACACACACTAGAAATAGCCGCTGCGATCGCCTCAAGTTCATAGTACGCTAGCAAACCGACTATGATTTCCGGTGCCGGCACCAATGAATTTGACCCTCCAAGCAACAATTATATTCATGTTTATATATTATTGAAATATATTACGATCTGTAAAGTTTTTGACGAAATGTAAATGCACCATTAGTAAGTCGGGGACGCGGACAGATTTTAGTAGACTTACGGAAGTAGTGCATTAGACTGCGTAAGGTAGAAGAAGAAATCCCCACCCGCAGTAAATCTGTATTAATAAACCATCACACAATAACTTAAGTTAAAACCGCGCCGCCGTTACGATGTTTAAACCTGACAATTATAACCGAGCGGTTCTTTGGACATTGTTTATTACGTTTAGTTTGACGTATAGTGTACACAGCGCTTTATTTTTAGCTTTATGTGTTTTTACAGCAGTTCCAGTGTTATGTGGATTTAGAAGTACAGTTGTTGACAAAAGTGACGCATGGTTGAAAGAAAGAGCATCATTTGTGTGGACGCCATTTTCAATGTGTTTATCTTATGACTATCTCTCGCAATGATGAATTCTTAATGATCTTTCTGGGGTTATTTTAATGGGGTAGTCAGGGCTTAAAACAATTTCAGTTATTATCGCAATTTATATTTTTTTAATAGCTTTATTTTTTTTTTAATTTTATTATTTAAGCTTACTTTACAATACTTAATTGTGTACTTTGCATTTTAATAACATTGATAACGATTTTAGAAATGAAACTTCTATACGCACGCATGACTTAGGGAGTAAGCTGGTGAATTCGTTAAGAAAAGTGTGATCGGGCGATGCGAATGCAAGTTGAGAGAGAGATATAAGTTAGTGAAGAGAGAAAGAGAGAGACTTGCGTTTCGTATATTGCTGTAGGGGCTAGATTTTTTCTCTTGAACAATGTGTATATATTATATTTTTCATGTATATTATATACATATATCCATACAGAGAAGAGATGGTGCTAAAGAAGTTTTACTTCAGTCGTGACGTCATAAGCGCAATTTTTTTTAATTTTTCATAAAAATCACAAACATTTAAACGTCAATAGCATGGTGATTTTGGGTAGAGTATGCGAAACGTGAGGTCATAGGTTCAAACCCACTATTTGGTTATTGACGTGAATTCTATCCTTTTTTGAATGAGATAAGAAAATAAAATTAGCAAAAAAAATTAACTTTTAAGATATTCGAATGGGTAACTTTGTGATCAAACTAACCAGACTGTTTTGTCGGATTGAGATCAAATATTTAATAGCTCTTGAATATAATTATCGAATAGCTATTAGGTAGCCTGATTTTCAATTCTAGTAGTGAAATGTGTCCAAGTTTGTGACCATTTAAAATAGAGTAACCGATTTTTTTATATTGCTCGCAGTGCCTGCATGGGAAAATCCAAACGAATTCATAACTAATATACCACGGACCATTAAATTACGACGTCACCTTAATGGCGTGTCCCATGCAATACAATTATTAATAACTGAATTGAACACGCAAATTAAATAGTAAAGTAACACTTGTATTTGTCCCACTATGAAAGAAATTAAGACATGGAGGTTTCCGCACGATGTATTCCTTCACCACCGAGCACTTGCTAAATCAGCACTTATAATTACAACAAACTTATCGCCTTGGTGCCGGCATTGGTGATCGAACTCGGATTGCTAGGATATCGTCGATTAAATAAACAAATGACATTTATCAAAATTTAAAATTAGATTATTACTAAAAAGAGCCTACCGTTAACAATATTTTCATATGGATAATAAACGTTTTCTTGTGACATCTAGTAAGTTTCAAGTTTAATCTTCGATTAGTTATTTTCTTAAAGTGTCTTTTATAGTGTCTTATATTATAGTGTCTTATATTATAGAGTCTTTTTTTTCTATTAGCCTGTGGGGAACGTACCTAGCCGCGTAAACGCCCCACGGGAACAGAGAGACATCCGCATCCTCCTGAACCTGGAGCCCGCCTTGCAGCCCCTCCATGCCAGCCCTTCACACGGGCCGTCGGGTGGGTTCCTCTTAGCTTCACCGTGGGAAGGCGGACCACGGCTACTGAGCCCCCCCCGGCACGACAAGCCGAGAACCCTTCGGGGTATATTATAGTATCTTATGTTATAGTGTCTTATATATTATATATATAATCTTCGTTTAGTTATATTCTTAAAGTGTATTTTATCCATATAAAAATATTGTTAACAGAAGGCTGTTTTAGTAATAATCTAATTTTCCGAAAATTTTGAAAAAGTGTCACTTTTCTATTCAATCGACGAAATGCTATGCTATCCCTTAAGCGATCGGAGTCACTAAGAGTTTATGCAGAGATTAAGTAAAACCTGTTCGTAATCTCTACTTTACCGATAGGGTGAGTGCTTTTATTATTTTTCTTATCTAGTATTACTTATTGAATTATAAAAATTATGTCTAGGGCTTAGGCTATTGAAGCGACAATAGCCTAATCGTTTAGGGTACAATCTGCGAATCGTAAGGTAAATTCGAATCCACCGTTCAACTACCATTCTCATTGACCATCTCTAAAATTATTATGAACCATCTCCTAGCTCAAGCAATATTTCTTTTTTTTCCAAGAAATAATACATAATTATTCATTACAAAATTCATGTTAACCATTCCTACTTACCTTAAGCTTGTAACTAGGAGATGGTTCACATCAATTGTCGAAAGGTGGATTCGAATCTATGACCTTGTGAAAAAAAAACCAGTCAGTCAGCCAGCTACAAGTTATGCTGCAAAAGTGTCCTACTCAAGTCTGCTGAAATGCTATGTATATCGAAGTAAACTTTAGCTAGCGTCGAAAAATGCTAGTTTAGTTGTGCCATTTTAGTTTTCCAATGGCCTACCACTGACGCTCCAACATTGTTTCAATTGTTGCTGTTTGTTAATCTCGTACATAATGACATATTTTAAATATGCCGATACATTTAAAATCTAATAATCTCTGAAACGGCTGGACCGATTTTGAAGGGTCTTTCACTGGCAGATAACTAATAAAATAAGGAGTAACCTAGGCTACCTTATACGTTATAAACGGGTAACACCGCGGTCGCAACTAGTTAATCAATATAATATTATGAAAAAAAATCTTTTAAAAATTACATTAAAAAAATATTTTTTTTGTATATTTATAGACATTTTTGGCACAATGAAAATTGTTTTGTAATTGGGTGGTTTCATAGTAAAACATCATTTGCAACTAGCAGATTCAAGGCCCAGCTGCAACTTTCTTTTAACAGCCGATTATTTATTAAACAAGCATTTACTAAGCTAGTGCGCTTTACCACTCAAGACTGCATTGCCACTTAACATCAGGTGACATCGTCAAGCACTTGCTTAGAAAGTATAAAAAAAATGAAATGTTATAATGCATAAAACCAATAATACGTAAATATGTACTTAAGCAAACAACAATCTGTAATTAGTACGCACTTGATTATGACCGGAAATGACGTCACGGTGCCGTCGAATAGACTTAATTTTTTCGTGCTCCTAACGAGTCATTTAGGTATCATTAGATAAATACGAACCCATATCCTGTTCTGTGGAAAGTGTAATGCATATAATGTCAGTTATTATTGGTTTGAAAACCGGTTTAACTGGAATTATTATTGACGACTCGTGCTTCGTATACAGTAGGCTGTTGTTATGTAGTTAGTGGTAAATGGTTTTGGTTTTATCTTTTTCTTTCACACGGTTTAGGTTTGCAAATCGTACCATAAACCATTAGGCTATCTATTTACGACACGTAGTTCTCAATCTACATGAAATAAGAGTAATGGTTTAGGGTACGGTCAACGAAACGTACTCGTAAGTTGCTAGGACATGGTATGATAAACGAATCCAATATTCAATTATCAAACCATGTCGTAGTAAAAGAAGCTTAATTGTAATGGTTCACAAGAATGTTAGTAACATTACAAATTGTTATCATTCTTTCCAAAAAAAAATCTATATGAAACAGAAGAATGGACAAGTTGTACTAGGCGTTTTTAAATGTGATATTCTGTGAACATGTTAATAAAAAAAAAAAATTATAAGAATTTTATGTTTTTTTCTGTCATGTTTTTTTTCAATTAGGCCTCAGGTTAAATCGTAATTTGAACAAATTAGTATTAAAGGCGTGAAGTTGAACCATTACGGACTTGTGATGTGCTAGTGTGAGATGTGATAGATCAACCTTTTTTACAAAAATATATCTTAATGCAACACAATTTTTCACGATGTTAATCGACTTTAGCTGTGGTTGAATCAATAAATTTGGTTAAGTCGTCATTCGTTATTTTGGCACAACAGACTGCGGCCGGACACGCGATACATAGATTAGTGTTAGTACAGACTACGTACATTTATTCCTTAACTAGCTGCGCCCCGCGTTGTTACGCGCAATTAAAAACTATTTATATAATTTTTGCGCCTATTTTTATAGCCTTTATGCTATTCCAATTCCATTCAGCCATTCTAACGTGTTTAAGTTACAAACATACATCCTTTTTTTTAATGACGAACTACACAGATTGGCCAGAGAAGCTGGCCTTGACTGCTTCACCGGATTGAGAGATGGCATAGCTCTTAGGTCGCTTAGCCTGAACCTCTATCACTAGTAACTCGACACAAGGGTCCCCCCGGTGAGGAGTAACCTCGGCTTCGATGGTTACTATGTTACGCGTAAGCATTCCGATAACATACATCCATCCATCCCAACTTTTACTGGCAGACAGCTGATGTGATAAATAACTTAGGCAAGATTTATTTTTGCAAATTTATATAAATAGTTTTTAATCCACCATTCGACTATTGACGTGAACCATCTTTTAGGACAAGCTTAAGCTTATTTGGAATGGTTAACAAGTACAAATATATTATCAGCATTCTTTAAAAAAAATTACAAAGCCAATGCTGTACGAACACACAATCCGGTCGTTTTAAATATGACGGACATAAGCAACGTAAGTGATTTTTTCGGCACCAAAATTCATCACTATCTAAACATCGCCGGTTACTCTGAATGTTTACTTTCTGAACAATTTAGGATTGGAGATCGCAATCTCTTCATACTGACAGTCATTTTGATTTTACAGAATACCTAGAAATTTAGCGCGTGTGTGCGTTCTGCGGACCATACCCCTTATGCTTTTGTAGCTTCAAATTATTCTGTAAAATAAAATTAAAAAAAAATTAAATTCCAAAAAAAAGTTTAAACTTTTGTAGGTATGAAAAATTCAAATTAAATGTATCCCCGTTCCACCATCGGATTTCAAGACGCTAGATTTCATCCTTTTCTTATTAACATCTAAACGCTAAACGAAAGCTTCGTCTTTCATTGTTCATACAACAATGGACTGGAATAGTTTGCCCGTGTCTGTCTTGTACCTCTCACCGGGAAACCATAGCGTCGAGTTACTAGCGATAGAGGTTCAGGCGACCTAAGAGCTATGCCACCTCTCACTCCGGTGAAGCAGTCAAGTCCAGTTCCGTGTAGTTCGTCTTAAAAAGCATCTGTCTTTCCCATCGATTACAATGTGGTTGTTTTCAATATTAAGGCATTTACTGGACTGGTTGTCCACTTATCATGAGGTAGGATTGTGGTCTAGCACTTGCTTAGAAAGTATAGAATATATAGAGAACTTTGGGTCCCAAGGGTCATCTGTTCTACGCGCTATGTGAGCAGCCCATTGCGACTATAACTTGCTTACATGTTATTCTATGTTGGATACATTCATTTGTCTGCGTAACTCCTAATCTCACAAGGTTCAGTATAGAACTTCCACCCGCAAAATGATCTAATACCCTCCTCCCCTTTCCATCACCGAACGACTAGGCCTCCACCTTCTTTATGAGGACGGCTAAGGAATGGAACTTTCCAAACGGGTACAACCAGGACACCTTTAAGTCCAATGTGAACAGACACCTCATGTTTGGCCTAGCATAGGCTCACGAGCTCTATCCAAGGCCAAACCTGAAAAATACTCTATTTTGTATAAAAAAAAAAAGTGATCTGAAAACCTCATAAAGTAAAAGCCAGGGAACGAAGATTGAAGCATTCGGAAAATGGGAGAGGCGTAAGATTATGTCATGTGAATAATAAATTAAAATCAATATTTTAGACTCGAAAAAATAACCCCAGCAGAGATCACACGAAGCCCGTTAAAACCGGACAAAACCAGTGAACGCACACTGGTTATATAGTATGACAAATACGTTCACAAAAAACTAATCAATTCACTGTGAAGGCTCGACAAAGGCAATTTGGCCCAAGTTTTTTTGCACTTTCGAATAGAAACCACCCTTTTGCACAACAGGTAGTTACATATACAATTGCGAAAGTAGACTTTATTCGTACGTGTCAAGGTTGATAATCGAGAGTATAGTCTGCCTGGAGATCCTGACCTACCTAAAAGTTTTTGTAATGAGGCCTTTGTCGTGTCTGCACGTGTTCCAACTTAGCGCGAGTCCTTTTACGTTTGTTTATAAAAGTTCGTGCGTGTACCAGTAAAGTGTTTATTTCTATAGAAAGTTATTCCAAAACAGTTACCCATGACGTTGTAGGAATTAGATTTAGTTTTCAACCAAATTCAAAAAGGAGGTTCTCAATTCATCTGTATATATTTTTATCTTTGTTACCGCATACTTTGACTGGATGAACCAATTTTGATGATTCTTTATTGATTTGAAATGGAGAATTTGAACATGAGAATCTTCATATATAAAAGAGAAAGTGTGTGGATATGTTTCATATAGGCTCCGAAACGGCTGGACCGATTTCAATGAAACTTTCAGGGAATCTTCAGAATGACTTGGCGAGTAATCCTGTAAAGTTTGGTGACGTTCGGAGCACTCCTCTTTTTGAACTGTCAAACAAGCCATACGTCGTACTTTTATTTCTGACATTAACTTGAGCCCGATATGTTTTTGTATAAATGATAAGAATGATATTGTATTTACTGACATGTAAATGGGTATAGGTAATGATGATATTCACCCGCTCGGGAAGAGAATAGAAGAGAATGAATACGAAGAGAGATAATTTCACGCAATATGTGTTATAAAATCTATCATGAAGCCTAATAACAAAATAGCTCGTAATTGTCCAGGCGCAGTCGGCGACTTGCTCTATTGTGTCTTACGAAAACACAGCTGAGCTCTTTGTATTGGGTCGGATTAGGCGTTTCTTTTTCATCGGCAATCCTCGTGGGAGTGGTTGTCTCCGTACTGGGGAGCAAGTTTTGTTTATGACTTCAAATCTACATTATAAATCAAAGCAAACGTCTTACCGTCAATGACAGACACTTCAATAGTCTATTGGTTTAGGGTACGGTCTGCGAATCGTAAGGTCGTAGGTTCGAATCCACCATTCGACTATTGAAGCATCTCCTAGCACAAGCCTAAGCTTAATTGGAATGGTTAACAAGAATGTTTGTAATAAAAAAATAGATTAAGCGCTACTTTGGAAAGATGCTCTTTTTTATTTCCGAAATAACATAGTTAAGTTTTTAAGAGATTTTTCTGTCGTCATTACTTAAAGGCAAACATTGTATAGCACTGTTCATGTTTCTACTTATACCCTTATGCATCATTTATGTTAGATTTCTATACATACCCACACAGATATTAGTATAGATAATATTGCATGTGTATATTCGTTGTATTTGTCTTAATATTTCGTTAAGTCTTTTATCGTTTCTTCGATGGTTACACCGGTCTATATGTTTCTTTCTCTCACGTTGTTGTCTTGCAGAGAATGCCACTAAGGCATTAGGACCGCCTTTGTAAACCTCAGTTTCAATAATTTATTACTTTTTCGACATTAGATTTCGATGACACTAGGGACTTACATAGTCTTAGAATGTCCTAAACTTACCAATATTCCAGTTATGTAACGTATTTCTGTACGATGTGAAGAAGATACCAAGTATATCTTCGGAACTTAAGGTCATGCATTACTATGCTATATTAAAAGTAAACTCTATCATACAAAAAAAATCAAAATCGACAATCGACGGAGCTGTGACTACACAAACATTTACAAAAATAAACACACAGTAAGTTAAAACCATTTTAAATTTAGGTCAGAAACCAAATATAATACGATATTGAAATCTGAAATGACATAGAACGATAAATCAAAGTGCCCTCGAACTGACAACCGAAATGATTTCAAAGGACATAAAATGACCGAATCTCCAGTGCCGACACTGAATGTAATATAAACAAGCCCTAAAGCCCTAGATCGTGGGATAACACTAACTGTCATTCAATCTACAACCTAGATACGGTTTGAGCGCGGATTGCTTTGTTCCGAGGCCGGTTTCAACCGGTTCCCATTTTAGTTTGTCATGAAATTGATAGCTTGCAGATTTTACGCTATTTAACAAAAAACAGTCGGTCCGGACGAAACTATGACTTCGAAGTGATATTTAAGTGTACAGGTAGCCATTAGATTGTCTTGTGTAATGACTTGTAGATTCTGTGGAATGAAATAGTCCAATAATTAGTGTACTCGCTTTATTGAGACAGCGTAACGTTGTATAATTAATTATTTTAACCAATACCGTCACAACTGCCGTCCTCAGTCTTTATACAAAATTGATTAGAAGTCAGATTACAAACTTAGATTACGAACTTATAAAGCAAAATTGTTTACAATGCCAAGTTTATGTCAGCCCTGTAGTTCTGGGCTCCCAAGAATAAGACTACGGTATCCCCTGCCTGTCGTACAAGGCGACTAAAAGGGGCCTCGGGTTCACTGGGCGACAAGGGTGGGGGCCTGAGTCGTCCACCAAAGTGAACCCGGGAAGAAGGCGACATCGGCTGGCCCGTGTCGCCTTTCGCTGCGAGGGCACAGGGGAGGGAGTAACCTCCCCCCTCGGGACGTGCTCTCCTTGAGCACAGTGCAGAGGGGCTCCGGTGCGTTCCACTGGAGATCCCGGAGCCCCTCGTCATGCACCGAGGAAAGGGCCACCGGGGAGGTTTTAGTGGGTAAGAACCCCACATAACCGCCGCCTTCCCCCCAGAAAAAAAAAAGTTTATGTGATGTTCAACTAAATTATTAATTATGAATTAAAGAGACGATAAGGTTCAGGTAAATCACTAAGATATCATTGGAAGTCGTTATTATGCATAATAATCGCTGGGTGTCCTGTGTTACTAGCTAATACTTGATAGTCTTGCTTCATACGATCCGTATCCAATAGATGTTTAAGCAAAATTGATTATCCGTGAAATTCGACCGAGTCGTGGTTCGGCCCTTTTATGCGCCCTCGGATCGGAATGCTTACGCGTAACATAGTAACCGTCCAAGCCGAGGTTACCCGTCACCGGGGGGACCCTTGTGTCGAGTTACTAGCAATAGAGGTTCAGGCTGAGCGACCTAATATCTGTGCCACCTCTCAATCCGGTGAAGCAGTCAAGGCCAGCTTCTCTGGCCAATCTGTGTAGTTCGTCATTCAAAAAAAAGATGTTTAAGCGACGTTAGAGCTCTGCAGCTTGTCAAGTCCGGTGAAATGGTTTTCTTTTTACTCGTACATATAACACACATAAAAGAGTTCAACTTGCATTATGTATGTGAACCGTGGTAACTCAGTGTCCGGGCGGTTGGTACGATAGTAACCCGAGTTCGATCCCCGGTGCCGGCACCAAAAAATTTGTTGTTGCAATTTTGTGTGCTGATTTACCACGCGCTCGGCGGTGAAGGAAAACATCGTGAGGAAACCTACACGTCTTAGAAAAATTTCTAAGACATGTGATGGCCAATCCACAATAGGACCGCAGAAAAGGCCTAAGCCCAACAGTGGGACATATATATATAATTTAACTTTATGTGCTCCACAAATGGACGATTAACTCAATATCACGTCAACCGATTTCGATGATTTATTTCAAATATTTCAATTATTCTAAAGAATGTACTTCAAGGGTAGTCGGATAAGTTTTTGAT
The DNA here is from genome assembly GCA_029286785.1 of Meandrusa payeni. Taxonomy (NCBI): domain Eukaryota; kingdom Metazoa; phylum Arthropoda; class Insecta; order Lepidoptera; family Papilionidae; genus Meandrusa; species Meandrusa payeni. Next base: position 1,955,070 of record JAGSMX010000022.1, on the reverse strand, counting down.
TAGGTTCTGAATTCTTAAATTGATTAAATTTATTCTTATTTTTTAATAATGAAAATAAAATTAATTTATCTAAATTATATAATAATAAAACTTATTTAACAATAATAATTATTATTAATTATATTGTTGTAAAAATCACTAATATTTGTTTTGGCCCGCTTCGAACAACTAATTACTTGATAAATAAATTTTAACCTTTGCGAAAATCTCTTCCTTTATTAAAAATTATTAATAACTAATTAATTGATTTACCTTCACCATCAAATATTTTGTAATATTCCCAATAGATTTTTGTTATTCGTTAATATACTAGCCAATTATATTGTTAATAGGTTATTTAAAACTATTACAATGCAAGAGAAAATGTTTCACATAACAATGTAGTAGGCTACCACCATATTACGTGTTGTCTATTCCGGTTTCCAAACGTCCAATAACTAGGTAATATAGCTTATCTGCGCCGTCTAATGGATCTTCCCTTTTCTGCTAATGGGTTTACAAACTTTCAATTTTTTCGACATTGTTTTTTTAATCACAACCGTTTGAGCTCGGCTTTTGTACGTGAGTATTCTTTTGCGTAGTAAATTATCAGTTTTGGGGTAAAGTCACCACATTATTAGGCTGCTTCGATTCAAGTAGTAGGTTAATGGGATTTTTTATGGGGTATAAACTAGTGCTTGCCATACCACCTGAAGTTAACAGAGAAAGTGTGTGGGTATGTTCCATATAGGCCCCGAAACGGATGGTCCGATTTCAATGAAACTTTCAGGGAATCTTGAGATTGATCTGGTGAGTAATCCTGTAAAGTTTGAACGATCCGATCTCCTCTATTTGAACTGTCAAATACAGCTTTTATTTACTATGATGATATTCTATTGTTTTATGACCCAAATTTATATTGACACATGCATTGTGTATGTTTATGTCATTATGAACCGTATTGAAGTACAATGGAATATATTGCATGTACATTGGTGTAGGTAATGATCTTCACCCGCTGGAGAAGGGAATAGAAGTGAATGAATACGGAGAGAAATGAATAATTTAATATATTGTGAGAGTTAAATTAAATATTTAATGTTATAAGTTTATTGCTTATATAAAATAAAGCAAAATCTATCCTAGAGATGCGGGCTGGGTACGCTAGTATTCTATAAAAGTATATTTTATAATTTCGAGACATTTTTATTGACTTCAGCTAGTCAATATTTGTACCGTTTACCCTACAACATTATCTCCTGTCCACAATATGTCCGAGGCGGCAGGAAAAAAAATTGTTTACAATTTTTTGTATCTCTCAGCTGTGGATGGTGGTTTTTGTTTCCATAAGGCAGTGAGCAGAACTTAAGTTTTTTATTCAATTATTTATTACACCCTTTAAAATAGATTGTGTTAAGGATAGTAAACTGAGATTTAGAAAAAAATAGATGTTTGCAACGAAGTTCCTTATGGTGCGTTGCGGAGGGGTGTCCTAGACGGCTAAGCTTCCGTAACGTTAAATAAAACCGTAAGATTTTTAGTGTCAACTGGTTTAGATAGATAGCGCTATTATGTTTAAAAACACTGGTGGTCCTGTGATGCCTTAACACTGCAAAGGTGCTGGGGGAAGGAGTAGGTTGCAATCCACTGTAAAACTCCGGAGCCTTTGCCATGCACCCAAGAGGGCCACAGAGATTTTTTAGTGAGTAAAATCTCCTCACAAACTCTCTCTCTCTCCTCACATAACCCTGGCTTCCCCTGGAACAAAAAACAACAATGAGGTCGTGTACTGTGTAGAGACATTGATTGGAGAATGAAGCTAATTTTTTAAGTTTTTTCTTTGACGAACTACACAGATTGGCCAGAGAAGCTGGCCTTGACTGTGGCATAGCTCTTAGGTCGCTTAGCCTGAACCTCTATCGCTAGTAACTTGACACAAGGGTCCCCTGAGGGGTAACCTTGGCTTGGACGGTTACTATGTAGTACTTCATATTTGCGATGTACCCCGCTAGATTAACTCTAGGATTATTAGGATCTGAGAGCGTATATTGTAAATGTAAAAATAATACATTAAAATCCCTTTAATGGGTGCGTCATCGTAAAAATACATTTGAATATTAAAATTGAATACGACCATTGTGCAGCTTACACGAAATATAGTGGGTAGGCTTAAAAAACTATTAAAAACGTTGAAGGATTAAACCAAATGAAAACCGATGGCAGTGGATACAATCGATGGTCAATTTTTCAATATCGCACCACTGTAATCTGCGTTTTATTACTTTTTTTTGCGAATTTTTTTTCACTATCAGTAATAGATTAATAAGTGGGTCGCCTTACGATCTGACGGTCGCGGTTTCGAATCCGAGTTAAGACAAGTCGGGTAATAGAAATAGAATAGAATATTTATTTATTAACGCACCGATTTGGTTTCATTTATATACATTACACAAATTAAACGGAAATCCAGGTAACCATTGCAGCACACATTTTTCGTAAACAGTGACTCACAAACTAAGCATACGCTTGTGGGAGCCAGAGTGGCATTGTGTAGTTTTTATTTTGCACAAAATTTTGGTCTTTTAAAGTTTTGTAATAAATGTAATATGATTATCCGTGAAATAGCTACCGACCGAGTCGAGGTCCGGCCCTCGTGGGCACCCTCGGATCGGAATGCTTACACGTAACATAGTAACCGTATAAGCCGAGTTTACCCCTCTCCGGGGGGACCCTTGTGTCGAGTTACTAGCGATAAAGGTTCAGGCTAAGCGACCTAAGAGCTATGCCACCTTTCAATCCGGTAAACCAGTCAAGGCCAGCTTCTCTGACCAATCTGTGTAGTTCGTCAACATATGATAAGATGAAAAACAACAAAATGGGCAAAAATTCAATTAAAATTGACAGCCAAGGTCAAGGTAAAATTGTGGGCATGGTATATGATATAATATCATTTAAAATATAAAAAATATTATTCCTTAAAAATAATAATAAATAGATAAATTCTACACTGAACATTATTCATTAGGACATCCGAAATGACAACTGGAATACCCAATTAAATTGCTCATTGCTCTCATATAAAATCCATCACTGCTGTAGGCATATGTCGAAGCTGTTTTTTCGCATCGCAACGTTAATTATTCCCTTCTCGGGTGTCATATCATCATATCATTAAAATATGCTTTCAACGGATTTCGTATTCCATTTTACTGAAACCAACATGAATATATGATAATATTATGATAATGGGATAAAGCCATAAATTTGTCTAGTGCACGCATTTGCGTTGTTAAAATTGACAACGCGGTGACACATCAATATACTCGTATTTATATCGTTACGTGTGTGGTATACGATACGAATATACGCTACTGTGGCGACACTAAGTTACTAAAATTTTAATAAATTTATTTTTTTTATGAAAATACTGTATTATGCAAGTTTACGTAAGATATCCTATTTTGTATAAGTTTATGTTTTTTAATGAAATATAAATAAATTAATAAAAATATTTTATTTTATTTTAAGGTGCACAGTTATTTCAGTTAGCTAACGTCTTTATCTTCCGAGATATTCGAAACTTTAATAACCGACCCTTTATTCCCACCATTTATTTTTGCTCACTAGTGTATATATAATCTGAATCTCGGCGTCTCCAACGATTTTCATGAAATTTGCCATGGGTTTGGTTTCGGGGGCGATAAATCGATCTCGCTAGGTTTCATTTTTAGAAAATGTCGTTTTAGTTGTCGAAGGACCCGTTAAAAAGTCGTCTGGCGACGTCGAGCGGACTATTATGTTGCGTGCCGTGCGGTGAAATGGTGGAGAAAGGCCCTGATAAAGAACTTGTTGTCAAGAAGATGCGTGTAGGGCCACACGGCCAGACCACGCGTACCCTCCTGCGTTTCGGCCCATATGCGACAGCATATGCTGAGACGGTGTCCGATATTGGCATCATATGTTTTGTATTATTTGTCCGTGTAACTTTAACTGTGTTTTGTCTATTTTTCATTCTTTTTTAATGTGTGTTGTATTCTGTCTGCGATGTGTTTTTGTATTGTGATGCCAATAAATAAATGTCTATGTCTATGTCTATATCGAATCACTAAATCAAACTTTTTGAAAAGTTTCAATAATACCACCTACCCCGTCTACCCCGCTGGTATTAAATAGTCGTGAGAATTTAATGCTTATTTGCGTTATAAAAATACGTTTGTAAACATCGCAGTAGCCAATTTGAATATTAAATGGATATTTCATTGTATTGGGTATAAATTAAAATATTTTTTTGCATACAAACGCTTTTAGGCCATAAAGACAGACCAATGTCATGCCACCTACGTTACTATGAAGCATGCGAATTGTTTGTAAGTGGACTTGTTCGTACTTGTATTGTTTACATCCGACTTCAAGAAGAAGAAGATTGAATATTTATTTATTTAGACTTATCGCAATTATTAAACTAAATCTTACATAGACGGACTTAATGCTTTGGTCGCGACCGTCGGAGGTTGCGAATAATCATTGCGCGTTACCGCTATTTTATGGGCAGGCCCCACCCCTTAGATGTTAGGAGCGTTGCTGGAGTTTCTTCGGCCACTTCTACCAGCGCCAACGCTTCCCGAAATGGCACTCAAAGTTAATTTAGCTTTTGAATGTCTCAATGTCTCTTAGATTATCCGTGAAATAGCAACCGACCGAGTCGTGGTTCGGCCCTCTCGGGCGCCCTCGGATCGGAATGCTTACGCATAACATAGTAACCGTCCAAGCCGAGGTTACCCCTCACCGGGGGGACCCTTGTGTCGAGTTACTAGCTATAGAGGTTCAGGCTAAGCGACCTAAGAGCTATGCCACCTCTCAATCCGGTGAAGCAGTCAAGGCCAGCTTCTCTGGCCAATCTGTGTAGTTCGTCATTAAAAAAAATGGATATTTGCCCCATAGCAAAAGTGCAGGAGACTCGACCGAAATTGGATCATTGTATAGGATTTTAATATCTATTGAGGAACCGTTAATGTTTTTATTCTGCATATCGCGGTTTAAAATATTAACTAAAAAAGATCACGCGATCAGAGTATATTAAATGATGGTCTTAAAGTAAGCTGTTATCATCGAACAGAGAGTTGACACAAAGGGCAATCAGGATCAAGCAGTGGCGTGAAATCGCGCGGTAGCTGCCACGGCGTATTATAATTTAAGCCGGGCCCCTTTATATACGTCGTGATATTTCTTTTTACATCCGCACAATCGGCCGGTAGCCTCCTTTGTAAGCCGACACCGTGATATCGCTTCGAATTATCATTCGAGCGATACTTTACAGTTTGCGCTGAGGTCGAAGTACTGTTACTGTCGGAATTTCGTTTCTTACATCCATTACACCATAGCAGGTCGCCTTTTGAGAAGGGAGTAGGTTCGATTCTTGAAGATACCCAAGTTTTAACTGGAAGGGATTAAACAGCTGGAGAGCGTTATCTTCTTCTTGGTCGCCTCACTCTTGTCAGAGTGGTCGTGGTACATCACGGTCCAGTGGGTTAGACAGCAGATCCGTCCATCGCATTGACGATCTATCTCGTGGTCTTCTTACTTCCACTTTGCCCTGCACGACAAAACGCTGTAAATAATCATTTTCACGACAGCAAGCGTTATATATCATCTTATATATTTTGCACTAGATCGTTTTTTTTATGGACGAACCAGTTGGTCAGAGAGGTTGGCCTTGACTGCTTCACCGGATTGAGAGGTGGCATAGCTCTTAGGTCGCTTAGCTTGAACCTCTATTAGCTAGTAACTCGACACAAAGGTCCCCCCGGTGAGGGAAACCTCGGCTGGGACGGTTACTATGTTACGCGTAAGCATTCTGATTTGAGGGCGCCCGAGAGGGCTGATCCACGACTCGGTCGGTCGCACTAGGTCGTTTACAGAATCTCCATAGTACATACAAGAGACATGTATTCCTCGTGTCTGTTTCCTTAATTCTGGCGGTCGTTATTTACATAAAGTAATAAAAATTATATTGATAAATATACTTAATAATTTAATTAAGATTAATTCTGTGGCTTTCGGAAAATAATTCAGAATGTTATAGAAAAAGAAATTAAAAATACAAAATGAAGTTAAATAATTTTTCCGGAAAATAATGAAGAATAAGCAATAATAGATGTCGTATGTCGGAAATATCATACCTTGAGGAAAAAACAATTATTTTTCCGCATTATATTATTACACTTAAATTTTTTCATTTCCGAATTACTTTATTTATATTAATTATTTTCATCCTCTTAGTAACTTATTATAAATGGATTCTAATATCGGAATATAATGAGCCTTACTTTGCCCTGTAAGACTAGGAACGCCATCTATTGCCCGATTTTGCCCGGTTTAAACTCGCAACGATGCTACGGATTAAGGGAATTTCTCCAGTCGATGATTTTTATACAACCTTTTAAGTATAAGTATTTCATATTAATTTTACCGCAGATTAAATAGAGTTTTGGGTTTCTTTTCTGTCTGTTTACATACCAATGATAACTTGTAATATATGGCTAATATAATACGGCATATTCAGAAGGTATAGAATTATTTAAAATATTATTTTTCTAATTTTGTTTCTAACCACACAGGTTAAGATGTATGCCCGTATATATGTATGTGTATTTATTTTAATATTTTCTTAAGTTCTGTCATCTTTACATTAACGATTTCACCTGCCAGTATGTTTTTTCTTTCATACAGAGAATTAACTAAGTAAATAAGTCAGCTTTTAATAAAAAAAATCGTAACGAGGGGAAATCTTCAACGAGTTACCCCACCTTCTGAGGGGAAGGTTCTTACTCACCACAGGGGCTACGGGATCTCCACAGGAATGCACCGCTTTGCACTGTGAAGCACATCCCGTGGAGGTTACTCCCTTCCCCAGCACCCTCGCAGTGCTAAGGCGATACGGGACCAGTGTCGCTTTCTTAACACCCGTGACCCCGAGGCCTCTTTTAGTCGCATTTTAGAAAAGGCAGCATTCTATAAGCCCAAGACTACGGGGTCGTAAACCTTTCTACACTTTCGTTTAAAGTGTTTCAATAAGTATAATTAAATAAATATAAGCTTCTTACACCTATTCCTGAACAACTAGATTCTCAATTTGACAATCTAATTATCACACTGTGACTTGGTACGGTCTTAAGCAGTGGTAGCTCAGTGTCCGGGCGGTCGCCTTAGGTTGCATAGTACGCTAGCAACCCGAGTTCGATCCCCGGTGCCGGCACCAATAAATTTGTTGTTGTAATTTTATGTGCTGATTTACCACGCCCTCGGCGGTGAAGGAAACCTACATGTCTTAGAAATTTTTCTAAGACATGTGAAGTCTGCCAATACGCACTAGGGCCGCATGGCAGACTATGCCCTTATACTCAATTACAGAGAAGGCCTGCGCCCAACAGTGGGACATATGTATTATATTTATAAAAAGTCTATGACTTTTAACGGTCTTAAGAATATTAATTAGCAATCTAATGATAGTGAAAGGATCATAACATACACAAAAGTAGAGATAGTGGGAGTGATTGCCACTCTTCGTCTTACTTCAATCAAAATATGTGTCCAGAAATATTTGTTATCAAGTGTATTGGTCAACTTATATTGTACATAGCTTACTCATCGTACCGTCGACCCACTTTCCTTTCCGTCAGCTCACGCGATCTCGGACAAAGCAGGTTTAAAGTTGAACGTATAGCGCGATATCGATTGTAATGTTACCTCCTTCGATACGTTTTAAATTAACTAGCTTAGCTACTTAGCTAGCGCACTGCGGTGTTACCCGCAATTATTTTTTTTAACATATTTATTAGGATCACCAACGAATGTCACAATGATACAAGACAGATAACATCACGGATGCTTAATACAAAATCTACAATCACCTATAGTTAAAGTTCTTACTTAATTAAAGGTAACAAGAATTAAATTTATGTTGATTCTCAAGACACTTAGATATACGGTTAATTTTTTATTTTATTTTTATTTATACACTATTTTTTACACTTATTAAAAAACACACACACACACACACAAATACTTAAACAATGGGCAGGCAATGATGGATGGAGGAAAATAATAAAAATTAGCGGCGGGAGTTTATAATAAATAAAAATATACTTAAATAGCGCTACCTTACCATAGTGAGCTACCTTGCTCAACTTCGCACACAACATATTTTATATTTTATCATATTATTAACAGCAATACATCAAGAGCCTTAGAGGTAATTTAATAAAGACTTACTGACTTTGTTTCAGAGATTCACTTGTAAAGAGCTATTCCTCCAGCATAACTCACTTGTTCTAAACTGTACACTAATTGTCTACAGAGAGAGTCCTCTCCTTTTTATCCTATATTTCTAGTATATGCATCTCTTTCAAAGACGGAAGCGGAAATGGCCTTGGTTGACGACAACCGATAAAAGTACTTTAGTTGACTAAACGAAAGTACTTTTATGGTCAGTCCATTAACTTATAATAAATATTTACATATAATATACATATGTATAATATAGGTATAAATATATATATATTTCAAAATATATTAATTAGGTGGACTTGTCTAAGTAAAACTTCTTAAATCTGATTTTGAAAGTATTTATTGTCTGAGATTTCCTAATGGACACAGAAAGAAAGTTCCACAGACGGACAGCGCGTATTTAACTTTAACAATACCTATTTAAAATGCTCTAAAAATAAGAACCTAAGTCCCTCCTTGTTACATCAACTATTTGCACGTAAAAGTCCTATCAAAAGTTCGCTTAGCTTGATTCTCTAGGGAGTTTGGGCACAAGGACCCTATTAGGACCTATTGGCGTTATATATTTTACAAGTTTCTCATAATCAATGTTAGAAGTGTTGCGGAAGTTTCATCAGCCACTTCTTCTCCCAGCAGGCCTTGCGCCGCGTTGTTCCCAGTTCAGGTTAAGCGACTTAGATCTGTGACCTATTATTGTGGCCATTTAGCATCATTTCCTCATAATAACAAACTACTGACCAAGTCATGGTTCAGTATAATAATAAAATCTTATATTATATTACATCATAAATTCTATTAAATATCCGAAATGAAGACAAATTACCTATATTTTTATCTCTGTAAAAATGACCTCTGTTAAGCTTGTAAAATAAATTGTATAGTATTATATAATATTTTTTTTTTGTGTTAAGATTAAAATTATTGTTCATTAGAAAAATTGTTTTTCTTATAAATATAAACCATTCCATTCTTTGTAAATTTACGGACCAAGGCGGTAATAAAATCTTATATCACATTATTTCATTAATTCTAGGCCATTCATTTACAGTAGATGGGCTGTAATTATATTATTATAATACACCTATATTTTTATTTTTGTAAGAATGTTTTACTGTGTTAATCTTATAAAATAAGTGGTAAAATAATTTTTTTTCTTGTTTTAAAATATGGACAGTTTTATTTTATAAATTATTAATTTAAAGTGTTGCATATTTTTTGTGTTAAGATTAAAATTGTTGTGCATTAGAAAAATTGTTCCATTTTTTAAATATTTGCTGTAAAAATTTCTTTACTTGTTTTGTAAAGTTGAAAATATAATTGTTCTGTATTTAATAGAGTATTTCGTTTTTTTATTTTTTAATGTTAAATATTAGAACTGTCTTTTATTCAATTTGTAATATTTGTTGTTGAATATTACGAAGATTATTTTTCAAATAATTTTAAAGTTTTAAATAAGATATATGAGTATTTTGTATAATGTTAGAAATAATTTGAGTTAAATTTAAAATATAATACACATGTAGTGTTCCATTATTATTAAATTTAAAATATTGGAATTTTCTTGTGTAATATACCTGTCTAATTGCTATGTATTTAGTATATTTTTGAAATTTATTTGTGTATGTAAAATGTTACTAAATGTATGAAATGTATTTTCTTAAGTTATTAGTGTTGTAATGTGTAAATTTGTTTCTGTCCTTTATCACATACTTACGATTCTATGTCTATTTTCTCTTTCCCTGAAAAACATTAATCATTCATTGTACATTCCTGCTGTTTGACCTCGTGACAACGCAAGTTTACTTGAAGACGACAATATCATTTACGAACTCGGCTACTGTTACCTATGCTTTAGAAACGATATAATTTAAACAATGTATTTCGAAATTATCCATTAGCCCAACGTTTAAGTTATTGTTACGTTAAAGTTAGCAATAAATTTATATTACCCATATATGTATTTACTCAACATCTAAACAAAGCTTTCCACTCGACCCTAAACGCCAATAAACCCAAAAAAAAACACATAAAATTGCACAAAACGCTCGTAGCAAAACCGCGCAATAAAAACGTTTTTATACGCGAACTCAAACTATTACCAAATCCCCGTAATAAACCGCACGCTTAAAACGCCAACACTATCCAATTGGCTGATTTTAACTTTAGAACGCGGCCACTAAATTGATGCAAGCGCTAAACGCAAATTTAGGTATGCGCATCCGAACAAAGAGTTACAACGTCGTCGTGTTACGCGAAATACTTGGGTAATGCCACCTCGCCGGTCCAGGCCCGAGTGAACGCTTTCCGTTTAACAACCCCATGCAATCAGCTCCTCCGTTCTTACGTCACCTCACCCCATACTAAAAACGCTGCCCTATTGGCCGATTCACTTTGGCGCGCTTTCTAGTTTCAAAGTGTTAAATGAGCAATCATTCTGTCTCCATTTCAAGCGCCTTCCGGGCATGTGTCAGACGGAGTAAGAGTAATTTTTCCACGTTCTCTTTCACAATGATGTAACGAGCTTAAAACAGGATAGTTAATGTGAGCGGGTACGAGAGGGAGGGAGACGGGGCAGTGTGCCGTTTGATTGTAGTAGTGGAGTGCGAAGGGAACGTGCTACCGTGCGTTCAACTATTTATAATCAAATGGGACGCGCTTGTGTGTGCGAGTGTTCACACGTTATGCACCGCGCGCACACATGTAAGGGACGTGGAGCGAGGCAATGATGTGCACGAAGTATTATCCCTTATTACACGTTTCGCTTCCGCGACGGCCGCACGTACAATTGTGAGCCGACCTCCTTTCGAGTTGTGCGAAGTTTCAGTTTGTTTACATCGAATCCGCTACGATGCATACTGCGTTAGCGATTGTGTCATCGACCGTACGACTAACGTTGTGTTGCGAGTGATTCACGGACAATGCTCGCCTCGGAGTATTTTGCGGCGAAACTTTTTGTGAATTTGTGAACTCTCGGAGTCGGGTAATTGCGATTCTCTCTTTAGCGCCAAAACTGTGACGAAACCGACTTAGATCGTGTGCCATTCATTGCTGTGTCAAAGTGAATTCTTCGAGACCGGCAAAACGAATTTTCGAGATTTTTTTTTAAAGAAACTATTTTTTTGAAGAAATCTTTTTAAAGTGCTATTGGAACATTTAAAGTTAAAAAAATTGCTTGAAAATCTCTAAATTGGACTGAAAACTGTTAATTCAAAAAGGCAAAAGACCGTAAAAGTCAAGGACGGTGTTCAAACGCATCACATTGAATTTACATACATACAAAGCAAACGACAATCTGTCCGCACTACTCCCGGAGAAAAAGTTTTGAGAGACAAAGATGGCTATAGCATTCAACCTTCCAAGTGAGAGAGAGGCGACAGAGGAGAACTTCTCACGCCTGAACCGGCTCCTAGCCGAGCTCTACGAGGTGTTGTGCCACATCTTGGTATCACGACAGCCTGGCCAAGAAGTCCAGGAGAATCGGCGAGGTGAGTGCCCTCGAGAGCCTAACATACCACCTTACCACTTAAGATGCAATTCGACCTACATCGTGAACTTGGTTATGGTAGTGGCCATCCTAAAAGTGTCTCTCGCATCGTCTCTCTTCAACACTATAAGATAAAAACGAAGATTGTTCTAGATAAGTATTGTTAACGGTGATACTGCTAAGCAGATTTTGGACTGTTGTTACATATTTTTAAGTCCATCCGTTTTGTATATTTCAGACATTGTTTTCGATGGGATGTTGTGTCAAACTGCACTTAAATTGTAAATGGTGGTTTTGATCGAATTAAACTGATTTGCGAATCGAATCATTTCAATTCGATCGTTGCGATTCTAACAACGCGTTCGCTTAAACGGTATTTGCTTTTATTTGATTTTAAAATTTGAGTGAAGTTCGACAAAACGCCACATTCACTTTAACATTATAAATTGTACGAGAAATCTCTGCGCATTCTATTTTCAAAATTTAATAGAATATTGTGTTTTTTTTTCTTTTAATTGTTTTAATAATTTACAAGCCAGTCATAAGTCTCCGTCTACACAGTCCTTTGTAAAAATCGCAGTTGTTTTAGCATTCACATTTTTAGTGTTGTTATGTTTCGATATTGAGTTACATTTCCATTTGATCTCCTATTTTGTTTTATCGGTTTTATAATAACATCGATTAGTTTAATTTATTACAATTATTCGTCTTAGATGTATCGTAAGTAGTAGCATTTATTTAATTTAATTCTTTTTCGTGGAACAATCAAGTATGGATCTCAAATTTTATTTTATTTCCAAATATCGATAGTCATAATTTCTCTTGTTTTATAAGTACAATGTTTTTTTTTTACTTTCCTAGACGCCAAATATTAGTTAAAAGTATAACGGAATCTTAAGACTTTTATTCTGTAGACAATCAACAACGTTTTTCATTTGTTATCTGTGACAAAACATTTTTAACTATCAATTGTATATATATTAATGAGTGTCATTTGTTTTATAATTTTGTTTTATTTTCGATAAAAATGTAATAAAATATCGACATCTGTTTCCTAATTTGTATAAAACAATACTTATAGAATTACTCTAAAGTAGATCTAGCTTTTTTACATGTAAATATTGCATTTAAATGTTTGTGATTTTTCCATTTAAGCATTCTCTAACCTTTTTAATATTTTTTTTATTTACAATTGAATATAAGTGACGCATGTAATCAACACTTTATAAACTGGATTATGTTTAACTTCCCGATTATTAGAACGGGAGCATTGTATAATAAATTTATTATTTTATGAAAAAAACTAATGCTTTTCTTTAAATGAGATTTAATCAACCCCCTATTTAACTACAGTTTCTTTTTGAATTAAAAATCAATGAAATACAATGAAAAAAATCGAACTAGTGCCCGTGTTTTAAAATTTATGGCTGAATATATTAAATTTTATTTTTACTTTGAGATCCATTTTAGGTCTTGTCATTTACAGACATAAATCTCGTTAAAATCCATTCGAAAAGCGAAAATAGTTCGCGCATTAATTACACAAACGTAAGCTGGTGTCGCCAACTCATAAACAATGTCAGGGCAGTCTCGTCAATCAAGTCAAAAATGAGCTGTTTGCTCGCTAATATTAGATCACGACCTGTTTGGCTCGCTATAGAACTTGTTGTAACATGTTCCGATTGAAACAATGGACCGAAAAGGTTTTATAACGCGCCTGCTCAAACAACTTCCAGTAAAACATCGATTTAGAGAAAGAAATTATTTATTGTAGTTTTAATTAATTTTTATAACTAATTTTACGCATTTGGAAAGAAATAAAAAAATAGTTACACTCTTTCTCTTTCTTTATTTATTGTATTTTTAATTAATTCTTACAAAGAATTTAAGGCATTTGGAAAGAAATAAACAAAAAAATACACTGATTCCATTCGATTTAGAGAAAGAAATTATTTATTGTATTTTTAATTAATTCTTATAAATAATTTAATGCATTCCCAAAGAAATAAACTAAAGATATAATGATAGTCTTTGGAATTGATATTTAGTAAATGTTTTACAATGTTACGTATAGAATTATTAATTTATATTAATTAATACAGTAAAATATAACAATGAGGTTTTTTTAATAATACATTTAGGGAAAATCGTAAAGTCTATTCACATGTTAAGTGTAATAGAATGAAAAGAATTTTAATATTGATTTCAATTCACCATAAATAAAAGATTTTGTATAAAAAAGATAGAAAAGGAAAAAGTCTGTAAAAGTAAAGAGACAGACGTGATCTAGTTCGAACATAATACCATACTAAAACTTCTACAAAAGCGTGCCTTCAGTCACGACCACACTTCGTATAAGATTCGAAACGAAAGCGACACCACTGTCACAAAATAGACCAGGACCGTGTTGTATTTCTGTGATAGCGAAATTAAATTTACATTTATTGTTATTCTGTTTAATAAATTATTTATTAATTAATGAAATATTTTTATAATTATTATTAAAAATATCGCTATCTAAAATCTTTTAATTCGAATTTAGCCCTTGCTTAAAAAACGTTTAAGAATAAAAAAGAAAACGCTTATATCTAATAAGATTTATATTATTTTATAAATAATATCATTGAAGAGGAAACTAACATAAATTAATAATAGGAAAAAAAGAGATAGAATGAATAAAATGTGCAAAAAAGAGATATCAAAATTTAGTTGTGCAACTTCACAATTTTAAAATCAAAAAAGCTAATTTTTTTTTGTTTTATATTTACATTATTTTAAGTTTAGAATTACTTCTTCTCATCAATCAACATTTTTTCAACAACAAAAGGTAAGTTACGGTCCAATTGTGACTCGTCTCGGCTTAAATCGAAACGCTTCAATAATTCTTAAGATCATAACACTTTTTGTCATCGCTCCGAGTAGAATTAAATCTAACTTCACCCTTTTTTAAAATCTTGAACAATCGGTTTCTACTTTTCTTAATTGTTGTTTTTTATAGCAATCGAATAAGGATTGTGTCGAAAGAGGTTTTAGTTGGAAATTTATCGTTTTATAGATCTACGCCGAGAGTCTGCTATTTGCTAGTTACGTTATCTTTCTATTTTTACCAAATAAATATCGACGCTGGAAAGCAAAAACTAGTAAGTGACACATATGGCCATTTTTACTTTTTTACGTCATTGGAATCAGAAAAAAAAGACGCCTTGTAACAATTAAAGTAGAAATCGTTTTACGGCGAAGATAGGATCTTCAAGATTTTTTTTTTTTAAAATAGAAAGCTACCAATATTTCTTTTTTTTTCAGAAATCATTACTAACATTCTTGTTAACCATTCCAACTAAGCCTAAGCTTGTGCTAGGAGATGGTCCACGTCAATAGTCAAATGGCGAATTCGAACCTACGACCTTACTATTAGCAGACCGTACCCTAAACGATTAGGCTATTATTTTTTGTACCATAAAATGATTTTCTTTTAGAAAAACTCTAGGGTAATGCCGTGGTACAATACTTATTCATAAAAAAAATATTATGTCCTAAAACGAACGCTCTAGGTCCACAAACTCGAAAGTTATAAGTTCAAATGTTTTTCGGGTCTGGTGAAAAATTTCATTTTTGTCGGTTACTACGTTTTTGTTTTCCAGCGTCGATATATTAATATACACACGATTAGCGTGCCAGAGATGCGCCGTCGGCAACGCACCTACAGCTCCTCTGGTGCTGTGAATGTTCATGGGCTCGTTTGCCGCTTTTCATATAAAAAACCATAGTCGACCCTCTGAGTCTGCGAAGAGATGTCGGTTCTCTTTGCATCCTGTATCGCATTTACCATGGGGATTGTTCTGAGGTATTATCCCAGCTACCGATTTCCATTACCACACATCTCGGCAGAATTCCAAATTCCACCGCCACCATCTTGATGGTTGGCGTTCAACGACTGTACGTTTTTCGCGTAACTTTCTCCCACGCACTGTCAACTTGTGTCAAATCAACTGTCGCCAGCGGTGTTTCCGAACGTTTACGATTTAGGGACCTTCAAGAAACGAGCCTATTCCTATCTCAAAGGTCGGCAACACACCTAGCTCCTCTGGTGCTGTGGATGTTTATGGGCGACGGTGATCACTTAAGATCAGGTGAGCCGTATGCTCGTTTGCCACTTTTCATATTAAAAAAGTTGTACCACTGAACTAGCAAATATCACTAGGAAGCAAATGAAGTTTTATTTTATACTTTTCTAAGCACGTGCTTGACTAAGATCCCACCTGATGTTAAGTGGAAATGCAGCCCTGGATGGTAAGACGCATCTAGCTTAGTAAATGGGGTTAATTTTTTACACAATTGGTTTATCAGACTTGGGGGGTCCTGATTTATTCATTGTTATCAAATTCACATACTAATGTTTTAAAACTCTAATTAGGAAACTAGCAGCGATCTATACAAACAAATGCAATTAGATACTCTGTTTGTAATATTGAAATAACCACTTTTTAAAAGTATATGAGGTAGACATACCAAGATAACATTTTTTTACAATTTTTTCTACCTGTTTCTTCCGACAAATCTCTAGAACGGCTGGAACGATTTACTATAGCTATATCTTTTTTTACGACGAACTACACAGATTGGCCAGAGAAGCTGGCCTTGACTGCTTCACCGGGTTGAGAGGTGGCATAGCTCTTAGGTCGCTTAGCCCGAACCTCTATCGCTAGTAACTCGACATAAGGTCTCCCCCCTCCCCCCCGTTGAGGGGTACAACTAGCTATAGAGGTTTGAGCGACCTAAGAGTTATGCCATCTCTCATTCCAGTGAAGCAGTAAGACAGTTTTTCTACATAATCTGTGTCACAAAAAAATGTTCTTTGTAATCCTTATGAATATCATCGTATTATTTTCCAAGCGATAAAGCACTGCACTCGTGAGGCACTTGACTTATTGCCGAGTCAGTATGTTAATTTCAGCTTATTTATGCTCCCAATTAACACTCCGTCCGGTTAACTTGTTCGTATTTGCGGTTGGTCCACTATACTCCTGTTAGGATAAACATTTAACAAAGAGAAATGGTAATGGCTATATTATTAACTATTCGGCACACATATTCTTGGAAATTGACAACAAAGGGAAATGGTAATAGTTATATATTTATAAATCAGATTTTTTTTCAACTCGTCCGATTAATATTTTTATAATTTCTTTTCGAATTCTTAGGTTAGATTTTGTTTTAAAGACGAAAACGAAACTTATCGAACAAAAATTTTGAAAAACTTAATTTATTAACCTGAACCTCTATTATTAGTAACTCGACTAAGGGTCCCGGTGAGGGATGACTTCGGCTTAGGCGGTTGCTCTTTTACGCGTAAGCATTCCGATCTAAGTGTCCCTAAGAAATACGACCAAAGTTACGTAGCCTAACATTTGAAATTGGCGTTTTGTAAGGGAGTAACCAAAAATCCATTTTTTTCCAAAGCTGTGGAAAAAACACATGGATTACGGTTTTCGAAAACAAATTCAAAAAGTAAATAGCTGTATAAATTTTAAAATGGAATTCCTAACCAAAGAGGAAGTATTTGAGATCAAAGTGGTCAGTACGACAAAAATCCAATTTTATATGTAAGGATCACGGTAGGGCACAGGCCGTCTCCGTAAAGAAAGGATAAGGGAATACTCTGCCAAGCACTTCTTCTCTCAGCGCCAAATCTTCCCGAAGTAGCCCTCAAAGTTAGTTTGGCTTTTGAATGTCCCTTAGATTATCCGTGAAATAGCAACCGACCGAGTCGTGGTTCAGCTCTCTAGGGCGCCCTCGGATCGAAATGCTTACGCATAACATAGTGACCGTCCAAGCCGAGGTTACCCCTCACCTGTGGGACCCTAAGAGCTATGCCACCTCTCAATCCGGTAAAGCAGCCAAGGCTAGCTTCTCTGGCTGTAATATGTGTAATTCGTCATTCAAAAAAAATCCCTGCCACACGGTCCTGGTACCGATTGGCTTCTCATACGTCAGAAAATTTTCCGACACATTATGTTAGCGATGTTTTCCTTCACCACAGACCGCGTGGTGAATTACCACTTAAAATTGCAACAAACACCACTAAAACGACTAAAAACCTTCGTGAAAAGCGAATAAGAATTTTTTCTTTGTCTACCCTAGTTGGTTTAAAAGGAAGCATTAACTTGAACTAAACATACATATTACATATTATATAACAAATTCTACAAACATTTTCTTACTTAGTTTTCGGCCTTCGGTACACATCTCCCTGCTAGACTAATATATAGCCTGTATTAGGGAGATGTTGTACCTAACTCCGAGTTTATGGACTATAGTTTGTTATATAGCTTTTGTGGTATTCGTGTTTTGCAAAGAATAGTGTGCGTGGGTGCATGTGAGAGTGTATGTGCGAGTGAGTACATAAGAGTGAGGATAACTTATTTTATGCTATGCAGAAATTTTTCAGTCTCTTCGTAGGTGAAATTATGGAGAAACGAGTAAAGTAACTTTTTACACTTATATTGGGATAAACTATGAAAAGGCACATAAAAGTTAACTTTATTATAAAGGTATGGCCCCAGGTACTAATATATCTTTGTATAGTTGTCTAGTAGAATAAAGAATTGGCCTAAAAGTAATAGTTTTTAACATAGCAGTTCACCAGTAGAAAGATCTGTCCAAAATGAAAATAAAACTGTTAGACGGTCGTTTATTTTTTTAACTAACCGCCCCATACACTCTGGCTTTAATACAGAAGGGGGATGTAATGTATTCCACAGGTGTTGTCCCAAACAGGTGCCCGTGTTCCCTGTTTTTTTTGGACAGGTCCAGACATGTTCAATAGAGCTTTGTCTGAGTTCGCTCGTATCCCCGATTTGGTGTATTTTGATTTTTTTTTCCTTTCTTACGCCGATGTTCGAAATGAATAGTAATTTATGCCAGCCAGCTTTTGAATTTAAAACAATTTATTGCCACGAAGGTTTTACTATGTTTGATACAATGACGTTTTATATAATGTTTTGTAATATTGTTAGCAGTGATTTCAGTTTTATTGTATGTGTGAACGAAGAAAATGAAAAGTATGGACGATCTATTGAGAAGATAATTATGACCTAATGAGTTAAGAAAGCCTTCTTAAAGGCGTTATGTCGGATTTTTACCTACTTAAACCCCCCCGGTGGCCCTTCCTCGGAGCATGGTGAGGGGCTCCGGGATCTCCAGAGGAACGCACCGGAGCTCCTCTACACTGTGCTCTTCGGAGAGCACGTCCCGGGTAATCCCTCCCCCCCTGTGCCCTTGCAGTGCAAGGCGACACGGCCCAGTCGATGTCATCTTTTCCCGAGTCCACTTTGGCGGACGACAAAGGCCCCCATCCTTGTCGCCTAGGTAACCCGAGGCCCCTTTTAGTAGCCTTCTACGACAGGTAGGGGATACCGTAGTCTTATTCTATGTGACCAGAACTACAGAGCTGACATGCCAGTATTGTAGCTCAAGTTTAAGTTATATTGAATGGTTTTTCGTTGATTCACTTTATCTGGAAGGCTTTTGCAACTGTGTTCTTTGTCTTTTGTACATTAACTGATATAGTACATTAGTACATATCGTACTTAAATGAATTAATGATTGCCCAGAGAAGCTGACCGCAATAGTTCCACCTGATTTAAGAGGTGGCAGATCTCTGGTCGCATAGTTTAAAGCTGTATTGGGAATAACACACCGCAAGGGTCCTTGAGAGAGAACCTCGCCTTGGACATATAAGTTCATTGTGTCTTAATTACTAAAAAATTACTTGCCAAATTTGTGTTCGATGTTAGGCGATGTGGTCGATATCTAACATGCATATAGAAAATAAGCTTGTGAAAAGGTACTCACTCTGCTGTATCAGGTTTACTAGGACGTGAGACATACCTTCGACAAAAGAAAAAAACCCTACAAAAACAAACATACTACAACTCGTCGCGTTTACGCATGCGTAATAAAATGTCAAGGATTCTCTCCATCGTACGCAGCAAATACTACGTCTGCTATCTATAGGTCAATGTGTCAGAAGGCAGACCAGTCGCGTAAGTGCATGTTAATTTACATCAGAACTATAATATTATTAAAACAGAAAACTTTATAGTTTCCACATCGTAACATAGATGTCGCTAAAACTAATTTATGTATTACATGTTTTATTCCTTCAAACAATTGCTTGACCACGATGACACCTGATCTTAAGTTGAAATGCAGTCCTGGTAAGCCGTATTAGCTTAATAAATGCCTATTCTTTCTGCTAATGAAAACACCCAACTGGAGGGAAAGACAGACGCAGGCAAACTATTCAAGTACTTCGTTGTATGAATAATCTAGATATATATATAAAAGAGAAAGTGTTTGGATTTGATCCGTATAGGCTCCAAAATGGCTGGACCGATTTCAATGAAACGTTCAGGGAATCTTCAGATTGACTTGGCGAGTAATCCTGTAAACTTTAGTAACGATCGGACCACTACTCTTTTTGAACTGTCAAATACAACTTTTATTTACTATGATGATATTCCATTGTTTTATAACCCAAATTTGTATTAACACATGCGTTGTGTATATTTATGTCATTATGAACCATATTGAAGTACAATGTAGTATAATGAAGTACAATAAATACCTAAATTATAAGAATGATAATGTATATACTGATATGTACATGGGTAATGATCTTCACCCGCTCGAGAAGAGAATGAATACGGAGAGAAATAAATAATTTAATATATTGTAAGAGTTAAATTAAATATTTAATTATGTAAGTTTATTGTTTAAATAAAATAAAGCAAAATCTAGCCCGGCGAAGCGGGCTGGGTACACTAGTAAAAGATAAATCATAGCGCTTCGTTCGAGAGTTTGAAGGGTGTTTTCTGGATATTTATAAGTTGGGTGAAAAGCACACTTTCTTCCTCCTCCAGGAGCCGGCATCAAGACGACAATCGCGATCAGCACGATGTGAAGCAATGTCTAGCTGGACAATTACGTTGACAAAAGGGCCCTTTGTGTTGACTTTAATTGGTCACACGTGGCCGCAATTATCGTGCTGTAACGCTCGCAGCTGTTACGTAAGCATTTTAATAGACCTCGTTTAAGAAAAATCATACATCCCTATAACACACGCAGACACAGTCTATAAAAATATATTTACAAGCAAACACAAAAACTGATTTCAAATCGAATCAAAACGTTTAAATGCCATCACGCGCGGACGTCGTCTTGGTTAAAGTTACAGCCTTTATATATAATATATATGTCCCACTGTTGGGCGCAGGCCTTCTCTGTAAAGAGAGTATAAGGGCATAGACCGCCACACGGCCCTCGTGCGGATTGGCAGACTTCACATGCCTTTGAAAAATATTCTAAAACATGTAGGTTTCCTCACGATGTTTTCCTTCACTGCACAGCGCGTGGTAAATCAGCACATAAAATTGCAACAACAAATTTATTGGTGCCGGCACCGGGGATCGAACTCGGAGTACTCAACAGGGCCAAACAGTATTTCAAGCCGGCTCACCGCCTTAAACTGTATAAGGCACAGGTGCGGCCTCATATGGAATACTGTTCGCATCTCTGGGCCGCGGCTCCCCAATACCAACTTCTTCCGTTTGACCGTGTACAACGTAGAGCTGCCCGAATAGTCGACGATCAGGGTCTTTCCGATCAACTCGACCCTTTGAGTCTGCGAAGAGATGTCGGTTCTCTTTGCATCCTGTATCGCATTTACCATGGGGAGTGTTCTGAGGAATTGTTCGGAATCATCCCAGCTACCGATTTCCATTACCGCACATCTCGGCAGAATTCCAAATTTCACCGCCACCATCTTGATGGTTGGCGTTCAACGACTGTACGTTTTTCGCGTAACTTTCTCCCACGCACTGCCAACTTGTGGAATCAACTGTCGCCAGCGGTGTTTCCGAACGTTTACGATTTAGGGACCTTCAAGAAACGAGCCTATTCCTATCTCAAAGGTCGGCAACGCACCTGCAGCTCCTCTGGTGCTGTGGATGTTCATGGGCGACGGTGATCACTTAAGATCAGGTGAGCCGTATGCTCGTTTGCCACTTTTCATATAAAAAAAAATGCAACTTTAGCCAAATTGTCATGACACTGAGCCTCTACGGCTGTCTGTCTCATAATCAGTCGAGGTCCGGCCCTCTCTGGCGCCCTAGGATCGGGATGCTTCCGCGTAACATAGTAACCGTCCAAGGTTACCCCTCACCGGGGGACCCTTGTGTCGAGTTACTAGCGATAGAGGTTCAGGCTAAGCGACCTAAGAGCGATGCCACCTCTCAATCCGGTGAAGCAGTCAAGGCCAGCTTCTCTGGCCAATCTGTGTAGTTCGTCAAAAAAAAAGTCTCATAATCGTATGTATATTCTTCTTTTTAATCGTCTCCTTCATTGCTGAAGGTCGTGTCTAGCACAAAGTGTTGATCGCTCGCTTCACGATTAACTTCCACGCGTCCCTGTCCTCGGCGGTCTTCATGGCTTTGGTTACTGGCAGGCCTGTGAGCGTCTTACCTGCGTCTGCCCACCGTGTGGGTGAGCGACCGCGTGCTCTTTTTCCGTCCACCTGGCTAACAACCACTAGCTTCTCGAGGTTATCCGGATTTCTGCGAGCAACGTGTCCAAAATATTGCAGTATGCGCTGGAAGCAAAGAGTTGATAGCCTTGCGGTTATTCCGAGTGTCGTAAGAATGGATACGTATGTATATTAGGAAATAGAATTAATGAGAACCTAACTAAACTTTCATCAAACTACCCTCGAAGTATATTTCTTAAAAAAATGAATCACCGAAATCGGTTGGTGTGAAATTAAGTTATTCGTCCATTTGTCGCGCACATACTTAATATGGATAAAAAACTAACATGGTTTTCTCATGGATACCATACTCAGAGCAGTTGCTTTCAAATAAAAAAAGAATCATCAAAATCAGTTCATCCGGATTGAAGTTAGGATGTAATAATATAAGAAAAACATAGAGACGAGAGACCTCTCCGCCTTTTTTGAAGTCAGTCGAAAAGAAACATTACAAATCTAATATCGTAATAAATTAAAAACAATGCATACTTAATAACATAACTAAATGTGGGAACTTATATGGTTCATTGCCTGGGAATTATAATGGTAAAGTTTAGTCGAGCTCAAAATGACTCCATTACACAATAGGTTTTGTTTTATTGACGATTAAGAGAGATGTTACGCTTTATGTCTGCTGCTTGCTTAGTTTTAGAGCGTTATTAAAACATTCTTCGTTTATTTGAAGTCATTAGTTACACGGATAACCGGCGTGCGTTCGCTATTTAATGGATCCCAGTGCACTTAAGTCTACGTGACTTTTTCCTGTCATAAATGTGTGTGTTTGCGTGTACAATGTAATAACTGTAAGTTCTGAACTATATAATAAGTTAGCTAGCTTGGTTGGCCCCGTCATGACACATCCGAGCCCGGTCTTCGCGAATGCGTCCCCGCGTCTTATCCACCGACTGCTAGTAATCCAGAATCGTTTGATTAAGTATATGCAACGGGCCACGGGAGCACTGGTACTTGGTCTTCACGTCGATATAGGGCTTCCGACCATCACCCATTTCCTAAAGTTAGCTTTTTCCGAGTTTTTGGGAACGTACCTCACTGCGTACTAGTCTCCGAGGGAAGGAGTTATATCACAACCCACAAGATGTTCCACCATCGTCAGCCACGGCCCGGGAAGGACGAGCCCCAAACCATACAGGCAAGGCGCGCAGGAACATGAGACGCGTCTTCCTCCACGATCAACGTAAGCACGTGATGTACTCCCAGCTCATGACCTAGAGTCCTTGAGGGCTGCGTTTTTTTAGTCTACTGCAACACACCCGAACCAATTGACTAAGAGTGCCGCCACTAACAACACCACTCTCACCGGTCAGACTCGGCACGTCCTACGGGAAGCAATTTCTTCGGCAACTTCTTCTCCCAACGTTAACTCATCCCGAAGTGGTCTGCCTGATAGTCTTCCGATAAAACTACTGATCGAGTCGTGGTTCGAGCTTAACCAAATTTAAATAAAATAAACAGACCATTAGCTCGTTTTTTTACGTTTACGTTAGTCAGACAATTTTTCCAGTATCCAATTATCAATCAAATGTAATACGAGGAAAAACACATGAACCATTCAAATTTCCTTTTGACTTTCCCAGAATGATGTGTTGTTCTCTAAGAACTAGCGTGCGGTTAACGTTATTGCGCATAATTTGCGCGTTTTAGCGGCGAAATTATCTGACACATTGTGGAGTAAGACATTGTCTAATTAATCAACATACAGGATACGACGGTTCCATGTATTTACATTACATGGAACTTTTTTGTCTAAATCAGGGGTGCCCAACCTTTTTGTACTCTAGAATACATTCTAAAATATCGGTCATCTATTTTTAATCGACCAACTCCTTCCATAACTTCTCATTTTCTCATGATTTGATAAATTATATTCATAATTTAATAATAAATAATAATTAAAAATATTTCAAAATAATAAAGTTATTATTCAAATTGCGCAATGTATGTAGTATAAAACGTAATAATTTACAAAATGGCCAATTTCCAGCATTGCCAGTAAAGTAGGGATGTACATGAAAAAAATAAAACGATATATAATGTATCGTAGAGTTGTATCGATACTCTGCGATATATTGTATTAAGATATCGATATTTCTATATACCGTATCATTTGTTTATAACAAAGTAGCCCAAAAAAGGGAAAAAAAGCGCGGCATAAATTTTATAACTAATACTGCCATTGCGGTGACTAGTGTAACATAGATACGATATTTGGTTATCGGATGAAATGTATCGATTTAAATCTCGATATTATATGATTCGATAATATTTGTTTTTTTTTCACAAATAGTACTATCATACCTGTTAACCATTCCAAATAAGCTTAAACTTGTGCTAAGAGATTGTTCACGTCAATACTAGAATGGTGTATTCGAATCTATGACATTACGATTCGTAGACCATACCCTAAACCAGGCTTGTAACCTTGAAACCTTTAGATTATCCGTGAAATAGCAACCGACCGAGTCGTGGTTCGGCCCTCTCGGGCGCGAGGGTTACCCCTCACCAGAGTCCCCCTGGTGTCGAGTTACTCAGCTTCTTTGGCCAATCTGTGTAGTTCGTCATAAAAAAAAACCTCGAAACCTTCAATCTTCATGTGTTTGAAAATATATCGATATACTCGGTTTCGAATATCGATATTTGATGTTATATCGATATAAATATTGTGCATCCCTGATTCAAAGTTTTTGTGTATACATGTCAAACCGACTTGAAATCATAGTGAGCGGCGAAAATTAACCATAGCCTCGCCTCCCACAAATACAAGTTAGTGCTTTAGCATGGAATAAGGTCACTGCGTACACAACAGTAGCCTCGCACGTACTGGACTGAACCGGTTGGGAGCCGGGTGATCGCTGCCGATATCGATCACAGCATTGACGACCCGTATAAGCGGTCAGTGTACTTCTTCCCGGTGTCGGAAACGAATCTATCTCTGGTCGTATCAAAGCTAAGTTGACGGTGAATCAATCAGTCTATCGCTGGCGGATATAGTATCAAGTCCAGTATTTTTAACCGACTTCAAAAGGAGGAGGTGCTCAATTCGTATTTTTTTTATGTTTGTTAACGCATAACTTTTGACTGGGTGAACCGATTTTGATGATTCCTTTTTTTAAAGTTGATGCTTAACGTTGCATGCGATGCATGAGAAAACCATATAAGTCTTTAATTTGTATCAAGTACGTGCGCCACAAATATATGCATACATACAATATTACGCCAACGAATTTAGATGATTCATTTTTAATGGAATTATTCTACTTTAAGAGTAGTTTGATAAAAGTTTGGTTAGGTTCTGATCTAGGTTAAATTTCAGAATATTCTCACGATAATTCGGAAATGCACGTGATAGCGTTTAACGTTTGATTCGGGATCAGTGCGACCTCCCAACTATGTCCTATGGTGCAGAGACTTGGACTCTGACTATTGGGCACAAACACAAAATTAAAGTCACAAAACGAGCGACGGAAAGAGCGAAATTTGGTCCAATTTTGTTATTGGGATCCATGAGAAAACCTTATAAGTCTGTACTGTTTCGTAATTAGAGACGAAGCCGCCTATAAATAGAAATGTATTTGGTTACACATATTTTTTAATGTTTTTTTAAAAAAGATGTTGATGCAATAAATGTTTTGGATATAATAATATTTGATTTTTTTTTCTTTCAGGTAAGCGAATTTCCTAAACCAATTAAAGTAAGTGTTGAAAGATTTTCTAAAACAAGAAATCCGTGGAATTTCTAATGAAACGTAACTTATTACAGAGTAAGTAATCTATACAATTAAAAGCAATTTCGTAAAGAGACCCGTTAAATGAAGTCAACCATAAAGTTCAATCACACCAAACAATCTCACTCTCCTATTGTAACCTTACGACAAAAACCGTGACACGAGTAGAGGCGGTCACAAACCTTTTTTTGCATTTCATAAACCTACTTAAAAGCAATTTGAACCCTATTACGAAGCAGCTATCGTTACAATTTATTTTAATCCCATTGTCTAATAAAAGAAAGTTTCCGTGATGCTGCGTCGATCAATCATACAAAGTTTATAAGAAATCGGATTAACTTACGATTTGACGTAAGAAGTGTAATTCGACACGAGACTTATCCTACCGAGGAGACTTTGGAATCATCAATTATAAACTCAATGGAATTTTTCCAAGTGTTTAGTGATTTGAAGTTCTAATAGAATACTATTCTAACACAAATATGCCGTGGTAGCTCAGTGTCGCAACTAGCAAGTCTAGCAACTCGAAATCGATCCCCGGTGCCGGCACCAATGACTATGTTTGTTGCAATTTTATGGGAAAGAGCTATGCTCGCTATTATCTAAGGAATAGAATCCGAAACGAAGTAATTCGACGGAGTACAAAGTTGAAGTGATAGTGGGCCGACCACATCTGCCGAATCAGTGAATGGAGGCCGTGCATGGGTCGGAGAAGCGTAGGCCGCCCTCCAGATGGACCGACGACCTTATAAAGATAGCTGGAAGTGTCTGGGTGCGGAAAGCAGAGGATCGTGTGTGGTGGAAGGTATTAAGGAAGACCTATTTCCAGCTGTAGATAGAGTGATGATTTAGATTTTTGATTCTCTTTGAAGTCGGTTATTGTTTTTGCGCGTAAACATACTTGTAAAGTTCAGTAACCTTCATCTTGATGAAAATCTAATCCCTCAATGAACTCGTGAAGGCACATTGTGTTAATCTGCAAAATAAAACATCGACTGTACCGGAACGAAAACATAAATCATTTGTAAGCAACACTCAGAGCAAGCCAATATCTGATGCAGTTTCAAACAAACTTATATTTTCCAGTTGGAAATTGGAAAATTGCAAGACTTTAGCAGTATTTCTATATAAATAGAGCTTAGAATCCTTTGTACTAATAATAAAGTTAGAACGGAGTAACATTGTAGAGGAACAAAATAAGATGATACTATGGGAGCAATACAAAACCTTATAGGTGGCACGCTTCATTTAGCAAAAGTATATCGAATTCATCATCTAAAACGTCTGCGAGGCGTATGTTTTAGCTAAAAATTGTGCTACGACTTAATGGCAGTGCTCTCGTATCGCATTTTCTTGCTGATGGCACTGCGCTCTGATAAATTGGCACTTTGGAGATACTTTCCTTCATCTTTAATGTTTTATTAGTGCCCGGGAGTTATGGTTACAAGCATCCGATGATTCAGATTGTAATAATGTTCAAATTTTAAAGTTTCACATGCTAGTCAGACATATACATTTACAGTTATTACCAACTGTAATGTAAGTTTTGTGTGATATGAAGTTCTAATAGAATACTATTCTAACACAAATAAGCCGTGGTAGGCCAGTGTCAGCCCCGGTGCCGGCACCAATGACTATGTTTGTTGCAATTTTATGGGAAAGAGCTATGCTCGCTATTATCTAAGGTATAGAATCCGAAACCAAGTAATTCGACGGAGTACAAAGCTCGAGATAGTTCTTAAAATCAGCAAGTTGAATTGATAGTGGGCCGACCACATCTGCCGAATCAGTGAATGGAGGCCGTGCATGGGTCGGAGAAGCGTAGGCCGCCCTCCAGATAGACCGACGACCTTATAAGGATAGCTGGAAGTGGCTGGGTGCGGAAAGCGGAGGATCGTGTGTGGTGGAAGGTATTAAGGAAGGCCTATTTCCAGCTGTAGATAGACTGATGATGAAGATTTTGATTCTCTTTGAAGTCGGTTATTGTTTTGCGCATAAAATATAATATACTTGTAAAGTTCAGTAACCTTCATCTTGATGAAAATCTAATCCCTCAATGAACTCGTGAAGGCACATTGTGTTAATCTGCAAAATAAAACATCGACTGTACCGGAACGAAAACATAAATCATTTGTAAGCAACACTCAGAGCAAGCCAATATCTGATGCACTTTCAAACAAACTTATATTTTCCAGTTGGAAATTGGAAAATTGCAAGACTTTAGCAGTATTTCTATATAAATAGAGCTTAGAATCCTTTGTACTTATAATAAAGTTAGAACGGAATAACATTGTAGAGGAACAAAATAAGATGATACTATGGGAGCAATACAAAACCTTATAGGTGGCACGCTTCATTTAGCAAAAGTATATCGAATTCATCATCTAAAACGTCTGCGAGGCGTATGTTTTACTAAAAATTGTGCTACGACTTAATGGCAGTGCTCTCGTATCGCATTTTCTTGCTGATGGCACTGCGCTCTGATAAATTGGCACTTTGGAGATACTTTCCTTCATCTTTAATGTTTTATTAGTGCCCGGGAGTTATGGTTACAAGCATCCGATGATTCAGATTGTAATAATGTTCAAATTTTAAAGTTTCACATGCTAGTCAGACATATACATTTACAGTTATTACCAACTGTAATGTAAGTTTTGTGTGATATGAAGTTCTAATAGAATACTATTCTAACACAAATAAGCCGTGGTAGGCCAGTGTCAGCCCCGGTGCCGGCACCAATGACTATGTTTGTTGCAATTTTATGGGAAAGAGCTATGCTCGCTATTATCTAAGGTATAGAATCCGAAACGAAGTAATTCGACGGAGTACAAAGCTCGAGATAGTTCTTAAAGTCAGCAAGTTGAAGTGATAGTGGGCCGACCACATCTGCCGAATCAGTGAATGGAGGCCGTGCATGGGTCGGAGAAGCGTAGGCCGCCCTCCAGATAGACCGACGACCTTATAAGGATAGCTGGAAGTGGCTGGGTGCGGAAAGCGGAGGATCGTGTGTGGTGGAAGGTATTAAGGAAGGCCTATTTCCAGCTGTAGATAGACTGATGATGAAGATTTTGATTCTCTTTGAAGTCGGTTATTGTTTTGCGCATAAAATATAATATACTTGTAAAGTTCAGTAACCTTCATCTTGATGAAAATCTAATCCCTCAATGAACTCGTGAAGGCACATTGTGTTAATCTGCAAAATAAAACATCGACTGTACCGGAACGAAAACATAAATCATTTGTAAGCAACACTCAGAGCAAGCCAATATCTGATGCACTTTCAAACAAACTTATATTTTCCAGTTGGAAATTAGAAAATTGCAAGACTTTAGCAGTATTTCTATATAAATAGAGCTTAGAATCCTTTGTACTTATAATAAAGTTAGAACGGAATAACATTGTAGAGGAACAAAATAAGATGATACTATGGGAGCAATACAAAACCTTATAGGTGGCACGCTTCATTTAGCAAAAGTATATCGAATTCATCATCTAAAACGTCTGCGAGGCGTATGTTTTTACTAAAAATTGTGCTACGACTTAATGGCAGTGCTCTCGTATCGCATTTTCTTGCTGATGGCACTGCGCTCTGATAAATTGGCACTTTGGAGATACTTTCCTCCATCTTTGATGTTTTATTAGTGCCCGGGAGTTATGGTTACAAGCATCCGATGATTCAGATTGTAATAATGTTCAAATTTTAAAGTTTCACATGCCAGTCAGACATATACATTTACAATTATTGCCAACTGTAATGTAAGTTTTGTGTGATATGAAGTCTATATATCTGTGTATGCTTGTTTATTGCTATATTTATACTATTGTGGGCTAGATTTTGTTTCATTTTTTTAAACAATAAACTTATATCATTGAATATTTAATTTAACTCTCACAATATATTAAATTATTTATTTCTCTCCGTATTCACTCTCTTCTCGAGCGGGTGAAGATTAAAATTAGGTAAAAATTACCTACACCCATGTACATATCAATAAATATCATATCTATTTTTTTTGACGAACTACACAGATTAGCCAGAGAAGCTGGCATTGACTGCTTCACCGGATTGAGAGGTGGCATAGCTCTTAGGTCGCTTAGCCTGCACCTCTATCGCTAGTAACTCGACACAAGGGTCCCAACGGTGAGGCGTAACCTCGGCTTGGCGGTTACTATGTTACGCGTAAGCATTCCGATCCGAGGGCGCCCGAGAGGGCCGAACCATGGTCGGTTGCTATTTCACGGATAATGTTAACCTATAAAGGTACATAGGTTTTTGAAGTCGGTTGAATATATGTAGATTTCATCACCATTTTCATTTCACCACCATAAGTCAGCATTTAAAATTGCGACTTATAAATTTATTGGTACCGGTACCGGGGATCGAACTCGCGTACTTGAGGCGACCGCTCGGGACTTCTTACTTTTCGTTGTACCACAGTGTGGTAAAGAAGTTTTATAATTCATCATCACCGTCACGTGAAAATAAAAGAAGCATTAAGTAGAGATAACACCCAGCATCCGAGCATTACGTGTAGCCATAAAGCTCACATAATATTACGGGCCCATTATAACCGGCATTACTATAAGTAACAAGTAACATTTGTAAATCATTGAACGTTAAAAAGCTGCCATCAATCTGTTATGGCGGTGGAGCCATTAAAACACGTGGTCGGGCTCTGCGCCGGTACACGAAGACGTTACTAATTATGTATTAAGTTTACGTTGTCTGCTTATCAAAATTATAATATTTTATTTGTTTTCTTATCTATACAACAAATAAATAAAATTCAAGCGTCGGTTTGTTACATAAATTTTTTACTACATGCATATGTTTATCACATATCACACATCTTTAGTAATAAAAACAAAAACCGACTTTAAATCGAATCAAAAGTTAAACGTTATTACGCACGGACGAACTCTTTATATTTCCCAATTATAGTAAGAATATTACGTAATATAAATAATCAGGACCTAATTACAGTTTGGCCAGAGATGCTGGCTTTGACTGCTTCACCTGATTGAGAGGTGGCATAGCTCTTAGGTCGTTTAGCCTGAACATCTATTAGCTAGTAACTCGACGCATGGGTCCCAACGGTGAGGCGTAACCTCGGCTTGGACGGTTACTGTGTTACGCGTAAGTATTCCGATTCAAGGGCGCCCGAGAGGGCCGAACCATGGTCGGTTGCTATTTCACGGATAATGTTAACCTATAAAGGTACATAGGTTTTTGAAGTCGGTTGAATATATGTAGATTTCATCACCATTTTTCACTTCACCGCTATAAGTAAGCATTTAAAATTGCGACTTATAAATTTATTGGTACCGGTACCGGGGATCGAACTCGCGTACTTGAGGCGACCGCTCGGGACTTCTTACTTTTCGTTGTACCACAGTGTGGTAAAGAAGTTTTATAATTCATCATCACCGTCACGTGAAAATAAAAGAAGCATTAAGTAGAGATAACACCCAGCATCCGAGCATTACACGTAGCCATAAAGCTCACATAATATTACGGGCCCATTATAACCGGCATTAGTATAAGTAACAAGTAACATTTGTAAATCATTGAACGTTAAAAAGCTGCCATCAATCTGTTATGGCGGTGGAGCCATTAAAACACGTGGCCGGGCTCTGCGCCGGTACACGAAGACGTTACTAATTATGTATTAAGTTTACGTTGTCTGCTTATCAAAATTATAATATTTTATTTGGTTTCTTATCTATACTACAAATAAATAAAATTCGAGCGTCGGTTTGTTACATAATTTTTTACTACATGCATGTTCATCACGTATCACACATCTTTAGTAATAAAAACAAAAACCGACTTCAAATCGAATCAAAAGTTAAACGTTATTACGCACGAACGCACTCTTTTTATTTCCCAATTATAGTAAGAATATTACGTAATATAAATAATCAGGACCTAACTACACAGTTTGGCCAGAGAAGCTGGCTTTGACTGCTTGAACTGATTGAGAGGTGGCATAGCTCTTCGTTTAGCCTAAACCTCTATTAGCTTGTAACTCGACACAAGGGTCCCCCCGGTGGGGGGTACCCTCGGCTTGGACGGTTACTATGTTACGCGTAAGCATTCCGATCCGAGGGCGCCCGAGAGGGCCGAACCATGGTCGGTTGCTATTTCACGGATAATGTTAACCTATAAAGGTACATAGGTTTTTGAAGTCGGTTGAATATATGTAGATTTCATCACCATTTTTCACTTCACCGCTATAAGTAAGCATTTAAAATTGCGACTTATAAATTTATTGGTACCGGTACCGGGGATCGAACTCGCGTACTTGAGGCGACCGCTCGGGACTTCGCACTTTGGGTTGTACCACAGTGTGGTAAAGAAGTTTTATAATTCATCATCACCGTCACGTGAAAATAAAAGAAGCATTAAGTAGAGATAACACCCAGCATCCGAGCATTACGTGTAGCCATAAAGCTCACATAATATTACGGGCCCATTATAACCGGCATTACTATAAGTAACAAGTAACATTTGTAAATCATTGAACGTTAAAAAGCTGCCATCAATCTGTTATGGCGGTGGAGCCATTAAAACACGTGGTCGGGCTCTGCGCCGGTACACGAAGACGTTACTAATTATGTATTAAGTTTACGTTGTCTGCTTATCAAAATTATAATATTTTATTTGGTTTCTTATCTATACTACAAATAAATAAAATTCGAGCGTCGGTTTGTTACATAATTTTTTACTACATGCATATGTTTATCACATATCACACATCTTTAGTAATAAAACCAAAAACCGACTTTAAATCGAATCAAAAGTTAAACGTTATTACGCACGGACGAACTCTTTATATTTCCCAATTATAGTAAGAATATTACGTAATATAAATAATCAGGACCTAACTACACAGTTTGGCCAGAGAAGCTGGCTTTGACTGCTTGAACTGATTGAGAGGTGGCATAGCTCTTCGTTTAGCCTAAACCTCTATTAGCTTGTAACTCGACACAAGGGTCCCACCGGTGAGGCGTAACCTCGGCTTGGACGGTTCCTGTGTTACGCGTAAGCATTCCGATTCAAGGGCGCCCGAAAGGCACGACTATTATAATACCGTTATAAATTTTTCGTACGGTTTTAGTCTTACATTTGTTTTTAAGTTGTGTCGGGCAGCAAAACCCCTATCTCCTCAAAGCCTGGCGTAATAACTTCGTTCCATAATTAGATTACGTCCTCGATTAATGGAAATGAAAATCATTAGACAATTCAGCGCGTGTCGGTTGCAGGAAACGTCGGGTGACACTTGAAATAGAGAACGGGCCCCACACGCGACCCAGGCCTGCTCATCGTCAACGTGACGCACAGCTATAATGCCTCTGATGGCAGTTGATTGTAAAATAAGAAACATTTTTTATATCAACTTAATGGTCGCCTCTATCGGTGACACACGGACAGTTAGCGACGAACACGTAACGAGAAATGTCATTATTGGTTTTCCGATTTTATTTGACTCATGTGTATTAATCGATTCTAGGGTCAGTCCCTAGAATCGATCATATTATCCGTCTTCAATAGGGAGGTTCTCAATTCTAATAAGGATTAAGTAACTAATAAGTTCACAAACAAAATTGAAATTATTTTTATGACAAAACAACCTTTGGCCGGTCAGCTAGTCTATGATTCTCAATTCGTCTGTATTGTTTGTTACCTTCCGACAGGGTCAACCGAATTTGATGATGATGATTTAAATTTGGTCCAATTCTGACAATGGGATCCCTGAGAAATCCATATAAAGTCTGGAATTTGCATCATGTATGTGCGCCACATATGGAAGAATAACTCAACATCACGCCAACGGTTTTCGATGATTCAGTTTTTGGAAAGGATGTACTATAATAGTAGTTTGATGCAAGTTTAGTTAGGTAAGTTTAATTCCGTAATACCTTCCTACCATCTAACGACGACCTTTTAAAGTTATATATTTTAATATATGAAATCAAAGCACGTATTTCTTATAATGTACTTTTCGTATAATGCAAGTATTTACAACAATTAAACACATAAATATTTATCAGTCTTAGGCACATTTCTGTGTGTATAATTAAACAAATAAATTTGTATACACACGCACTTACAAACACACCTTCCCACACACATTCGCACGCACATGACACTCAACAATTTTATATATATTTATGTATATATACGTTCTCCTTTTCTCTCCAATAATTTTAAAAGTTTTGTGCACATCCATGGAGTGTAGGCCTGGTGATTCATCTCACAGGTTGGTAGTTTGGACACCAGTCCCCGCTCATAATTGTTATTTAATTAGTTGCTAATGAAATTATTGTGGGATAATAAAATGTTTGTTTGTTTGTATTTCTATTATTAGAAATTAAACCTGAAATTTGTTAGGCTTTGATTAAGAAGGATAGAAAAAGCAGCAAACATACAAAAACAAACGAATTTAAAATCTCCTTTTATATTTTATCGTACCAATCTATCAGACCGTGTGTCACACAGAAGCGAACGTACGCGCATCTCGAGTGGTATAACCTACGCACCGACGGCCGAGTACAATGTACGGTTATGTTTAATGATCGGTAATCTTCGGTTAATTCGCCCTAATGCGCGGGTTAAGTACCCGCCTGTATTATCTTTTCACCTAGTTAGCACACTCCCAGAATAGTTTTGTTATGAATAAGAACTCATGACTTCTCGAAACTAACAGTTGTGGAAGAATTAATGATAACTGAGGTGTTATTGATAAAAAAAAAATTATCGGTTTGCAACGAAGATCTCATTTTATTATTATTAGAAGGGTATTTCTTACTCAAAAGAAATGCATCAGAGCAATTTGTGTTGCAGTTCTCTATTTAAACAATTAAATATCATGACCCTTTGCTGTTAATATACTTACGAGATTGGAAAATTCGTGAAAAAATATCCTAATTTATTTAAAGAATATGCAGATAACAGAAATAAATCAAAATACTTACACAGAGATATAACAAAGCCTAAAAGATATAAAACTTCCTAGACAGAAAACTACTTTATATCGAAAAAAACTGCCACATTATAAGTTTAAAAATATATAACAAAATACAAAGGGAAATGAGATAATCGCCATTGCAGCGATTTCAGAAGAAACTCCAACAGCGGCTAATTCATAACAGTTTTTATTCTTTTAACGAATTTTACACGTATAAACCGTAAAGTGTCATAAGTGCTTGAAATGGTTTTTTATTGTAAAATTTGTAAAAAGGAATATTTAAATTGTAGAATAGAATAAATATAGAAATATATATAAAATATGCTAGTGCCTAACTAAAAATTATCATCATGTCGGCACCATATTTCCAGCAAGTAAATGTTATTATTATTACGAAGATCTTATCCTGAATTAAATAAGTATATTTACGTGTAAAAAATAAAACGCAATTACGCGCAGACACTCTTTGTATCGGATTATCGTAGGAATATTAAGAAATAGAATTGATCAAAAACCTAACCACGACACGGGCCAACCGATGTCGCATTCTTCCCGGGTCCACTGTGGCGGACGACAAAGGCCCTCGCCCTTGATGCCTAGTGAATCCGAGGCCCCTATTAGTTGCTTTCTACGACAGGCATGGGATACCGTAGCCTTCTACGAGCCCAGAACTACAGGGCTGCATTATCATAAACCTACCAATATCACAATCAACAAGCTTTCTTCCGTCATACTTTTTTTAAGAGTACCCCCGTAAATCTTTAGAACCCAAGGTCATATGCCAATAAAATTCATATGGGCCTTAATTGAAACCATCCATTCAAACAGTGGCGGCGCTATGGGTCCAGAAACATTAAAAAAACAAATAGAAGTCGAGAACCTCCTCAATTTATGAAGTCGGCTAAATATAAAATATGCAATGATGAACAAATTTCCACGCGAACCTTTGTATGTTAGTAAATTATCTGTCGAACGCGTCAGAAATATAAGGTATAATAACCCTTCCGAGTTCACGCAAGAGGCTAGAAGCTAAATAAATCCAAGGTCTAAACTAAGACAGAGGTGCTATTAAATCATCAGACTTTACCGCGACAAGTAGAGAGAGCTTAACTCGGCTAAAGTGACGTCGTAAACTCAACGGCAGCGGTGCACAAAGACCTCTTTGTCGGTCGTTACACCGTACCTTATCATTTGCTCGAACTTTAATTCTGATACATTAAGCTTTTGCGGCATTTCTCTAAGGGATAGAATCCGAAACGAAGAAATTCGACGCAGAACAAAGGTAGTCGACATAGCTCTTAAAGTCAGCAAGTTGAAGTGGCAGAGGGCCGGCCACATCGGAGTCAGTGACGGTAAATAGGGGAGGATAGTCTCTCTCCAGATGGACCGACGATCTTGTAAGGATAGCCGGAAGTGGCTGGATCGTATATGGTGGAAGGCATTGGGGAAGACCTATTTCCAGCAGTAAGAGCTATGCCACCTCTCAATGTGGTGAAGCAGTCAAGGCCAGCTTCTCTGGCCAATCTGTGTAGTTCTTTCATTTTATTCAGAAAATTGTTACTTCGCGTGTCACGATGTCAAGATCATTTTTCGTGATGTAAGATATAATATGTAACAGCATCTCAATGATTTGACGTGCTCCTATCATTATACGACAGTTTTATTTTTTGTAGCCAGTTCCAGTATTACATTACAGTTGCAATAATAACATCATCTAGTGGGGAATTTAAACGTCTTGTCACATTGAAGATTGCATCTTGTTCTATCCCTATGCGATCAAAAAACATTCTTCTACCATGTTTTTCTCTTTATTTCGGTTATCAAAACATTGATTTATATTAAAAAAAATGTCATAGGGAGTTCCGATAGAAGTGAAAACTACACTTAAATTAAGCGTCAATAGCCTAATAGTTACGGGTACGGCCTGCGAATCGTAAGGTCGTGGGTTCGAATCCACCATTCGACTATTGCCGTGAACCATGTCCTAGCACAAGCTTCAGCTTAGTTAGAATGGTTAACAAGATTGTTCGTAATATTGTTATTGTTAACCATTCCCAACCCGGAAGTGCTGTCTATGAGCACAGTGCAGAGGGGCTCCGGTGCGTTCCACTGGATATCCCGGAGCCCCTCACCATGCACCGAGGAAGGGCCACCGGGGAGGTTTTAGTGGGTAAAACCCACATAACCGCCGCCTTCCCCAGAAGGCGGGGTATCTTTCTGAAGATTTCCTCCACGTTAACAAAAAAAAAAGGTTTCTCCGCCTGGTTGTCGCTGTTATATAAAATATTTACATATTAGACAAAATTTACACAACCTGTCTTCTAAACTAGGATAAGACCAAAAACAAAATGTATGAATATGGACATTTTAGGTACTCGTATATATGATAATATCCTTAAGAAGCGTGAAAAACATTTAAAAATTATTATTTTTATATAATACTTTAAAATTAATTTAATTTTTAAATGAAAGGTGCTTTATAAATGTATTTGTTTTTGTTACAAAGTTATTATTAGTTATTGCAATAGTTTTATTGTAAATCTTCTGACTCTACATATGATGACGACGTCCAGGCCGATGTCGGCCATGGCGACTGTGTCACTGGAAAGGCATTTTAATTAGGGCGCTTCATTCAGGTAGTAATTAGGTAGGGCTTAGGTTTTCTGCCCTCTCGTGTCTTTGGTAGCCACCAACGTACCCGAGCTTGTTGCTTGTTGGTAGCGACTCTACATATAATATGATAATGTTCCCATTTTTTTGTTTAATTAAATGGATGACTTCATCATTATCGTTTAATTGTTACCATAACTAATTTATTCGTGTTATTTTCCTGTAATATTTAATCTATTAAAGTAAGTATTTGAATATGTGTCCCATTATATTTGGAAAACCTATTCTCTATTAAACTCCTTGAACTCTTTTCTATAAACTGTATAATATATTAGATACAATTTAGATACCCTATAGACATAATATACCTCATAAAGGCCGCAGGACGCTGGATGGTCGCCGCTTACAACCTGTCTTCTAAACTAGGATAACTAATAAACTAACTAACCAAAACAATATACATATATATATTATAAACATATGTATTTATCAATATATACACATACTATTATTAATAATAATACGATTTCCCCATCTATTGTCACTCTGAGCAACAATTATGTACAGGTTTTTATGGTAGGTTTCTCCGCCTGGTTGTCGCTGTTATATAAAATATTTACATATTAGACAAAATTTACACAACCTGTCTTCTAAACTAGGATAACTAATAAACTAACTAACCAAAAACAATATGTATGAATATAGACATTTTAGTTATATATGATAATATCCTTTTAAAGAAACGTGAAAAACATTTAAAAATTATTATTTTCTACATTATTATTAAACAACTATTATACAATATTAAATTATAATATTAAATCAAAAACTTCACTTTAAAACTAAAAATAATAGGTAAAACTATAAATCAAACTAAAAATAAAACTAAATAATGTAAAAATTAATAATTAATTATTAATGTAATAATTATTTTCTTAGAATTATTTTTGTCCTAAAAATTTAATAGTATGGTATAAAAAGTTATAATTTTTATATAATACTTTAAAATTAATTTAATTTTTAAATGAAAGGTGCTTTATAAATGTATTTGTTTTTTGTTACAAAAGTTATTATTAGTTATTGCAATAGTTTTATTGTAAATCTTCTGACTCTACAAATGATGACGACGACCAGGCCGATGTCGGCCATGGCGACTGTGTCACTGGAAAGGCATTTTAATTAGGGCGCTTCATTCAGATAGTAATTAGGTAGGGCTTAGGTTTTCTGCCCTCTCGTATGCTCTTTGGTGGCTCACGTACCCGAGCTTGTTGCTTGTTGTTAGCGACTCTACATATAATATGATAATGTTCACATTTTTTTGTTTAATAAAATCGATGACCTCTCATCATTATCGTTTAATTGTTACCATAACTAATTTATTCGTGTTATTTTTATGTAATATTTAATCTATTAAAGTAAGTATTTGAATATGTGTCCCATTATATTTGGAAAACCTATTCTCTATTTAACTCCTCGAACTCTTTTCTATAAACTATATAATATATTAGATACAATTTAGATACCCTATAGACATAATATACCTCATAAAGGCCGCAGGACGCTGGATGGTCGCCGCTTACAACCTGTCCTTTTGGAAATCGTTGGAGGAGGCCTGTGCTCTGGGCTCTCAAGAATAAGACTACGGTATCCCCTGCCTGTCGTAGAAGGCGACTAAAAGGGGCCTCGGGTTCACTGGGCGATAAGGGTGGGGGGTGCCTGAGTCGTCCACCAAGGTGGACATCGGCTGGCCCGTGTCGCCTTGCGCTGCGAGGGCACAGGGGGGAGGGAGTAACCCCCCCGGGACGTGTCTCTCCTTGAGCACAGTGCAAAGGGGCACCGGTGCGTCGAGATCCCGGAGCCCCTCGTCATGCACCGAAGAAAAGGCCACCGGGGAGGTTTTAGTGGGTAAGAACCCCACATAACCACCGCCTTCCGCGGGGTAAGAACCCCACATAACCACCGCCTTCCGCGGGGTATCTTTCTGAAGATTTCCTCTCCGTCAACAAAAAAAAGGTTCTGATTAATATTCCTTCGTAATATTCCTACGATAATACAAAGAGGGCGTCCGCGTATAATAGCGTTTAACGGTTTAAAGACGGTTTTTGTTTTTACATGTTCATATATTTGTAGACATCTGAAGTCCGCATATTCGCACTAGGGAATATATGTGAATATACTTTTATTGCACAACAATTAAAAACAAAATACATCGTATAAGATACAAAATACATTGTATAAGAAATAATACTTATACAATTTACACATTATACGATGGGCGGTCTCATCGCTAAGAGCGATCTCTTCAACAACCTTTGTATGGACAGAAACTTACGTCTAAAAAATATTTTAGTGGGTCTGTGGTTATATTTATTTTAATACAAAAAACAACAATATACATCTATATATAATAAACATACGTATTAATCAATATATAAATATACTATTATTAATAGTAATACATAAATAAATATGCTAAACATATATTTATACCATATAATACCATATAAAAATATATTTATAACGAAAGATAGTGCCTATGTACTAGGTTCTTAAAAGCTGTGAGCTTATGATGATACACATAGAATAAAATAAATTAATCCAACCATTTCCCTCCGCTGAGGATACCAAACGGCCGAGAGTCAGAGAGAATTAGAGAGAAATTGGCAGATCACTACGCGCGGTATCGAGCAACACCGCCCTTTTTTTCATACTTTCTAAGGAAGTGCTTGACTATCTGATGTTAAGTGGAAATTCTTAAGCCCTGAAGTACACCTTCCATAAGTCCCAATCGCCTGTTTTAAATAACGTAACTTGTTGGAATTAACTCGTTTGCTGAAACCACTATTGGTTTATTTATTGTTGAAATATATTACGGGCTGTTCAAGATCATGACAAATCATACATCATTAGCATGTCGGTGACGCGAACTCAGAACATTTCTATTCTTCGGTTTTCTACAGATTGCATTTTGGAGAGTGTGCTCAGGAACTACATGATCTAATTACCCCATCCCCGTATCACCATCGGACTTCTAGACACACTACGGGATTTCATCCTTTTGTTGTGAACATCCCTCAAACCCGAACGAAGCGATTTGCTTCGTCTTTCATTCTTCGTACAGCAAAGGACTGGAATAGTTTGCCCGCGATCTTTCCTTCCGATTACAATGTGGGTATTTTCAAGAGTAGAGTGAATAGGCATTTACTAAGCCAGTGCGCCTTACCATTCAGGACTGCATTTCCACTTAACATTAGGTGGGATCGTAATCAAGCACTTGCTTAGAAATTATATAAAAAAAAAATCTCCTACCCAAAGTTTTCAACGAGTTAAAGAAGTTTCCACTTCAAAAAAATCATCATATTTCTAAACTAAAGCACACGAGTAATGGTTGTTCGTGTGAATAATTACGACATTACGCTGCGGTGTCACAGGCGGCCACTCTAAGTGGTCGCATAGCGTACTTCATCAGGCAACAACGGACTAAACAGCGTTTAAAGTTTTGATTTATTAGTCCATTGCTGGGAACGGTAAATCTGTGATCATTCCACCGTCTGTGTCGCTTGATGTAACTACGGTGATAATGGGCGGAATTGCGCAAGTAGTGATTTAAAAAGTCCGCTTGTAAATCGGAGTGGCACGGGGTTATCTGAGCGATTGTTTTGCTGTCATTAGAGTGTTACTGGCGCCCGACTCTACTATTGATTGATGACCAATGACACTAGTATGAAACCAACTTATTCATGACTATGAAAACAACCATACAATTGTCATTGTACCAAAGAATGTAAACTACTAACAAAACAAATTTATACGAAATTTTCAATTGAGTTTTTTGAATATTTATTATTGATCAATCGATTCTATTTCCTTCGATGCTAAAACAAAACAAAAATTGTAGATGCACAGAAAAGACTAAGGTTATTCAAATGGCACTGGGCAGGACATGTATGTAGAATGAATAACAACAGGTAGACAAAACGACTAACAGAGTGGGTACGATTGGAAAGAAAAAGGAAACAAGGAAGACCGTGTAAAAGGTGGAGAGATGTCTTCAAAGACTGCAAGATCCCAATGGATGCAGATAGCACGGGATAGGCATAGATGGAGAGGTTTAGGAGTACTACGGACTTAGGCCTACGCCGCAATGGCGACTACTACTAGCCTGTGGAATAAATTATTTTAAAGTGCATGTTATTTTGTAGTAACAGATAAATGCTATTTTATTTAATCGATTCTAATTAATCGGCATATTTGGACGATGTCGTACCATACGACATTGACAAATAGTAACAATTGAAACAATATTGGAGTGTCAGTGGTAAGCCATTGTAAATTAATAGTACATATTACCAAAATTAGGGAAAATCGACAACTGTCATGTAACTTTGACACAATTGGTAGCAGACTTGGTACCTTTGATTTAATTTCCGAGGTAGAGAATACAAAGTGAAATTGCGCTTTTTCAATGTCGGTTGTGATATATTTCTTACCGACTTCAAAAAAGGAGAAGTATTAATTTCATCAGCATCCTCCATATACCAGGAAACTCCTACCTATCACCAAAATCCTTCAACGTTTGACTAATTTCTAAGTGACAAATAACGAAAGCTTACAAGGAAAATCCGTTTTCAAAGAGGTCACTGTAATTTATCTACCACACTACTTAAACAAATGTGCTGATATTTATAACGGGAAGTAATTTTTAAAAGGTTTTAGCGGTTTTATCAGCAAAATAATGACCGTGTTATACGATGGCAAGCATTAGAGTATAATAGCTTTTTTTTCTATTCAAAACGGTTTGATAGATTGATTAGCTCACGTCACACGAATTGGATGAAACGCTACTCTT
Organism: Meandrusa payeni; assembly: GCA_029286785.1. NCBI lineage: Eukaryota > Metazoa > Arthropoda > Insecta > Lepidoptera > Papilionidae > Meandrusa > Meandrusa payeni. The sequence goes on along the minus strand of JAGSMX010000022.1, from coordinate 1,912,562 downwards.
TGGATGGACTTGGTCGACTTAGGACCAACATCTCTATCTTTCTATATATATATGTATGTTACTGCGTTTGTATCTGTGTCTGTAACTGTTTAAATTTGTAATAGAAAATTGTTTTAATACAATACAAATACTCACACCCATCACCCACAGGGTTAGGTAGAGATCACGGACTTCCGATCGTGGCACACCCTCTTTCGCTACATTCACATCTATATCAGATGTTTGACGATGAGATGTGTACACATAAATTATCTTCAGTAAAAGGTACTGCTTTCCCTTTCATTCATCCAACAAAAAACTTTTTAATACATCGCCAATCTCTTTGAAAAACCTTTTTTTTTTGGTTACGCGGGAAAATCCTTTTTACGAACCATCTTCCGGAAACCTGGGTGGGTCCGGAGGGACATGTGGGAATCGGTGTGGGCGACCTAAACCTTCAGTGAATGCCATCAGCCGTTATAAGTGGAGTGAAGACTTAATACGTATTTGTGTGTAAAATGTATTTTTGTAAATAAATATTTCATTTTAAACGATCGCTAAATATATACATATACACAAATTTTCTGTGCCATTCTATCTCGATTTATCCTTGACACAGGGTTGACTTGCCATTGGTACATCATCGGTAAGCTATGGCACCAATAGACTAAAAGACAACTAAAACTAGCAAATATCACTATCATCACCACTATCAGTAGTTTTCAACCGACTTCAAAATCGACTAGGATAATATATACATTTTTTAAATACATTAACAATGTCTTTTACACTGCCCATGTGGGTAGCCGTCAGCTAGCCGTATACAATAAGGCAATAATATAAATATATAAACGGAATAATATTGAGTTACTGAATCACCGCAACGGCGCGTGCCCCGATCAGATCAAACTGTCATAATCATAATGCATCCTCTTTCCTAGTGATGTACGTTTTACGAGCGGACTAATTATTTGAGCACTCTTTTTAATCGACTTCGAAAAAGAAGGCGGGGTCAGCCACATGCTAATTTCAAAAAAAAATTCTAGTCTTTTTGTTATTTTTTGTCTGTCCTAAACTTAGCACTCTGTTTTTTGTTTTTATTAAAATAAATTTTATGTTTCATTCATTTTGTTATAACCGAAGTGTAGTATCCCGAAGTGGCACTCAAAGGTAGTTTAGCTTTTGAATGTCCCTTAGATTATCCGTGAAATAGCAACCGACCGAGTCGTGGTTCGGCCCTCTCGGGCGCCCTCGGATCGGAATGCTTAACATAACAACGTAACATAATCAACATAGTAACATAGTAATCGTCCAAGCCGAGTTCACCCCTCACCAGGGGGACAACTTGTGTCGAGCTACTAGCGATAGAGGTTCAGGCTAAGCGACCTAAGAAGTATGCCACCTCTCAATCCGGTGCAGCAGTCAAGTTTGTTGTGCGTTTTATCGTTGTATTTTTACGTTATTTATTACTTCATAAGGGTGATTGTATATTTAGTAGCGACGATTCTAACTGCAGTTAAGTAGGGCTATTAAAATAACTCAGAATCATTGAATATACTTATTATACTTTGTTTTACTTCAGTATAAATTAAACGGCGTGAGAGTGGTTTAATTATGTACCCAATATTTATCGATATTAGTTACGATTTACTATGAAGTAAAATTTAATATCGATAAGTAATTAGCCCAACACTACATTACCAGTTGTCGTTAGAGAACGGTGTTGTGGTGTACGTAAAACATAATATTACGCGGTTTGTAAATGGAAAGACGCCGTAACTGGATATTGGTGTTGAAAGTTAATCTAATATTGAAATAGGTAATATACTTTAGGGTTCGGTGAGCACGGAACACGGCGGAGGCGTCAGAGAAACTAAAATTACTTTTACCAAATTATCATTACATTAATACTCACGTATTAGCAAGAACTTTGTACTTCTCTTATGAAAATTGCGCCAATATGTACATAGGAGTATGAAATTTCCCTCACTTTTAATTAATAGCGTACCCAGCCCGCTTCGCCGTTAGATTTTGCTTAATTTTAATAAAATTACATCATTAAATATTTAATTTAACTCTCACAATATATTAAATTATTAATTTCTCTCCGTATTCATTCTCTTCTATTCTCTTCTCGTGCGTGTAAAGATCATTACCTACACCCATGTACATATCAGTAAATAAAATATACACAACGCATGTGTCAATACAAATTCGGGTTATAAAACAATAGAATATCATCATAGTAAACAAAAGTTGTATTTGACAGTTTAAAAAGAGTAGTGCTCCGATCGTCACCAAACAGGATTACTCGCCAGGTCAATCTGAAGATTCCCTGAAAGTTTCACTGTAATCGGTCCAACCGTTTCTCCGAAGCCTATATGAAACATAGCCACACACTTTCTCTTTGTAGAGGGGAATGCAGAATGCTATTTTTTTATATTTAATACAAAATACCATGCGTTTACCACACATACGCGGCTATTATACGGTTGCTTGGCAACGGATAAATAATTAATGACACATAATTTCTGAGATTTATCGAGTAAGTTGCGAATAGTTTATGATATGAAACGAAACCAGCAACGCTTCTAATATGTAAAGAGTGAGGCCTATTAAACGGCCGGTATCGCGATAAGATTACTCTCAACCTCTGGCGGTCGCGACAGGACGCTTTATTTTGTTGAGGTTACTCTCCCCTGTGCCCTCGCAGCGCAAGGCGACACGGGCCAGCCTCAGCCCACCCTTGTCGCCCAGTGAACCCGAGGCCCCTTTTAGTCGCCTTCTACGACAGGCAGGGCATACCGTAGTCTTATTCTTGAGAGATCAGAACTACAGGGCTGACTGTGCAACTTGAGCTAACCGCCCGGACACTGAGCTACCAGGGCTCTATAAACATAAAGAAACTTAATATTAATTAAAGGAAATAGTCAATCCGTCACTGATTAGATTTGAAGTCAGTTTTTTTTTTAATAAACTTGTACAAGTACTACTTGTAAAAGTATTACAAATTTTAAATAGTTCATGATTCGACATTAATACAAATATACCGTATGTACATACGACCAATTTTCTCCGTACCACTTCCAGTCTCATTTCGGCAAGTGTAATTTTCGCAGTCGTAATTTCGGTACGCACAGTACCATAGCAATACAAATGTCGTCCCGTACAATTATTAGCCTTTGTTTGTCCGGTTGTTTGTGTGTTTTTATATTAGTTCAATGCTTCGAGATTGTTGGCAATCCAATAATTTTCAAGCACTTCTAGCTATTGCGTTGTTGTGATCATACATTGGGAATTGCTTCTTGGAATAGTCTAGAGAATTTTGTCGTCTCGTTCAAAGTTAACTTATAAATTTCTTTTTATACTTTCAAAGCAAATGCTTGACCACGCTAGGCGCACTAGTTTAGTGCCTATTCACTCAACTCTCGAAAACACCCACGTCGTAATCAGAGGAAAAGACAGACGCGGCCAGACTATACCAGTCCTTTGCTATACAAATAAATAAATATAAAATAAAAAAAATAAAAAGCCCTTTTATTTCGGGTTTTTTTACATATAAATATATTCTATAACGAATATAATCTATAACGAATATAATCTATAACGAATATAATCTATAACGAATATAATGTAAAATATTTTTTTTAATATTTACGCATACAAAATACCATACCTTTACCACACATACGCGGCTATTATACGATTGCTTGGCAACGGTTAAATAAATAATGACACATAATTTCTGAGATTTATCGAGAAAGTTGCGAATAGTTTATGATATGAAACGAAACCAGCAACGCTTCTAATATGTAAAGAGTGAGGCCTATTAAACGGCCGGTATCGCGATAAGATTACTCTCAACCTCTGGCGGTCGCGACAGGACGCTTTATTTTGTTGAGGTTACTCTCCCCTGTGCCCTCGCAGCGCAAGGCGTCACGGGCCAGCCTCAGGCCCCCACCCTTGTCGCCCAGTGAACCTGAGGCCCCTTTAGTCGCCTTCTACCACAGGCAGGGGATACCGTAGTCTTATTCTTGAGAGCCCAGAACTACAGGGCTGACTGTGCAACTTGAGCTAACCGTCCAGACACTGAGCTACCACGGCTCTATAAACATAAAGAAACTTAATATTAATTAAAGGAAATAGTCAATCCGTCACTGATTAGATTTGAAGTCAGTTTTTTAATAAACTTGTACAAGTACTACTTGTAAAAGTATTACAAATTTTAAATAGTTCATGATTCGACATTAATACCGTATATACATACGACCAATTTTCTCCGTACCACTTCCAGTCTCATTTCGGCAAGTGTAATTTTCGCAGTCGTAATTTCGGTACGCACAGTACCATAGCAATACAAATGTCGTCCCGTACAATTATTAGCCTTTGTTTGTCCGGTTGTTTGTGTGTTTTTATATTAGTTCAATGCTTCGAGATTGCTGGCAATCCAATAATTTTCAAGCACTTCTAGCTATTGCGTTGTTGTGATCATACATTGGGAATTGCTTCTTGGAATAGTCTGGAGAATTTTGTCGTCTCGTTCAAAGTTACCTTATAAATTTCTTTTTATACTTTCAAAGCAACTGCTTGACCACGCAAGGCGCACTAGCTTAGTGCCTATTCACTCAACTCTCGAAAACACCCACGTCGTAATCAGAGGAAAAGACAGACGCGGCCAGACTATACCAGTCCTTTGCTATACAAATAAATAAATATAAAATAAAAAAAATAAAAGCCCCTTTATTTCTTGTTTTTTTACATATGAATATAATCTAAAATATTTTTTTTACTTATATATAATTATTAAATAAGAAGGAGGCCTTCACCGGAGGGGCCGCGGGTGAAGGCCTCCTCCAAAGAAATTCAGTTATTTGTATCTAGGGCTACTTTTACCCAATTTGTGCCAGCCATCCTTATTATATCATCCGCCCATCACGTGAGAGGTCTTCCTCTGCAGCGTTTTCCAGTTGGACCTCGTCACGAAGTCACTCTACTGGCCTAACGGTTGCCTCCCAGTCTTGCTCATTTCCATTTTAGCTTTTGAGCGTGTGTTAAGGCGTCGGTGGCATGAGTGATGTTCCTTATTTTTGAGTGGCGAATTTTTTGTCATTTTTAATTTTTAACATGCTTCGCTCAAGCCCTCGTTGACATGTGGATATTTTGTCTTTTGCTTTGGCTGTATTACATGTCTGGCAAGCATATGTCTGGCAGGCACGGTAGAAGACAATTCGACATGGCTTTGGTTTTAATTGCAAATTTAGTTGCTATACGAATAATGAAGAAGTTCCTTAAAGTCCGACTTAGCGAGGTTCCATCGTATATCTAATCAGCGATAAATGTTACAGATATAGTCTATATATATCGCACTATTAGGCACAGACCTTCTTTTCATTTCATCACATACCAGTACAAGGTTATAGTCTACCACGCGGTCTTAGTGCACACTTAACATGAAGGTTTCCTCACGATGTTTTCCTTCACCACCGAGATCAGCACTTGTATTTCAATTTTGGGTGTCGGCACCGAGGATCGAACTCGGGTTGCTAGCGTACTATGCAACTTGAGGCGACCGTTCAGACACTGAGCATCCACGGTTCTATAAATATTACAGCTTCCAAATTGTTTAATAGGAATTTGTATTAAAATTTAATTATCTATGTCCATTGCTCCCGCCTGCGATGTCTGTAGAACAATCGAGGGCCTCTCTGTTCGGCTTCCTCTGATAACACTCTGTCAAGTTGTATGTTTGTATTTAATTTTCATATTAAGGCGCAGTTCTGTTTAATATCATCTGTTACATCTATTTTTTTGTTAACGGGGAGGAAATCTTTAAAAAGAGACCCCAGCTTTTGGGGGGAAAGCGGCGGTTATATGCGTACACATAGTATATATGCGGACACGGGCCTGCCGATGTCGCCGTCTTTCCGCTCAGTCGCCAGTCGTTGTCGCCCAGTGAACCCGTGGTCCCTTTAAGTCGCCTTCTACGACAGGCAGGGGATACCATAGTCTTATTCTTGAGAGCCCAAAACTACATGGCTGTCACACTTTTATCTAATCTAAGTCATCAATACATTTTGCAATGTCCAACGTGTTGTCTTTCTCGGCCCATATTTTTTTACCATATTTAATAAATTTATTCTTTCTTACCATATTTAATTTGTATGGAGTAAAGGAAAAAATATATATTCATACAATTAAGCAGTGTTTGCCAAGCCAACTGTTTTATAAAATAATAACACCATATTTGTGTAAGAGATAGGCATATGCCATCCCACAATTCCACCATACATTATTTTGTTATATCTGAAAGGGTTTAGGCAGCGCTTTCGTTGAAAATGTTTGTTATAGTCTTGAGCACAGGCGCAAGGTGGCCAGCCTTTCGGTGTTTTACATTTTGGAGAGTGTGCACAGGAATTACACGAGTTAATTCCCCCATCCCCATTCTACGTTCGGACGTTTAGACACTCGGCGGGTCTCCACCCTTTCATAATCGATGTTCCGCGTGTCCGAACGAAGCGATTCGAGTCATCGTTCATCGTGCGTACAGCAAAGGAGTGGAACAAGTTGCCGGCGTCAGTCTTTCCGTCCAAGTACGACGTGGGAGCCTTCAAGAGTAGAGTGAATTACTTACTAAACTAGCGCGTACCATCTCTCGACTTTATCACCACTTAACACCAGGTGGGATCATGGTCAAGCGCTAGTTTAAACGCATAATAAAAAAGAAAAAAAAACTTCCAGACCGTTTATATTTTTCATAAATAACGTTATATTTTAGTAAATAAATTATATACTTACCTAAACTATAAACCTTTCTCGAAAACCGCTCTATACATTGGTGAGTATAGCATATAAATCAGTGTAGTAGTTTTTGTGTTTATTGCGAACAGACAGACAGACAGCGGGAAGAGACTTTGTTTTTTACTATGTAAGGATATGGATATTTAATATATCACATATAATAGAGAATAATAACAATAACTTAGCCTTAAAACAGTGACACGAGACCGCTTATCGAGCTACGCGTAGTGCCCAGTTGTAAAATTATCTCGCAGTATACATACATATACATACAGATTATATGTAACACAGACATAAACGTGACTTGTTTATCGCCAAGTTATTATAAATTACAATTGCAAATTGCATTTATTTAAAGCAACTCGTGACATCTAATGTTTTTTAGGGTTGTCAATGAACTACTTGGGCCACAAGTCTGCTAACACAATTGTGTCAAAAAGAACGTAACGTTAGGTAACAATATTATTCATGGGCCAACATTACGTTTATTGGCAATGCCAGTATTGCCAATAAGCTTTTGTCTATGGCCTCAGCCGGCCATGCGTCTGTCTGTGGCCTAATCCATGGTCCAGTTCGGAGTGGAATCGTGCATTGACACAGAGATAAAAATGAAAGCGGAAGACAGTTGTCTTCAAGCAGTTAAACCGTTATTGTTGTGAAGTGAGTAGTGCCGCGGAAGAGAGAAAGGAGAAGTGCGTGTCATTTTATCATTCTCTACGCCTATAAATGTATAATTTGTGTCCTAAATACTTGTCGTTTGCCGTGATAAAGTCGGATTTTATGCGTAATAATGTGCCCAAGCAGAATAACTTTAGGAAGATGTAACTTTTCCTTTCGTTAATTTGTCAGTTGTGTTCCGTCCAATCTGAGGTTCCCTCTTGGGGCCTATTACGTAGTAATGTTGTAAAAATAGAATAAATACTTCAATTATTCATAGCGTGAAATTAAAACGAATCAACCCGAATAAACCTGACACAGAAAACTAGTAACGCACTGAGTGTGTCAATTGTGATAACGGGTCACAAGTCACACACTTGATGCACGTCAATTAATACCGGCGACTGTACAGGCGCAGTGCCGCTCGTGTTTGTATGTTTATGTTAAATGTGAATTAATTGATCGTAATTAATTCATATTGCGCTTTGATTTAACCATTGCACGTTTTCCTTGTAATGTGACGTATTTTCTGGTTATATCTGTAGCCTATTAGACGACGCATTTACATACAATTTTTTTTATGTGCGATCTTTTTCCGCGTATAAATACACACCGGGACACATCTATCGGCCTACTTAGTGTTTTAAGTTTTGAAGTTCCGTAGCTAAAAATAAATGTTAGGTGGAGCAATAAGTTTTTTTTTTTTAATTTAGAATTCAGAATTACGAATAAGGAACATCGCTCAGTGTCGTCACGACCTCACTTCCGATCTGACCATAGGTCAGGGCATAGACAAAGCGCCAGTATTGCCATTAAATTGAATATTAATACGTGAACTGAACGTATAAATGATATTGTTCACCTAACATTTGCCATATAAAAAAAATATAGACTAAATGAAAACTTTTTCATTTTTGGACGGATAGGAACAAGTGTGTGCACTCTTCATGAGGCTGGAGCATATGCGGTATATATACCTGGCCCCAGCATGCTTCGGCGTCGTCGGGACTTCTCTGAGTGCCGGAGAAGTCCCCTTTGAGGATGAAGTCCGGTTTTTGCCGGGACCGGCCGGTCGTTGGGGTGTCCTGTCGCTGACAGATCCGGGGCACCCCGCTCATAACGGCTGATGGCATTCGCGGAAGGTTTAGTGGGTAGGGTTTGCCCAGGCCGAGTCCCACACATCCCTCCGGGCCCACCCAGGGTACCGGAGGATGGTCTATAAAAAGATTCCCCGCGTGAACAAAAAAATGCGGTATATGAAAAATTAAAAATGACATTGCACATTACATATGACAGCTTTTCACTTCGTCCCACAATTTGCAACTATACAATTGTGTATAAAGTTGAAGTTTGAACTCAATTTAATCCTCATTCTCATTTTTGAGCTACGAATTCACTGAATTGTTGACGTCCCGAGAGGTCGCTTCGACCTCACGATTGATTCCTTTTTTTTTGTTAACGCGGGGGAAAATACGATATGGGGACTTTTGGCTGCTGGGTTTCCCCCCTGGCCCGATTCGCCCCTCTTTAGTAAACCTACAACCTCCAGACTCCCCTGGAGATTCCATATTAATACCAAGTTAAATGCGGACGTCCAATCAACATGAGCCACAAAGCAACAGTACTCCCGACCTCAAACCACCTCCGGGCAACCGGATTACAGGAGACGCCACGCTCCCAGTCTAAAAAAAAATGTGGAACGCTTGACGATTTTCTTGCGCAGGGGCCATGCTAATCTTCTCTGTATCGTTCCAATTTTAGTATATGTACTGCCGAAACAAGTACTCACGATTGATTCCTTAGCTAATGATCATTATCTATCTATTCTTAGAATTCATATAATTGGGAATGAGCAGCCCTTCTTTAGCCCTGAGTAACTTCTCTAGCCCTGTCAATAAAATATCTTGTATATAAATTTAAAATTAAATTATTATCTTATCGAAATTACAACTGTACACATTTGCGGAGATATCCAACATGCGATATCAATATTGTGCAGCAATAAATCTGAGCGGTCAAGTGGTTCTAAAATCAATATTTACAAGTGCACACACTTTTATTATCAAAAGTATATATCGATGGGAAAACTTGAATACACTGGGATCGTTATCATCTAGTTTATGTGGAAAATGATAGGCTAATACAGATGGTTCATTGTTCTCACGATATGCATATAGTTGTTTGTTAGGATGTCCAGTTTCTAGATCTCTTTTCAATTGGCGCAAGACAAGATTAAGGACTTATAGTTGTTGTACATTTATTATTATATAAATTGACATGGGCATAATTCCAATACATTACAAACAAAATATGAAACATATTAAAAAAGACAACAAAATACAGTTAAAGAAAGAAAGAACGGACAAATAGGATATAGGATATGATGCCAACATTGGACACCGTCTCAGTATATGCTGTCGCAGAGATGTGACAGCGCTGATTTTCAGCGGTGCCCAGGACTACCCAAAGTTGTGCTAGCGCAATACTACCTTTACATGGCATTTATACAGTCGAATAGAAAGAAATATAATGTGTGTATAAATAGTTATTAGATTTATGTATATTATATACAATAAAATAATTTATAATATTAAATTTAAAATAATATATGTATAAAGTTTATATATTATGTATTGAAATATTAAAATTATTGGAATCAATAAGCCACCGATACCGATAGAGCTCTTTTATGATTTTCTAGACCTTAAATCTCTGCCAAAGAATGTATAGACTATTTTGCTATCTTTTACAACACCAACTACAAAAGGAACATCTGTGCACTGAATTTTCTATTTGCCAGTGACGTTTCATTACAAAACTCGATCTAATATACTCGTATCAATTATCATTCCATCATTAACAAGTACGTCAAATACTAACAAACACACCATTGGCACTAAAGTTGCAACTAAAGTGGCACTAATGAAGTAAAAGCTTTCTAAAACTAGCAAGTATCAACCACTATCAAGGCAATGAACGTTCATTTTGCATACAATTGGTTTAGTAGATTCAGTGTGTAGAAAGAAACGACTAACCCGGACTATAAGCACTATTAGGTTTTCTAAAATTAGTTTTGTTGAACGACATTAAATTAAAAAAAAAAGTTTAAAAAAATCGTGGATTGTAATCGGCCGGATTTATTACATTTTTTCTGTTTTTAACTTCAAAAAGATTTTGCTGAAAATTGTGCTCGGTGTTTGGCTTAACACTTGCCACAATTGGGCATTAAAGAACATAATAAAAAGCGGACAGAAGTGATGTATCTGTCAACCACACTTAAAAGTGTATAAACGAAGTAAGAACTTCAGTTCAAATAAAATAAATCGTCTTTGCTTAGTTATTTTCCAAGCCTTTGTTATAAGTTCATTGTTTAGTTTAATAGTAGAAGAAAATAAATGCAAGTTATAAATATAAGATCGCTGTATTCCGTAACGGTACTTACGCTGACCTGAGAACAAGCTGTCCTCGTAAACACTAGACGCACGCCCGAGGATAAGATGATCACAGCTTCTTATGTGTTCTAAAAACCCAAGTTACGATTAAGTAAACAGAAATAAACACAATTCCAAGCCGCCAGGAAACCTAAGAAATGGCCGGCTTGAGAGTAACAGCTACTGTTCGCGAACGGTCCATTTCATTACCGGCAGCGGGGCGAGTCGCACGTAGGCACTCACGAAGCATATTACTGGTAATATTTAAATTTGTAAAAGATGGCTCATGCATCATTTCTTAAATCGATAGAGATATGCTCATTAAGAATTCTATATTTTTTTGATATGATTCGAATGGAGAGCCTTAGTCTCCTTCTCCCCGAGTTTCGTAAACCAATTATGTACAAAATGAATGTTCAAATGCATCATAGCGGTTGAAATTTGCCACTTTCAGTAATCTTTTAGTTCATTGGTGGCACTATGCTATACCGATGGTGTGCCACTGGCTTGCCATCTGAATAGATTTAGTAAATAGGAAACATTTTCTTAGAACGCGGCAAAAATGCTTATATGTGGAGTGTAAGTGGCGGCACTTCCAATTAGTAAATGTACTGTAAGTTTAGTAGGGTGTGCTGCAATATATTTAAAATAACGCCACTATAAGGTACTGGGAAATGATGAGAAGCTTTAAATCGACATGTAAGTCTAGATTGCGTCTCATGAATCGATTCTAAATGACCTGAAAACAGTGGGTGTGGTACAAAAACTCTTGCGTAGAGGCTCGCATAAGACCCGGGAGAAAAGCATCACGAAGTCGACTGGTGCTACCTTATCACAGGGAGGGTACTGCGGGAGAAACTTGTCCTCTGATACGTTGTTCGCCTCAAAGCAGAAGGGCACCGGTGTGTTCCGCTAGAGATCCCTGAGCCTCGTAACGCATTACCGTCTTGAACTAATGAACATTTCTCCTCAATAAAAAACGTCAAACAGACATGGGAGAATAATTAAAAACAATAGAACTAGTCTCATATCTTGGACCAAGCGCAATACACTATTGCGTAGTACAATATAGTTGAGCGTATACTCATATGAACTTTTGCAGGCGGGGGAAAAGCAGAAGCGGTTCTATAACCGGTTTTTAGAATAGTGCACATCGACTCCGCGAACAAAGTTGTCGGATAGCCCGGCGGATCCTTGCCGATATTTCGTTGCCTGCGACTATATGGATATTGCGGCGCAATAATAATGCTGGCTATAAACACAACGAACCCGGTTTACAGCTAGATTTTTAAGGTTATAGAGGAAAGAGATTATCTATATTTTAACTCTTCCGAATTTGCTTAATGTTTTTTTGTTTCTCTTTGTAAATAATGGCCTTTCATCAGGAGTTTACAATTTCTCAAGATTGAAAGGAGGTCGAACAGTTTGAATCTTTTATGAATTACATGTGTCCCTGAGAACAGTCCTGTCGTCCTAGGCTTACAGAAAAAGTATGATAATGGTTTCCGCTGCCCGTCGTAAAAGGGGATGTTGGGTTTACAGGCGACAAGGAAAGAGGGGCTCTTGTCGTCGTAAAAGTGGACCCGGGAAGAAGGCGACATCGACTGGCCTGTGTCGCCTTGCACTGCGAATGCACGGGGTGAAGGGAGTAACCTCCTCCTGGACGTGCTCTCCGAAGAGCACTGTGATGAACTTCGAGCCTATATATGTCAAACCTTTTTTTAACGGGGAGGAAATCTTCAAAAAGATGCCTGTTGGCCCTTCCTCGATGCATGGTGAGGGGCTCCGGGATCTCCAGTGGAACGCACCGGAGCCCCTCTGGATGGGACAGGGCTGGATGTCGTCTGGTAGGTAGGTTTGAGATAGATCAATCTATCATGCGACATAGCAGCGACATGCAGTTCTCTGGTGCCATGGATGTTCATGACCGACTGTGATCAATTATTGCCCCTTTTCCTATTAATAAAAATCCTTACAGCAATTCCAGTTAACTTTTCAGTCCGGTTCCGTTTACATTCATTAAGGTTAATATATTAGCCTCCATGAGCAAATATCGTTTGTTTCTGCAAAGTAATTAGGAAAGCGTTCACGTTTGTTTGATGTATTGTACCGAGCACCGAAGTAAGCCGTAGGCATGGACTAATGTCTACAAAAGATTGATGTTCTCAGTGTTTCCTCCACAGCAGACACTTCAGATTATGGTGTAGTTTAAGAGGGAGTTAGCTTGAGTCAAAAAGGACGTGTGTAAGTCTTATATAATTGTAATGAGATAATAATTACCCATCCATTAATATTTCCGCAAGTGCACAGTTTACTTACTTAAACTTCTTTAAACCCGTGAGAATTAAATAGTCCATCTATCTATCTAACACAGCTCATGCTGAGACGACGTCCGGAGTTGGTTTCACGTCATTATATTCGTTATTTCTTACTTTGTTTTTGTGTCGCACATTTGGGATCTATATATATAAAAGAGAAAGTGTGTGAGTTGAGCCCCTATAGGCTTTGAAACAGGTGAACCGATTTCAATGAAACTTTCTGGGAATCTTCAGATTGACCTGGTGAATAATCCTGTAAAGTTTGGTGACGATCGGAGGATTCTTCTTTTTGAACTGTCAAATACAGCTTCTATTGACTATGATGAAATTCTATTGTTTTATAACCCAAATTTGTATTGACACATGCGTTATGTTAATATAAAGTATAATTATAAAAGATAATAATTAAGGATTTTCAAGCATTCAAGTTAAGTCATAGCGTCGCGAATGTATCCGTTTACTGATGCTGCTGATATGCACATGGGTATAGGTAATAATGTTCACAGGCTCAAAAAAAGAATAGAAGAGAATGAATACGGAGAGAAATCAGTAATTTAATATATAGTACGAAGAAATAAGAAGGAAGACCAGGTAAAAGATGGAGAGACATTTTCAAACAGAAATGTGGATCTTGTTGGATGCGAGTAATGCGAGAAAGAGATATTTGGAAAGATTTAGGAGAGGCCTACGCCTTAGAGGCGACAACTACAAACGCAGTCAGTATTATATAAAAAAAGTCTAAAATTATATTTTGTTTCTGTTATATTTCTATTCAAATAATGTCAACAGAATATATTAGAATTATAATCAACTTAACGAATAATTTAAATTTAAGTTAACTTAGTTGTAGTAGAAAAATAAAGGCTATTTTTTTAATTAAATATTTAATGATGTAAGTTTATTGTTTAAATAAAATAAAGCAAAATCTGGCTGTGTACGCTAGTATTATATGAGAATAAATACTGTCATTGTCTGTGCCTGCGTCTTCGTCTATGTATGTGTCTATGTCTAAAAGGTGAATCTATAGAAAGAATAAGCCAAGTGATAACTGGTAATCTTTGCAAATCATTCTCTGCGCACAACGTACAAACATAGTAATTTTAATCTGTTATACATAAATGGCGATCGTTAAATATCAACTGTGAAGTTGTTACAGAGCTTTGCAATGACAAATTTATCTAGGACTGTAACAAGTGATAGAATAGTCCTTACTCCATTGTAATAGATGTTATTTTGGAGTTCTACAACGGTGTTAGGCTTGTCAACTTTCGCAACGAACTTGTCTGCTCTAACATTCAGTACCGACTCAGGTGGTAATATTATTGATTCATTTATCCCATTGTATTCTAATTTTGATCAACGCTTTGTCCTTTAATGCATTAAAGGGTTAGTGCTTTGTTTTGTTCTGACACTAGACATGTAGGTACAGCTGTAACATAATCCAACATTAATACTGTCTAAATCATTTAGTACCAGAAATCTATACTTGACTAGCTGACCCGGCGAACTTCGTACCGGCTTATATTTTAATAGTAGTAGAACCTCGAAGACGTTTTAATTGAGCTCTTAATATTTGATGAAGCGTCAATAGCCTAGTGGTTTTGGGTGCGGTCTGAGAATCATAAGGTCGTAGGTTCGAATCCACCATTCGACTATTGACGTGAACCATCTCCTAGCACAAGCTTAAGCTTAGTTGGAATGGTTAACAAGAATGTTAGTAATGTTTTCTGAAAAAAAAAAGAAATATTGCTAGCTTTTTTTTTATTTGAACGGGACACGATTCTATGTTTGATATTTTAAATTTTATGGTCTGTTTGAAGTTGTCATTCGTCGGCGAAACAACTGAACGTCATGCTGTCTGAATCACTTACTTTTCTTTAATGAGGTATAAAATCTGATCTGATGAAAAATAATAAATACAAAAATGTAAGAATCATACAATTTGGTGCAGTAGCAGAAAAAGAGTAGGAGAAGTTATGCGCGTACATATATTTGTAGATTTATATTTTTATAAAATACCTATTATATTGTAAATATTTCTTTTTTAAGTTATGTATTGTTCTATATGAATAATTAAGTTGTTTATTCTATTAAGTTATATTATTTCTTTGATGTATTATTTTTTCATTATTTTTTCTTGTTCAAATATCTAATTTAATTTCGAGGATTAATTTTATTTTTATCTAGGAATTTAATAATTCCTAAACACTATGGTACATACCATAGTGTTCTCTATATCTACAAATAAATTGGAGAATCTGATTGTAATACTTAACATACTTTTACGACATGCATGTGAATGTCTATACGCAAATAATATTTTTAACAATTTTTGTCTGTCTGTCTTTTTATTTCGGCTAATCTCAGGAACTACTAGACCGATCTTGTTTAGTCTTTCACCGGAAGATAGCTGATTTTATAAGGAGTAACTTAGGGCTTAAGGAGTAACTAGGCAGGTAACTAGGATTTTATGTTAAGAAAAATTTAATAAATAGTTGTTAATTGCGGGTAACATCGCGGGACGCTGCTGGTATATTTGTATAGTCTAAATCACTTGTCACTGTTACACCATTGGACTTCGAAACCCACTGCTGGATTTCATCTTGTTCGCCAAACCCGAGCGCTTTGCTTCGTCTTTCGTTTTTCGTACAGCAAGTGTCTGGAATAGTTTGCCCGCGACTATCTTTCCCTTAGATTACAATGTTTTTTTAAGAGTAGATTGAATAGGAACTTAATAAGCTAGTGCGCCTTACTATTTGATAATTTTTTCCACTTAAAATTAGGTTACTTTGATGAATATATCTAGTAAATTTTTAAAGTCGTTTAAAAAGAAAATTACCAACCGTTTTTAATTAAGTTTCTTAAAAGGGTATAATTTCAAAACTAGATTCATTCATATGCAATAAAGTTAGTTTTAAGTTATTGAATCAAAATTGAATAAGATATCGAATCCACCATTCGACTATTGACGTGACGTCCTAACACAAGCCTAAGATTATTTGGAATGGTGAACAAGACTGTTAATAATATTTTTTTATTCTTAAAAAAATATTTTCTAATAACTTTCAACTATCATACTATGCTTAATTTATGACACGTATAATTAACGATAAGTCTTGGTAGCTCAGTGTCGCTTGAAGTTGCATAGTACGCTAGCAACCCGAGTTCGATCCCCGGTGCTGGCCAATATGTTTGTTGCAATTTTATGTGCTGATTTACCATGCGCTCAGCGGTGAAGGAACACATCGTGAGGAAACCTACATGTGTTCGACTATTGACGCGAATCGTCTCCTAACACAAGCCTAAGATTATTTGGAATGGTGAACAAGAATGTTAATAATATTCGAGAACAAAATAAATAGATATTGTGAACAAATTTAAACAATTCTATGGTTTTTACTCTGCCTACCCCTCTCGGTGACAGGCGTTAATGTTTACGCATATAGATATATAGAATAGAAGTGGTGCTTAGAAACTTTACGAGTAAAGCAATAACTTAACTCATAAACTTGCAGTATTGCGCAGGATTTACTTTAAGTAATAATTTGACTACCATTCATCGAAATATTATCATGTTTACATTAATCAATTTTGATAGCAATGTCATTTACCAGTTCATTATAGTAATGAATATCCTTCCTTAGCGTTTAATAAAACGTGAAATAATACAGTTTGCGTCACACGAATGATTTTATTATGCATTACTACCTTGTTTTTATACGACGAAGAAATGCAAAATTATTAAATGTATTATTTTTATTTGTCGTCAGCGAAAGTGCTAGTAATTTTTTTTTATGACGAACTTTACATTTACCCCCAGTTACCGTCCAAGTCGAGGTTACCCCTAATCGGGCTGACACTTGTGTCGAGTTACCACCTAATAGAGGTTCAGGCTAAGCGACCTAAGAGCTATGCCACCTCTCAATCCGGTGAAGCAGTAAAGGCCAGCTTCTTTTTTTTTTTTGTTTACGGGGAGGAAATCTTCAGAAAGATACCCCGCCTTCTGGGGAAGGCGGCGGTTATGTGGGGTTCATTACCCACTAAAACCTCCCCGGTGGCCCTTTCCTCGGTGCATGACGAGGGCTCCGGGATCTCCAGTGGAACGCACCGGAGCCCCTCTGCACTGTGCTCAAGGAGAGCACGTCCCGGGGAGGTTACTCCTCCCCTGTGCCCTCGCAGCGCAAGGCGACACGGGCCAGCCGATGTCGCCTTCTTCCCGGGTCCACTTTGGTGGACGACTCAGGCCCCCACCCTTGTCGCCCAGTGAACCCGAGGCCCCTTTAATCGCCTTATACGACAGGCAGGGGATACCGTTGTCTTGAGGCCAGCTTCTCTGTGCCAACTGTGATAGTTCGTCCAAAAAAATATATTAATTGTATTATTATTAACTTGGCTTCAAAAAAGGAGAATATTCTCGATTCGATTGTACTTTTTTAGGTATTTGTTACCTAAGAACTTTCGACTGGGTGAACCGATATTGATGATTATTTACCTAAAACTGGTGCTTCTAGAGTGGTCCAATTTGGTTCAATTCTGACATTGGCATCCAAGAGGAAACCATATAAGTCTTCAATTTGCATTAAGTATGTTCGCGACAGAACCGTGGTAGCTCAATGTCCGGGAAGTCGCCTCAAGTTGCATAGTACGCTAGCAACCCGAGAACGATCCCCGGTGCCGTCACCTATAATTTTGTTGTAGCAATTTTAAGTGCTGCACGCTCTAGAATACTATGCCTGTGCCCAACTGTGGGGCATATTTATATATATATAAAGGCTGTACTATAAACCATTAGGCTATTGAAGCGTCAATAGCCTAATGGTTTAGGGTACGGCCTGCGAATCGTAAGGTCGTGGGTTCGAATCCACCATTCGACTATTGCCGTGAACCATGTCCTAGCACAAGCTTAAGCTTAGTTGGAATGGTTAACAAGATTGTTAGTAATATTTCTGAAAAAAAAAGAAATATTACTAGCTTTCTTTTTTTAAAAAAAACTTTAACATTTATGAAAAAAAAAACTTTAACAATTATATGCGCGATAAATGGACGAATAACGCAATATCAATTTCCAATTTTCAATTTTTCGGTAAAGTTCATATTTATCGTGCTCTCTCAAATAGCTCCATATTAATGGATATGAAATCGTCACTTATTTATTACGATCATTCTTTGACAGTACGGGTGTCGTAGTATTCCGAGATTTCCCGAAGGAAAATAATTTCGCACTACAACTATAAAAGACTTTAACGTTTAAAAAAAAATCGATTTAAAGTCGGTTTTTGTGTTTGCTCGTAAATATACTTGTATATCTTATAAAATAATTAATGTAATTAAGAAAATTGTAAATAGATCTCACGTAGTATACAAAAATGATTCACAATCCATACCGGAGTTCTTGACCTACAAAGCGGCAACGTTCACGCACGCTCTACTAGGAAATTGTACTGCAACACAATGCCGACTAAATTTCCTGTTATATATGTACTTAAGTATCTAGTTATTCAGATAATACAGATATCCATATTCATTTAGTTGGCATGGGTCCTTGGATACCCAAGATTAATTCTATATCGTAATATTACTACGACAATTCGTAAATACAAAGAAGGATACAAGTCTTAAATTTGTATTAAGTATGTGAGCTACAAATGGACGAATAACTCAATATTACGCCAACCGATTTCGGTTTTTTTTAATGATTTACTTCAAGCGTAGTTTAATAAGAGTTTAGTTAGGTTCTGATTAATTCTATTTCCTAATATTCCTTATCAAAGTCGGTTTGTTTTTACTTGTAAATATACTTTGTTTCCTTCTATGTCACATAAGTAATTATCACGCCCACAAACATCTGTCGAGCAGCGCGAACGTCCTATTGTAATATTCATTACCTGATTACCGTTACCCGATATCTACATCATTCGATTGGTGCATTAATAGAACTCCTCACACGACGTCCAAGTCACGACAGGTAACGGTACGCATCGCTATGCTAAGTCCAAGCCTAGTTCAGAACCTAAAACACGGCCTAGGCACAGACGTGTCTAGCTTCCCTATTGTGATATTACGAATGGCTGATTAAGTCACGAACTATGGGAAAATAAATGTCCGATAATGTTGCACATTCCGTCTGTGTGTAAATTGTAATGCGCTATTGTTGGAGCCATTACAGGCGTCGCTGGACTTCGAATACGCTGGTCGTCGATATTTCTCACGCCAGGTCTCTTCCTGGATATCTGTTCGATGGAATATCCTGTCAATATTCCGTATAATGACAAGAATAACATATAACTACTCGGAAAAGGACAGCTGCAGATATGAGCCCATACTTCGAGAGCTCTGATACATACATATCATCTCTGGTACAGTCTTGTAGCCTCATCTATTTTGGTGTCTATGCTGCATTCGACGGTCCGTGGTCTCCAATCGAACTTCTCGTCCCGGCTTTCATGCATAACCACTTCAACTTGTTACATTCGTCTAAAGATCTCTTTTCTGATATGTGCTAGCCTAGCTCGTTGTGAGTTATCTTGAGCTTTGAAGCCAGTAGTGAGAGACCACACCACCAGGTTTCAAATCCGTGGCAACATCGGTGACACATATCTTCATCACTGTTAAATCACAATTACGCCTGCATAGTAAATGGAACGGATGTCTAACTACAGTAATATTATTATTACTTCTGAAGCGATCTTCCTAATTGAAGTCATTACGCTCGAGTGGATGCGCGAGCTTATGTATCATTACATCAAATTGATATATAATTGAACGTACGGTTTGCAGTGTGTAAGCGGAATCGAATTTTCAGTTTTTAAAGTAAAACTTCTTTACGAACGCTTGACTTGGAGTAAGCTAGTGAATGCGTGACGAGACCGTCACGAAAAGTGTGATCAGGCGAGGCGAACGAAAGTTAAGAAGGAGATGTAAGTTAGTGAAGATAGAAAGAGATATAAAAGCTGTAGCTTTGGCACTGCAGTATCTTCCATCACTATTTATCGACAAATTCGTGACCGGTTCTGAACTCCGCTACCGTGCTACCGGTACGTGTTAAACTGTCAGATAAAATTTATCTCGACACAACGTCAGCTAAGGCAACTATAGGTAACAATACAACAGCGTTTATTGAAACGAAGTTTCTTACGGCAGACTTGGTGGGGGATATGCTGGCCGAAATTAAAAAATGTGAGATTAAAAGCGTAAGAAAAATATGTAACGAAAGTGCTACATGTTGCATAGACGGCGGCCGATAGCGTGACCATTAAGTTCAACTCTCTGATCACAGGTGGCGCTTTAACGAATTATTAATAAGTATTAATTAATCATTTTACGTAAATGATGAGACTTTTTTTATTTTACGTTTTGTTATTTTTTTAATAATAAATTTCCTAAATACTTTATGTACTTAAATAAAAACCAATCAGCAAAATGAAAAAAAAAACAAGTCAATCAATATTTTTTTGCAAATCGTGTCAGTGGCATTATTGAAGGAACTTCGTTCCTACCTTGTGTCCCGTAACACCACATCATTTTATATTTTTATGTAGTTACTTTTCAACCGACTTCCAAAGGAGGAGGTTTTGAATTTGTAATTTTATTTAATTTTGTTACCGCATAACTTTTAACTGGGTGAGCTGATTTTAATGTTTCTTTTTTTATTTGAATTGCAAATAAATATACTTTTGGAAGGACAACCTTTTATTGACAAGAATTTGTTACTAAAGAGTTTATAAGTATACTATAATAACAATGGAAACAATATTAGATTGTCAGTTGTACACCATCGGAATACTATAGTAAGTACAAATGAATTAGGAGATACCGAAACTGTCAAACGTCTCTATAAAATCACTGAAGGTTCATTTTGACATTGTTATACCAGACAGTCTAGGATAGTAGCGTTCAGCCCTGTAGTTCTGGGCTCTCAAAAATAAGACTACGGTATCCCCTGCCTGTCGTAGAAGGCGACTAAAAGGGGGGTTCACTGGGCGACAAGGGTGGAGGGCTTTGTCGTTCGCTAAGGTGGCCCCGGGAGGTGCTCTCCTTGATCACAGTGCAGAGGAGCTCCAGTGCGTTTCTTTGGAGTTCCCGGAGCTTCTTGTCATGTACCGAGGAAAGGGCCATCGGGGAGGTTTTAGTGGGTAAAAACCCCACACAACCAACTGCCGCGTTCCCCCAGAAGGCGGGGTATCTTTTTGAAGATTTCCTCCCCGTTAACAAAAAAAAGGATAGTAGCATTGTTATTTGAGTTCCCGATAGATGTTACTATTAAAACGGTCCCGTTGTTATCAGCGGTTATTTTTACACAAGCGGACGTTTTATCTCGGCTCGGTGTTGGATTACGATAGCATCACCAAACAGTACTCCCACAGAGAAAACCTGGCGTTTCTCCGCCGGCTAATTACTCACAAATTGAACGTTTACAGCCAACTGAATGATTGGTACAAGTCACAGACATAGAACTTATTTATTTTATAAATTCTAACCTTAATCTCAAATTCATCAGATCTTAAATAGACTAAGTAGGAAAGCGGACGTTGGTAGTAAACCAACTATCAGATCAGCTAAGAAGGAGAGATGAGTTAAAAAATATAAAAAATTGACAACGTTTGTTGGAATGTTTAAAGTTCAAACACGGGTTGAAATCTAAAAATCATCACAATTTTCTTATTCTGATACTAAACATGATTCATTCCAATTAAGATATAAAATGAATAACGCCCTTGACTCATCATTAAATAAAAAAAATTGGAGAGACTAAGCGCTTCGTTCTGGTTTGGGGGTTGAAATGAAATCAAGCAGGTTGTCTTGAAGTCCAATAGAGGAATTAGATTATAGGATTGTAAGCATGGCGTAACTAATTAACCTCGAAAGTTGCTTCTGTAGTTTTCTATATATAAACTTCTAAAACAGCGTAAAAACTTGTAATTAAATCCAAGCGATTCCAAGTGTCCCCTTCGATAATCACTCAACCTATGGCGTTGCGTTTTCGTTTCTTCTTTTTATTTCTATAACCGTAGCTTTTTTGTGTTCTCTCGAGTAATACTTTACGTTCGGATATATTGCCATCAATCAAATAGTAAAGTGTTTCGATTAAAGTTCAGTAAATAATTGAATATACCTTACAATATACTGGATCGGATTTTCGTTTCGAGTTTCGACACCATGCTTTTTCTCTACATCCAAATCGCCTCCTTTCTATAGAGGCGAACACGTAAGCGACTTTTCTACGTATTCCTGTACCAAATCGCGGTTCATTACGATAACAACACACTTTTCAAAGGTCTGCCGTCCTCCGTTTGTCACTTGCACCGTACCACTGTTGCTGTTAAACAGACGGTCTCTTTGATGGGCACCCTTGAAATTTGACACCGTTTGGTAAACTGTCTGAACTTCAAACGTGATAATATAGCGGTCCGGATCTAAATATAGGTCTTCAAAAATCGTCTAAAGTTTCGTTTGTATAGTTTGTTTTTCATACTCAACACAATTCATTTTAATTATGATATAAATTAATAACGCCATTAACCCTCTATAGGTCTAAATAATTATTCATCTAGGTGCATGTACCATAACAAGAGATTACTCGTTGAAAGTTATATGACACGGATTTTGTTCAAATGTAATTAAAAACATATCTTTTTGGTACGAATTTGCATAAGAAAAATAAATAACGGAAGTGCTTTACACGGCGGCCGATAGCGTGACTATTGAGCATGTAGTTCAACTATTGGATCATAGGTGGCGCTTTAAAGAATTACTAATTAATTCTTATTATAAAAGATATTATTTATTTTGCTTAATAGTTAGAACTTTCATTCGATTTCTTTTATTTTACGTTATTTGTTATTTACTAAAATACACAAAAAAAGACTTTTTTTTCGAATGACCAGACTTTTCTTATTATATTTTGAAAGAACGCTAGCAATTATTTTTCACAATTATATAATCTAAAATTCTTGTGCTTACCATTCAACTAAATTTAAGCTTGTGCTAGGAGATGGTACACATCGATAGTCGATTGGTGGATTCGAATCTACAACCTTACGTTTCGCAGATCGTACCCGAAACCATTAGGCTATTGACGCTTATTTTAAATCCTTAGTAAGTAGTACTAGGTGTAGGAAGCCCTTGACACGTCAACGCAATGCGCAGTTACAGCCGAAGTGATTGCAGCGCGCGCACCTGCGACCGACTTCTCGGCCAAATTGGTTTTGTTGTTCGCCTTCCGCGCTTTGATGCTGCTACTACGTAACTTAATTATCTTTGAATGGTATTTGTTCACTACAACTGCGTTTACTGCTAAGTGATACTTTTGCAATGGAGACCTTGACTTTTGAAGTGAAACTTCTTGACGCACTCTTTCCTTAGGGAATAATTAATGCGTCATGAAAAGTATGAACTGGCGAGGCGAACGGAAGTTGAGAGGGAAGTACAAGATAGTAAAGATAGGAAAAGAGAGAGTTACGTTTCGTATATTACTGTAGGAGCAGAAGAGAGAAGCGAGCACACTTTTTCTTTCTCTAATAGCCAGTTATGTTTCGTATATGCAGTGCAGGGCTAATGTCTGTATCACAATGTCGGAGCAAAAGACGCACTGCTCGTTCGACGTTTTTAATCTATTTTTTTGTGAAGAACTACACAAATTAGGCAGAGAAGCTGACCTTCACTGTTTCGCCAGATTGCGAGGTGGCATCATCAAAAGCGATGCACCGAGTCGGAAGTTATTAGGTAAAAAAACATAAAAAAAAACGAGAGAACCTCCTACTTTTTGAAATCGAATGAAAATATAAACACAAAAAAGGGAGTTTAAATAACTTTCTTGAGATAGGTGACACGATTATGTAATAGACTTTTATAATGACCCAATAATTTAATTAAAAAAATACCTATTAGGCTAGCAGCAGATAGGGCATGCGCGTGACCAAATGAAAATATGTGAGATTAAATCCGTAAGAAAAAGATATAACGGAAGTGCTGTAGCCTTATACACGGCGTCTGATAAGGGTAATATTGGGCATGTAGTTCAACTCTCTGATCACAGATGGCGCTTTAACTAATTATTAAATAGTATTAAATAATTATTTATGTAATTTTATACCGTCGGAAGATAATGACACACGTTTTTTATTTTTTACTTAATGATTTTAATTCCTGTTTTATTGTTTGATTTTTTTATTTTACGTTATTTTTATTTTCTAAAATACTAATTTTTCTAAATACTTTTATGTATTTAAATAAAAAATTTCAAACAATCAGCAAAAATTAAGCAACATTTTTTTTCTCATTGTGTTGCTTCTATATCTTTTTTTTTAAATTACGCTTGAACTAATCGTTTGTTCAGAATTTCCAAATTAACCATTATTTCTGTTTCATTTCATTTTTTTAAAAAATTGCATTGATGGTAATTTATTTACCTGTAAATGAGCTTTTCATCGATTTATTTCTTATCTACGGAACCCTCAAAAATTGGTACAACTGCGATACAGAGGAAGAGCGAGGGTCGGAACAAATGTAAATAATTTTAGTTTAAGGTAAAATACACAATATAAACACTGGCAACATCAAAGTGCACCCCACACGGAGTTGTCGTGTAAAAAAAAACCTTCCGTAAAGTTCGACCCGGGCGACTTGCTAGAAGGTTCTGTAGGTTGTAAACATATTTTCGTATTTGTACGCATGGACACAAATTTTCAGCTTGCGACATATTGAACAAGTATATTTACGAGTAAAAACAAAAACCGAATCAAACGTTAAAAATAACCGTCTTCAAAAGAATTCTTAATTGGTCTGTATGATTTTTTTTTCTTTTTTGATGTTTCTTACAGCATAACTTTAGACTGGGTGAACCGATTTTGATGATTATTTTGACGTGACAACGTCTTATAAATTGATGATAGCTGGTGGCATTCACTAAAACTGTAGCGTTTAATAGCAGCGACACAATATCCTTTTATTAATGTTATAACTGTATAAACTTTGTTATTGGTTTTAAATATAGATTTTTGTTTTATTATTGTTTTTATTATTCACGATCGATATACTGCGTGTCTGAATGTGTATGAGCGAGAGCGTGGCATGAGAGAGAGAGAGGGGGTAGAGTCGATAGTAAGCGTGTGAGAGCGCGGCATGAGAGAGAGAGAGGGGTAGCGTCGATAGTAAGCAAGTGAGAGCGCGGAGAAAATAATGACCGAACTGAACCTTCTGTCACACTCGCCCTTGCCAAGGATTTCCGCTACATATAACCTTCTTAACACTAAGTCCACGTCGGTTGACATTTTTCTAATTCACGCAAGGTCTTCCGCACCTTAGTGTTAAAATTGTGCAGTAATTTTGGCTAATTTAATTAATTTAGTAGTTATATTCCTATTACTTTATCATTTAATAAAATATTTTGTAAGTATTAAAATAAAACCGTTACGTTTCTTTATAGCGAATGTTGTGTACACCTGTAATTGGCATACACAACAGGACTTAGTTTGTAAACTTGATTATTACAATAATGTATGCTTGTGTAATGCTGTTGGTGTATCTTATTAAATAAATAAATAAAAGATAAATCATTTATAAATAAGAAAAAAATATGCGACCAGCTCTACTCGGTCATACATGTATATTTTTTTTTTTTTTTCTGACTCCCCCGACTTGGATAGGTCGTGGCTATTTTTTATCTTTTCTTATTCTATTCTTACAATTTTTTATTTTCTATTACAAACAAAATTTCAACTTCTTTCATTCTTTTCTTTTCTTTGCTTAATTAATTACTTGTCTTTATATAATTCGATCCTCTTATACTTTATTACATTCGTTTATTTACATGTTTCTGGGCTCCCATCTCATACGAGATGGGATTCTCCTTTTCTTTTTCAACTTTTATTCCTATTTACAACATACACGTATATTGTCAGTCCGTGCCAAGTGCTCATTGTTCTAGGATTTGTTGTCACGAATTTAATTTTCCGAGCGCTTTGCGCCCATACACCTGGGATTTTTTTTGAAAGCTGGTGGTTGCTTCAATATCACGTCAATTTCGATGATTATTTGTTTATTAGTAGTACTTCAAGGATAGTTTGATGAGAGTTTAGTTAGGTTCTGTTGAATTCTATTACGTAATATTCCTACAATAATTTGGTATAGCTAATAGCAGACACAGTTTGATAATTCTGACCGTTTTACCATGTCAACGGTACCCTTCCATACCTCGAACTGCAAGGTAAGGGTGTGTTTACAACTATCAGCGACGAGGAAAACTTTAATGCTATATTTATTTACATTGAAAATAAAGCGCGCACGGTCACGGGGCACGTGTTCGGAGCGGGGCGCGGACTTGTCGTAAAAAATATCGGAATTCGTCCACATCTGGTGCGGTGCGGCCACGACAAGTTTTAAATAAGTTGCGCGTACAAATGTGCCCTTGTGTAAATAAGCCGGGGATTGGAAAACTGTGTTACTTGAAATAACTTGTAGTAACATCGGTGAGCCTTTTTTTTAATGTGGCAAAGGCTATTTTCTGCCGAAGAAGTCATGGTAGTTCAGTGTCGTCCGGACACTGAACTATCGCCTCAAGTCTGCATAGTACGCTAGCAACTCGAATTCGATTCCCGGTGCCGGAACAAATAAAATTTGTTATTGCAATTTTACATGCTGATTTACCACGCGCTCGGCGGTGAAGGAAAACATCGTGAGGAAACCAAGAATTGTTTTCTAAGACATGTGAAGTTTGCCAGTCCGCACTAGGGCCGCGTTGTGGACTATGCCCTTATACTCTCTTTACAGAAAAGGACTGCGCCCAGCAGTGGGACATATATAAAGGTTGTAACTTTAAATTTACTTTAAGTAGCTTTTAAAGCCCATTTATGGCGCACATACCTGATGGTATATGGTTATAATATGGTTTTCTCATTGATGCCATTGTCAGTATTAAAAAAAATCATCAAAATCATTTCATCTAGTCGAAAGTTGTAGTGGTATATTTATAGGAATACACCAATGGTTAACGAAAAGGATAATTAAAAATAGGATAATTAAAAATAGGATAAGCTTTAGAGTAAGAGATTGTCATGTAGGTAGTAGAGTAAGAAAAATGTAAAAGGTAGTAGAGTAAGAAATTGTATTAATGAAATAGAGTAGGAAACTGTAAGAGAGGTGAGTGGAAGAGAGTAGTGTGTGGGAGTGGGATTGGAAGAGGATGTACGGAAAGGGGAATGCAAGGAAGAAGAAGAAGAAAGGACCCTAAGGTACCAAACGTTGGGGAACGATAAAAAAAGTAGAAAGTTGTAAAAATTTAGTAAAAATATTAAAAAATTCGAATTGAGAAGCTCCTGCTTTTTTTAAGTCGGTTGAAAATGTGAGACGGAATGTGTGAAATGATCCTTTACTTTGTGCATGCTGGGGTAACGAGCTAGGAACAATGGCTAAGAGTCGAGTGTGGAGCAAATGAACAAAGGATATAACCACTCTGATTTCCACATTTCATTAGAAAAATTGCCTCTGTCTACCCCGCTAGGTGTATAGTTAAAGCATCTGGGTCTCGCTCTGACCATGAGATGGTACGTTATTATAACCATACTATAACAAGTATGTACGTATATATATGCGACTGTAACGTCGAATAATACTTCATAGATCTTCATTATAATAACTCTTTTGTGTCTCAACAAAAGCAAATAACACGTGACTAACATTATTCACATTATCACGACAGTTTACATTACGTATCAATCGTAAAACGTGTATCTAGAAATTGAATTCATGCCACAATCGACCTTACAACTTATCGACTTTATATAATTGTAAACGATAATTCTTTACACTGAATTGGTAATAATAATACCAATTGGACTGTATTGTAAACAGACATAATCTTTATAATGCAATTGTGTAATTTAATGATGTCTGAAATGAACAAATTATACACAACGCACACATACGAACTAGTATATTAACACTGTCACACACACATGCTTATGAATCATGGAAAACTATAGAATCTCATATTACGCCAGATTGCGGAATAGGCAAACGCAAAAGTATTTGTTGCGTTAGACCAGTGATTCTCAACCACTGTGCCGCCAAATTTTGCAAATATATAATAATGTTAATATTATTAAATTATTTCATTTAAAAAGAAAAATATTTTTAACATGGATATATATTATTATTTCGTATATTTATAATTTTTTTCATAAACTATTTATGCAGTGTGTTGTAGTAAGTAAATAATTTTTATCTTTTTCTTTGTGTGCCGTCAAATTTTGAAATCGTTAAATATGTGCTGCAACAAAAAAAGAGAATCACTGCGTTAGACGTTTCTGATTCCAACGATGTAAAAAAGTGAAAATGGCCATATGTGTCACTTACTACGTTTTTACTTTCCAGTGTCGATATTGATATTTTTTTTTTATAATTTCTAAGCAAGTGCTTGACTACGATCCCATCTGATGTTAAGTGGAAATGCAGTCCTGGATGGTGAGGCGCACTAGCTTAGTAAATGCCTATTCACTCTACTCTTGAAAATACCCACATTGTAATCGGAAGGAAAGACAGACGCGGGCAAACTATTCCAGTCCTTTGCTGTACGAAGAATGAAAGACGAAGCAAATCGCTTCGTTCGGGTTTGAGGGATGTTCACAACAAAAGGATGAAATCCCGCAGTGCGTCTTGAAGTCCGATGGTGGAACGGGGATAGGGGAATTAGATCATGTAGTTCCTGAGCAGACTCTCCAAAATACAATCTGCAGAAAACCGAAAGGCTAGCTACCTTACGCCTGTGCTCAAGTTATATTTCAATGTAAACAGCTGAAAATAATTGAAGCTGCTTATAATTGCATTGTTATGTTATAAATGTGCCACATGGACAGATGATATTATACAAGCGGCTGGCAAACAGTGGATAACAACAGCAAAGAACAGGGATAGGTGGAAATCTGTAGAGGAGGCCTTCACCTTCGAGAAGAAGGAATTCTTACATATATAACTAAATTCGCTTTTTTTTTCGTAACTGTCTTCAACGCACTGTCACCAGCGGTGTTTACGATTTTAACGACCGAACGTTTACGATTTAGGAACCTTCAAGAAACGCGCCTACTCCTATCTCAAAGGTCAATAACGCACCAGCAGCTCCTCTAGTGCTATGGATGTTCATGGCCGACGGTGATCACTTAAGATCAGGTGAGCCGTAAACTTGTTTGCCACTTTTCATATTATCATATATATATAATATTATTTTGAAGCAGGTTTAATCAATACAAAATCTGGTTTTTATTTTATTTTGTTTTATATATATATAAATTTATGACTAGTAGTAAATAATTAGAAATTACTATATATTTGTATTAGGAAGAAATATAAGGCTTTTTTATTTATTTATTTAAGTGATAAATGTGTGAAACAACATTTGAATTTCATATGAATAAATTATTTGTTATGAGGGATTTGTGTAAGTTATATGGAATTGGAAAAGATGTTGGTGTTGTAATTAGGTCTAATAATCTAGTCTTCAATTGATCTCTAGTGTTTAATCATAGCACTGTTCTTGAAAATTCTTAAAAAAGATCCAGAAATGCAAAAACATACAATAGAATAAAAAACCTTTCTTGAAGTCATTAGAGCAGGAGGGATTATTAATCCACTGTGTTTATATCGCAAACTTTTAGAACCACTGACCTTCGACTTGATTCCGCTGATCGCAGTAAACCGTTCACTGCGCCGACACCAACCTTGCCCCGGTGTATATTTGTTTAGGATATTTATATAGTGTTGGTTTCACTCGTTATTTATTACTATTGCGAGATATTTATGATACTTATTTGATACTTATGCCGTTCTTATGAATCTATTGACGAAGGAGACATAAAATAATCCATTTATATCTAGATCTATAAAGTTATGTTTTTTTATATGTAGATATTATATTTATGTATATATTTAATTTCACAAATAATATCTTTCTATCGTATCGTTATTGTATTACCATATGTATTTTAGTAATAATAGTTATCTTTGATGGTAAAAAGGTTAAAATTTAAGGAGCCATGAGTACACAAATATTAGAAAAAATACAGACGAATTTAGCACTTCCTTTTGAATGAAATTAATAACATTTTAATGCAATGAATCTATGCGTTATACTTATTTTATGATTTTACCGATTAAAAGTATTTATTTAAATTTTTCTAAAAAGTAGCCTAAGTTACTCCTTGTTACATCAGCTCCCCAAAGTCCCGCCAAAATCGGTCCAGCCGTCCAAGAGATTACCCGGTACTGGGAGTACCTCAGAGTGCAAGGCGACACGGGCCAGCCGATGTCGCCTTCTTCCCGGGTCCACCTTAGCGGACGACAAAGGCCCCCACCCTGGTCGCCCAGTGAACCCGAGGCCCCTTTTAGTCGCCTTGTACGACAGGCAGGGGATACCGAAGTCTTATTCTTGAGCGCCCAGAACTACAGGGCTGCAATATTTCAATATCTAACATAAGCTAGTTCTCGGTACCATTGCACGGTGTCAGCCGCACGGCTACTGTGTCGAATGCTAATGACAGATCACACCGTGAGCTTTGACTCCGCCTCTCTAGTGATGTACTCGATTATATCGATAAAGACAAAAAGAATAATTGTACACATTGATTAAGTACAATAGAAATCCTGGCACTTAAACTATGGCTCAAAAACTTTAGAGCGCCGCCCTCGTTTCAACTCAACTTTATTTAAGTTACAAATTGGTTGTCCAAGCCTTTGCGGACCCTTGTGTCGAATTACTAGCGAAAGACGTTCAGGCTAAGCGACCTAAGAGCTATGCCACCTCTCAATCCGGTGAAGCAGTCAAGGGCAAATTCTCTGGCCAATCTGTGTAGTTCGTCAAATACAAAAATTGGATAAAAACGATAGAATTACATGTGAGACGAATGAAACGAATTTATAAAATGAAATCATAAACATCTGTCCGAGTGTAGAGCATAGGCCTTTACTATAAACAGTAATTATAAAGGGATGGTCCGCCACGCGACCCTAGTGCCGATTGGCAGACTTTACATGTCTTCAAAATTTTCTAAAAAAAAATTTCTTTACGATGTTTTCCTTCACCGCCGAGCAGATGGTAAATATTGTATTGTTTACTGCCATTATTAAATTAGCGCTGTGCTTCGTCTTTCATTATTCGTACGACAAAGGACTGGAATAATTAGCTAGTGCGTCTTACCAATCTAAGACTGCAATTCCACTTAACATCAGGTGGGATCGTAGTTAGGCACTTGCTTAGGAAGTATAAAAAAAAAGATACTAAAGCCTTTGATATATATTGCGTTACTTGAAAAGCGCGACGGTGTCATCGTCTCACTCAACAATACTATCGCTGATCTGAGAGAACAACTAGATGACCATACTCAAAGGTCTCTTAGAAACGAGA
Source organism: Meandrusa payeni (assembly GCA_029286785.1). Classification (NCBI taxonomy): domain Eukaryota; kingdom Metazoa; phylum Arthropoda; class Insecta; order Lepidoptera; family Papilionidae; genus Meandrusa; species Meandrusa payeni. The sequence goes on along the minus strand of JAGSMX010000022.1, from coordinate 1,880,988 downwards.
TTGAGATAAGCGGCATTAATGAATCACCTAGCGAGAGCCCTGAACATCTAATTCGCATTATTGGGCACAAAATTGGCGTGACTATTGACGTTCAAGATTTAGACTACGTCTCCAGAGTGGGGCCGCGTCGACAGTCATCTAGGGACAAGGCAGACACCCTACCAAGGCATCTTGTAGCTCGCTTCACTCGCAGATCCAAACGCGATGAATTCTAAAAGCGCGAAAACCCGCCGCGGCATCTCGACTGCTGACATAGAGATCTCGGTTATGTTATAAATGTGCCACATGGACAGATGATTATACAAGCGGCTGGCAAACAGTGGATAACAACAGCAAAGAACAGGGATACGTGGAAATCTGTAGAGGAGGCCTTCACCTTCGAAAAGAAGGAGTTCTTACATAAATAGCTAAATTCATATAATTTCGCTTTCTTTTTCGTAACTGTCTTCAACGCACTGTCACCAGCGGTGTTTACGATTTTAACCACCGAACGTTTACGATTTGGGAACCTTCAAGAAACGAGCCTACTCCTATCTCAAAGGTCAATAACGCACCAGCAGCTCCTCTAGTGCTGTGGATGTTCATGGGCGACGGTGATCACTTATAATCAGGTGAGCCGTAAACTTGTTTGCCACTTTTCATATTATCATATATATATAATATTATTTTGAAGCAGGTTTAATCAATACAAAATCTGGTTTTGTTTTATTTTGTTTTATATATATATAAATTTATGACTAGTAGTAAATAATTAGAAATTACTATATATTTGTATTAGTAAGAAATATAAGGCTTTTATTTATTTATTTAAGTGATAAATGTGTGAAACAACATTTGAATTTCATATGAATAAATTTGTTGAGGATTGTTGAGGATTTGTGTAAGTTATATGGAATTGGAAAAGATGTTGGTGTTGTAATTAGGTCTAATAATCTAGTCTTCAATTGATCTCTAGTGTTTAATCATAGCACTGTTCTTGAAAATTCATAAAAAAGATCCAGAAATGCAAAAACATACAAACGAATAAAAAACCTTTCTTGAAGTCATTAGAGCAGGAGGGATTATTAATCCACTGTGTTTATATCGCAAACTTTTAGAACCACTGACCTTCGACTTGATTCCGCTGATCGCAGTAAACCGTTCACTGCGCCGACACCAACCTTGTCCCGGTGTATATTTGTTTAGGATATTTATATAGTATTGGTTTCACTCGTTATTTATTACTATAGCGAGATATTTATGATACTTATGCCATTCTTATGAATCTATTGACGAAGGAGACATAAAATAATCCATTTATATCTAGATCTATAAAGTTATGTTTTTTTATATGTAGATATTATATTTATGTATATATTTAATTTTATTTATATATATGTATTTTAGTAATAATAGTTATTTTTGATGGTAATACGGTTAAAACTTTAAGGAGCTATGAGTACACAAATATTAGAAAACATACAGACGAATTTAGCACTTCCTTTTTTGAAGTCGGTTAAAAAACTATGCTCCATGAACATAAATTAATAACATTGTAATGCAATAAATCTATGCGTTATACTTATTTTATGATTTTACCCGCGATTAAAAAGTATTTATTTAAATTTTTCTAAAAAGTAGCCTAAGTTACTCCTTATTACATCAGCTCCCCAAAAGTCCCGCCAAAATCGGTCCAGCCGTCCAAGAGATTACCCGGTACTGGGAGTACCCTCGCCCCCCTGTGCCCTCGCAGTGCAAGGCGACACGGGCCAGCCGATGTCGCCTTCTTCCCGGGTCCACCTTAGCGGACGACAAAGGCCCCCACCCTGGTCGCCCAGTGAACCCGAGGCCCCTTTTAGTCGCCTTGTACGACAGGCAGGGGATACCGAAGTCTTATTCTTGAGCGCCCAGAACTACAGGGCTGCAATATTTCAATATCTAACATAAGCTAGTTCTCGGTACCATTGCACGGTGTCAGCCGCACGGCTACTGTGTCGAATGCTAATGACAGATCACACCGTGAGCTTTGACTCCGCCTCTCTAGTGATGTACTCGATTATATCGATAAAGACAAAAGAATAATTGTACACATTGATTAAGTACAATAGAAATCCTAGCACTTAAACTATGGCTCAAAACTTTAGAGCGCCGCCCTCGTTTCAACTCAACTTTATTTAAGTTACGTATTGGTTGTCCAAGCCTTTGAGGACCCTTGTGTCGAATTACTAGCGATAGAGGTTCAGGCTAAGCGACCTAAGAGCTATGCCACCTCTCAATCCGGTGAAGCAGTCAAGGGCAAATTCTCTGGCCAATCTGTGTAGTTCGTCAAATACAAAAATTGGATAAAAACGATAGAATTACATGTGAGACGAATGAAACGAATTTATAAAATGAAATCATTAACATCTGTCCGAGTGTAGGTACATCAGGTGGGATCGTAGTTAGGCACTTGCTTAGGAAGTATAAAAAAAAAGATACTAAAGCCTTTGATATACTTACATTGCAGTATTTACTTAAAGTATCATTTATTATTAGGCCCTAACATATGAAATTGATGTTTTGTAAATAGTTAATTGGCTGTATAAATTTGAAATTGGAATTCCTAACTAAAGACGAGATATTTAAGATCGAAGTGGCCAGTATGACAAAACGCCAATTTCATTTGTAAGGACCTAATATATCTAGATAGATTTTGCAATAAAAGCTTACATAAAAAACATATCCCTCAACAAAACAGAAATCTCCGAACGATGGTTCCGAATAACTTTTGTTTTCTGGGAGCAAGTTAATTATAATTCAAGTATGTGACAAGTGAAAGCTTTAATTCGGGAATTTCGCGAATGTTCGGTAAAAAATATAAACAAAGAACCAGTATCACGGAGTTCCCTTGAAAAAGGAAGCTGACAATGACTCGAGTGAAAGTGGTCGAAACGAGTTCGCTCTTAATACACTCTGGCAGGTTTTTGCATATCATTACAATTATCAATGTAAAAAGTCAAAGTGGAATACATTTTTATGGTATATAAACTAGTGCTTGACCACGATCCCACCTCATGTTAAGTAGTGATATAGTCGAAAAATGGTACGCGCCAGTTTAGTAAGTGCCTATTCAATCTACTCTTGAAGGCTCCCACGTCGTACTTGGACAGAAAGACTGATGCCGGCATCGTGCTCCACTCCTTTGCTGTACGCATGATGAACGATGACTAAAATCGCTTAGTTCGGTTATAAAAGAGTGAAGATCCGCCGAATGTCTAAACGTCCGAAGGTACAATGGGGATGGGGGAATTAACTCGTGTAATTCCTGTGCACTCTCCCCAAAATGTAATCTGTAAAACACCGTTTAACTTTAACTCGTTTAATTTAAGTTACAGTTTTAAGTGACATATCATATTTCAAGTTCAAGGACAGAAGCAAATTACAGAACTTAGGCGACCTTATCGGTAAGAGCGACATTTGCAAGGACAAGAAATATATAGGACAGGAAGATGGCATACAGATAGAAATACCATAGCTATACTATACATATTCTAAATAACCTACTCTATATGTAGCTACATAGCCAAGCTATCAACAAATGTACTCGTACATGGAATATGCAAATATCATAGTATAGACGATATTGATTGATAATTTTTTTTTTTTTTTTTGTTAACGGGGAGGAAATCTTCAAAAAGATACCCCGCCTTCTGGGGGGAAGGCGGCGGTTATGTGGGGTTTTTACCCACTAAAACCTCCCCGGTGGCCCTTTCCTCGGTGCATGACGAGGGGCTCCGGGATCTCCAGTGGAACGCACCGGAACCCCTCTGCACTGTGCTCAAGGAGAGCACGTCCCGGGGGGGGAGGAATCTCCCCCCCTGTACCCTCATAGTGCAAGGCTACACGGGCCAGCCGATGTCGCCTTCTTCCCGGGTCCACCTTAGCGGACGACAAAGGCCCCCACCCTTATCGCCCAGTGAACCCGAGGCCCCTTTTAGTCGCCTTATACGACAGGCAGGGGATACCGTAGTCTTATTCTTGAGAGCCCAGAACTACAGGGCTGATTGATTGATAATTCTGCGTTAACATGTACATGCGCCGTCGTCCACCATTGTTCCTTCTGCCAGTCTCCAGGACTAACTTGTCCAGGAACTCTCCGCTGTCGCGCGCGGTTGGGTTTGTTAATACCATCTCACTGCACATTGATATATTTTGTTGCACAGAGTCTGTGTATATCGAAGCTGCCTACAAATGCGTAGAAGGTGTTTGACTTATATTTATATATTATTGTCAATACATAAAGCAGCTTTTTATTTGTTATAATTTTAATAATATATATTTAACTAAGTTTTTATAACATCATATTGGTGTTATCTGTAACGACGTTATAATTTTTGTTGATTTAAATAAATAAATAAATGTTTAAAAAAGCAGTTGTTATTAGAATTATGTCAAAATGAACGTTCAGTTACACCATAGCTGTCAAGTTTTGATAGTTTTGGTTAATTGCTGGTCCAATTGTGCCAATGTAATAAGTTTTAGTGATCTATTGGAAATAGATCACTAAAAAACGATTATTATATTTATATCGATATCGACCTCTTTTTTCCTAGTATAAGTATGTATAAACAATCACTAATCTACAAATATATTTTTTTATTAGTTAATTTTTAATTTCGAATTTAGTTTTATTTTTACTTTTGTGTTCTTTTTATTTTATCTTAACATTGTCACTCGCCAATTAATTGCTTGCAGTGTACGCCTATAACTGCGATGGCATTAACTTCACAACTTTTCACTGTTTTATGTATTGTTTGTTAAAAATGTTCATTGTGTTGGTGTAATAAATAAATAAATAAATATCGATGATAGATTAACGTCACTAAAACCTGTTCACACGCAACCTACGCACTTGCAATAGAAAAGTTATCGATAAACATATAGTAAAAACACACAGAATCACCAATTACCATGATGAGTGTAGGAAAATTATTGCCCTGGGTTTATCTACCTCATTCCGTCTCTTTTTATTTTGAATTATTTAATATGAGCGAGCGAGAGAAGTAGCGCCTCAAATGGTTCACGTGTAATTGAACAAGTTCTTTTGGTTTTGAATGTTAAAGTCTATCTCGGACTTCCAGGTAGCACAGATTGTATTCATTTAAAGGTAACTGTCGACCAATATTTAAAGAATATACCAGACTTCATTCATTTCATCCATAAAACAATAATTTACTATTTCGTGGCATTTACTATGCTGGTTCGCCTTACGTTCCTATTCTGCATTTCCATTTAACATCAGGTGGGAATCGTGGTCATTCTTCTTGGTCGCTTCACTCTTGTCAGAATGGTCGTGGTCATCATGATCCGGTGGGTTGGGCAGCAGACAGCATCCGCCGCACGACGTCTCGCCACCTCCGCCTGCTGGTCGTCAATCGGGCACATTCGTGGAGGGGAGCACCACTATACTCCGCACCTGATCCAACCATCGCATCTACTTTGCCCTGCACGGCAACGTGGTTATTAGAAAGTGCAAAAATAATCGAAGTGCTTCAAATATCTTATAGCATAAGTACTTCCTCGTACATTTATCTTACAATATCGTATTATTAAATAAGTAGAGAGGTCCAAGCTTGTACTAAGAATTATGTCTCTCCGTTTATGACGCACAAAAAAGAACTCTAAATTTGTGCCTGTTTTTTTTGTTCACGCGGGGGAATCTTTTTATAGACCATCCTCCGGTACCCTGGGTGGGCCCGGAGGGCTGTGTGGGACTCGGCCTGGGCAGCACCTACCCACTAAACCTTCCGCGAATGCCATCAGCCGTTATGATCGGGGTGCCCCGGATCTGTCAGCGACAGGACACCCCAACGACCGGACTTCATCCTCAAAGGGGACTTCTCCGGCACTCAGAGAAGTCCCGACGACGCCGAAGCATGCTGGGGCCAGGTACCCATCCTGGCCCCGCTTCGGATTACGGGGGCGGCAAGAGGAGGCGTTCGTAACGTCTCCTGCGCACCCTGGTACGTCGCCTGAAACTGTTGTGCACTACCTGTCACACCTGACACGATAACAGCATGTTTACAAAATTACAAAACTTAAAAAATAATAGCAAACCAAGATACGTTTAATTATAAGAATTTTTATATCATATTTCAAGTCACAGCCATATAGAATCGAATTGACCAAATAATCCATGTGAATTAAAACTTTCCCACCGTGTAAAAATAAACCAATTACAACGTAATTATATCCCAAAATTAAACTACGTACATCTAAATAAATCCTTACGGCAGTCAGCTTCGATCCAAACAATAGTCGCTCTAAAGTTAAACGGTATTGAGTTTAGAAATTGTTTGAGATTTACAAACGATGTTATCCAAAAAGTAACCAAGAGTTCTTATAATACAACACTCAAGAGTCGTTGTTACGCATTTAGTAGTCAAGATGTTGTTGCATTAGATTTAGAAGTACTTTGTATTGAATAACGACATTTCAAGTATCAAGAGAAATGTTCCCATGTCGCTCAGAATAAACTTACAATTAGTGGCTCAAGTTAATATTTAATTATGTTGTGATTAATTGGTCAATCATTGTTGTATTTAATTAACCATCAATCATATGAGTTGAGTAGTAAAAAGAGAGTCCCTACTTACTACTACTACTGCCCCGGGAAGCCATATTACACCTTTTATTTTAATTATAAAATCTTAAAAATGAAGTCGAGAAGTAAACTTCACCTCGCATGCCTCCTCTTTGGTGTTGTTAACTTTCAAAGGCCTTCTTATTTGTGCAAAAAGTTGACGATGGGTTCGGAGATAAGCCGTTATAACAACCGGCAGCGTTCGCTCCAGTTAAGCATACAAAGTCACAAGTCTACTGTTTATAATATATATATAAAAGATCGTTTTATTTTAAAAGATTATTATAATTTGAAGCGTCAATAGCCTAATAGTTTAGGGTACGGCCTGCGAATCGTAAGATCGTGGGTTCGAAATGGTTAACAAGATTGTTAGTAATATTTCTGAAATAAAAAAAGTAATATTGCTAGCTTTCTTTAAAAAAAAATTATATAAAAGTGAATGTAATTCCATATTTATACACAACCGAATTGTGCCCGCCTTAGTTTTCACAGGTTTTTTGGCTGGAAATCAGCGCTGTGCTACGTGTGAGCACAGCACATTGGGCCAACCCCTTTTGGGCACAATTTCTATTTTGTTCTTTTTTTTTAATTTTTCACAATTTTAATTACTTTTTTTCTTGTTTTACCTGTTGTTTTTGTCTTGTTTTATCTGTTGTTTCTGTGTTCTTTTGTCGAATAAATGTTTATTCTATTCTATTCTATACTTGCATGACGTATTTTACGCCATATTGCTTCGATTTTGAATTGAAAACTTTTTTAGCCGGGCACTTCCTGGTAGGTGAAAATTTAATTGGTTCGCGCGCACCGACATGCGCATAAACATGTATACAATTGTTGCTCGCCGTACCAATAGATGTGAAAACCAGATTGACATGGACAATTTTAACTTAACAAATTCAAAGAGGACATCGGCGTGTAATATAGTTTAACGTTTCATATGATTTCAAGTCGGTTTTTGTTTTTCTCTACTTATTTTTACAAAAAAAAAAGCTAGGACTATTTTTTTGTTTTTTATTAGTTTTCAAAAATATTATTAACATTATCGTTAACCATTACAACTAAGTTTGAGCTTGTACTAGGAGATGGTTCACTCACTATGCACCGAAGAAAAGCCACCGGGGGAGTTATTAGTGGTTAAAAATTCCACATAACTCCGCTTTCCCCGTCCACAAAAAGAGATGGTTCATGTCAATAGTCGAATGGTGGTAACGATTCGCAGACCGTACCCTAAACCATTAGGCTATTGACTTGTACAAATTGAAATTCGAGCGCTCCACAGTATCTTAGTAAGCTTTAAAACAGAAATAATCTCGTAATAAAATCGAGACTACCATCTCATTATTTTTAAGCTTTTAAGATCAAAGATAATCTGGGGGAGAAAGAACGTGTAGGATATAATAATAATAGGCGGGGATCAATGTTACGACAGAGGATTATGTTTTTTTTAAATCGAAAACATACGAATACACACACACGCATTCCCACACACTTTCGCGCACGCACATGACACAAGGTCGACAGTCTTCTTAACTTCTCCTTCTCCCTGGCTACGTAATAGTGCTTTGACTGTTTTTATTTCAGTCCATTCCCTGATGTTCATTAGCCATGACTTTTTCCTTCTTCCCATCCCTCTTTTTCCTGCTATTTAGAATATTTGCCCATTACAATCAATTACAGCAGGCGGTACCTATCATGTCGCAGGATATGGCCTATGTATAAGATCTTACGTTGCTTGATTATTTTACTCAACAATTATATATACTCGTATTACTATCTCCTCTCTCCAATAGTTTTAAAAGCAGTGTACATCCGTGGAGTTTAGGCCTGGTGATCCATCTCCACAGGTTTGTTCCTAGTTTGGACACCATTCCCCCGGCTCATAATTGTAATTTACTAGTTGCTAATGATATTAATGTGGTATTTTCAGGTTATGTTGTCAAATCATTGAAAAGTGCCTAGCTAGATATGTTTTTTTGTTTATGACGAACTGACACAGTTGGCCAGCTTCTCTGGCCAACTGCTTCACCGGATTGAGACTTGGCATAGCTCTTAGGTCGCTTAGCCTGAACCTCTATTAGGTAGTAACTTCGACACAAGGGTCCCCCCGGTGAGGGGTAAACTTCGGCTTGGACGGTTACTATTTTTACGCGTTAGCAGTCCGATCCGAGGGCGCCCGAGAAGGCTGAACCACGACTCGGTCGGTAGCTATTTTATTGACTCTATTAGGACAATCTAAGCTAAACTAACTTATGACCTTAACTTAAACTGGAGAAAAATTGGCCGAAGAAACTCCAGCAACGCTCCTTATCTTATGGTGGGATTTTCCCATAAAACATTTGTATCGCGCAAGGATGGACGCTTTGTAGATTTATAAAGATCTAGCCTGACCAACGGTGATCACGTCGTCCGGATCGTCGAGAACACGTCTCGACCTCCGGGCGACGTGTCTGAATTTACAAGTGGGGAGAGTCTTGTAAGTGGCGGCACTCACAAGAAGTTTATTAGGATGTTTAGTGGCAGTCTCGAAAAACCGTCGAGATGCCTGCTTAAAGAATTGGGCTATCATCGGTAGCTCGGTATCGACGTGCAATTCGCGATTGCGTACTAACCACGGCGCACCCGTATGTACGTTACAATTTAACAGTCATGGGTTTGAATCATAGCTATTACAAGCCCAACCAGTTTTCAACGAAAAAATACGAAAGAATGGGTGAAAAAGGCAAAGCAATATACTTCTGTCTACCCCATTAAAGTAATAAGATCGAGAGACTTCATTCATTAAGCAAACACAATACTCTAATTGAATGATAACATCAAATCAATGGAACGAATTGAGAAATCACTATCTAATGTTAATAAATAAATCGTTTGGCTTTGCTTCTGTCCGTTGCACTTAACTACTCTGAAGGATAAACAAGTAAGCGGTATAATGTAAGTTATGAACCAATTGAACTTAAGCAACGTAGACACTTGCAGTCTTTCCTCCCCACTTTATAACCAATGGTATTTAAAATCTCTCTAACGAAATACGATACAGTTTTTAATACTTACAAAGCAAGTGCTTGACCACGATACCACCTGATGTTAAGTGGAAATGCAGTCCTGGATGGTAAGGTAACTTAGCCTATTGACTCTACTCTTGAAAATACCCACATTGTAATCTCATGGAAAGACGAGCGCGAGCCATTCCAGTCGATTGCAGTACGAATTATAGAAATAAACGATAATAAAAATCAACTGCGTTTGCTGTGAAATTGGTTTTAGTCATCATCTATTTTTTTTTGTTGACGTGGGGAGGGGGGATCTTCAACAAGATACCCCGCCTTATATGAGGTTCTTACCCACTATAAGCTCCCCGGTGGCCCTTCCTCGGTACATAGAGCTCCGGGTATCCCCATCTCCAGTGGAGCGCACCGGAGCCCCTCTGCAATCTTCGGCTTCAACAAATTAGTCGCCCCAACCCCCTGTGCTTTCGCAGTGCAAGGCGGCGACACGGGCCAGCCGATGTCGCCTTTTACCCAGGTCCACATCGGCGGACGATAAAGCACCCTTGTGGCCCAGTGAACCCGAGACCTCTTTTTGTCGCCTTTTACAAAGGCAGGGGGTACCCTAGCCCAGAACTACAGGGCTGTAGTCATGGTTTATCTACATTAATCCACCGTTGTATCATTGGCATCGTAATGGTCGATATTTGGTAGTTTTAATCTTTAAGTTCAATAGATGACCAACATTGGTACGCCAGTCGTATGTGGTAGTTTCTGACGTATTTATACGACTGTAATCGATCGGTTTTATAATGAAACGTCACTGGCAAATACCAGACTTGTGGCTCTGATCATAAAACGAACGCTTGGCCCACACAACAATTACTTATATACTTTCAATTACATGACTTCGTAGTGAGAAATATTCCTGTCATTAAACCTAATTTGCATTATAGCCTAAAATCGAACTTTCTCGAAGAACGTCTGTAGCCAGCTTAAGAGAGGCCGTTAGTTTTTATGTTACGACTGCTATTGAGCGAAATTGACATCTATATGAGTGAAGTTGGTGGGATCAGAGCTTGAGCGAAGCCACCCAAGTCCACTGATAGACTAGAAAGTTCTTTTTAAACATCATTAATTTCTAAATTGTCCATGGTTAAGGCGATAACGTTGGGTCGTTGGTCTCTAACGATATTGTCCGTGGTCGGTGTAGAATTTTTAATGATTTTCACTTTTGCTTCAATGCCTCCTTCTTATTATAAGCTTTATCCGACTGTAAGAGATAAACATAGTAATCCTATTTCCATATTATAGTTGTTTTTTATTATTTAATTAAAAACTCCTTTTGGGAACTTCGCAGGCACTAATATTATTTCTTAAATTTAATATTTTATCTGTGGGCGACTTTCCTACAGTAATGAAATAATGAATTTATGTACACTGGTGAGCAAAAATAAAGGGTCGGTTAAGAAAGTTTGAGTTTAGTGACGATCGGAGCACTCCTCTTTTTGAACTGTTAAACAAGCCAAATGTCGTACTTTTATTTCTGGCATTAACTTGAGCCCGATGTGTTTTTGTATAAATGATAAGAATGATTTGGTATTTACTGATATGTACGTGGGTGTAGGTGATGTTCTTCACCCGCTCGAGAAAAGAATGAATACGGAGAGAGATGAATAATTTAATATATTGTGAGAGTTAATTTAAATATTTAATGACGTAAGATTATTGTTTAAATAAAATAAAGCAAAATCTAGCCCGGCGAAGCGGGCTGGGTACTCTTGTATCCCATGAAAATACAACAGCAGCAACAAATGTTTCAATCATACATAAGTAATCACAATCCATACATCAGAAGCGTGGTTATAAATATTTCTATGACTAATACATTTGACATCGAAAATAGTACAATGGAGGCGAAAATAACATAATACCAACTGAAGAGAGCCAGAACTTAAACGGATATTAATTATGTGGGGACAAAGGTACCCTAATTTAGAAGATCCAAATACCCAAATAAGTCAGAAGACAAAATGTTCCTACAACCCCGGCGTCGAAAATTAATGACGTGTTTTTTCTACAAAGAGTTTTTTAGTAACTAAACAGGCTTCCGAGACAGTCAATAAATTTAGGGGTAATTATGCTTAAGGGTGTTTTGTTGAAAGGCAATTTGAGTTGAGACTGGATCGTTGTGTTAAATTTATCGGTGGTACGATTAATGTATAGAACATCAGTTATATTTAAAAATGGTTTATGAATCACGATTATAGGTCTATTCAATTATATTTTACTATAATTACACTTAAACCTTAATGGCATGACCGGTCAAACCTGATGAAGGAAAAAGATTGCAAGGAAGAATAGCAAGGTAAAGATAGGAGACGAAATATTAAGATAAATCTATATATATAAAGTGTTTCGGCTGGACAGATCAATGAAAGTTACAAGAATCTTTAGATTGACCTGGTGAGTAATCTTGTAAAGTTTGGTGACGAAGCACTTCTCTTTATGAACTGTCAAATACAGCTTTTATTAACTATGATATATTCTATTGTTGATATTTTATTGATGATATTCTATTGTTTTATAAACCAAATTTGTATTGACACATGCGTTGGGTATATTTATGACATTATGAACCATATTGAAGTATAATGAAGTATAATAAATTCCAAAATGATAAGATTGATATTGTATTTACTGATGTGTATATGGGTGTAGGTAATGATCTTTACCTGCTCGAGAAGAGAATGAATGCGAAGAGAATGAATAATATGATATGTTGTGAGAGTTAAATTAAATATTAAATGATGTAAGTTTATTGTTTTAATAAAATATAGTAAGATCTAGCCCGGCGAAGCGGGCTGGGTACGCGAGTTTACATATATAAGCGTGAAGCAAAATTTTGTATTCCTTCCCACGAAAATTGCGCCAACACAGAAGTATGAAATTTCCCACACTTATAGTTTATATATAGGTAAGGTTTTTTTTAAAATTATGCATACAAAATGCATTAAATCTATAAAAAAATTACACACACTACCATTCGTTTGATACAAGCACACGAGCATGTTATACGGTTGCTTGACAACGGTTAAGTAACTATAATACATTAAGACTGACAGATTTACTGAATAAGTAACGAGCTGCGAATCATGTGTGATTTCAATGTTAAAATTACGGGGTTAAAGTGAAATTTCGTCTTTAGGGTAACCACTTGAATACATAAATAAAAGTGACTACAAAGCAACAAAGAATAAACAATTGAATCTGATCTATAAAGAAAGCATCAGTTTAGGTATAAGCTAACACGTCGCCTGTCAATAATTAAAGTAGACGACTATTTAAAGAAACACGAGGAACGCTCCAAAATCGTTGTTCGTGACAAAAAAATGTGTAGACTCCGCGAGATAAATGCTCCGTCACTTCGCAATGTGACAGGGGCATTGATTTCCGACATTTTAATTTCAGGTTAAATGGCAGTCCCCTAACGAAGTATTTCGGTTCCAGACGCTACATTCGAAATTGCTTTTACCGGAACCCGCAAACGAAAATGCGTGGAATTTGTCTGTACGATAGTTTGACGTGACTTGTCGCCCACAACGTAGCGTGGGCTGGAGATACATCAAACTTATTTAGATGTTCTATAGTCCGGTGGCGAAATACGATTACGGCTTACGATCTAATCGTCGCGATTTCGAATCCCTATCTTGTAACAATGAATTATTCGTACTGTAAACGACTAGAATAGTTTACCCGCGTCTGTCTTTCCTTCCGATTACAATGTGGGTATTTTCAAGAATAGGGTGAATAGGCATTTACTAAGCTAGTGCAAGGCGCATCATCCAGGGCTGCATTTCCACTTAACATCAAATGGGATCGTGGAGAAGCACTTGTTTTGAAGGAATGAAAATTGCTAAAAATTTATGCTTGACGGACATTTACCATTCAACTATTGATGTGAACCATCTCCTAGCACAAGCTTAGGCTTATGTTCGATTAAATTTATGGTCGATGGACATTTACCATTCAACTATAAATGTGAACCATCTCCTAGCATAAGCTTAGGCTTATGTTCGATTAAATTTATGGTCGATGGACATTTATCATTCAACTATTAATGTGAACCATCTCCTAGCATAAGCTTAAGCTTAGTTGGAATAGTTAACAAGAACGTTAGTAATATTTCTGAAAAAAAGAAAACAAATATTTCTGTACATACATACCATAACAGTCATATTGGGCATGTTAAAATAATTTATCTATATATAAATATAAATCAAATTTATATATTTTATATATCTGCTATATAAAACTATTATTAACATTAATAGCATAACAGCGGTTTTCAACTTGTCTACGCCGTTACTTTGTGCCCACTTCAGTACTTCAAGGGTAGCATAAATATCTGGAAATAATATACTTGCTACTTGGCCTTAACTGCAACATAATATATATAAAATTCTCAGTTAACTATTGCAACTTTGTGGCGGGCCGTTGAAATTCCTTTGCACGTTTGCGATTTCATTTTAATGATAGTTTACTACCGATGTTACCTTTAATCATCCAGTTACTGAATGCTATTGCAATCTTAAGCTGTACTTTAGCTAATGAAGTACACAGCAATTATCGTATAAACAGAAGTCATAACTATTTATCCTATTAATTAAACCGCGTACAAAAAAAGTGTCGGTATACCTGACCACGCACGTAAGAAGTTATACTTTGTTGTAGGAAGATTTTAAATTTGCATACAAAACACATATTAACTGCTCTTTACGTAAGCTTGAGGCGACGAAAGTCTAGAAAAACTGATCGCAGTTAAGAATACCGCAGGTAAAGAGTTATACCTAAAAATCCGTGTTAAAACGGTACCCAAGACCAGGGGAGCAGTCGCCCCTGCGCTGATAACCCGGGTAATGGGGTAACACCCCGAGGCCCGTACCTGCGAGGTTCCTGAACCTTGTAGATGACTCCACTGACTGACTGACTGACGTAGGTAAAAGATCTCGCGGACGTTCACCAACAGTTTTTCCATCAGATAAAAGGCTCTAGGTCCTCCAAATTTTACTCTGTTAAGAGACGCGCTGGGTAGAAGCCGGTGGAGGCAGATCATCCACTCCAGATGGTGAACACGATCCTCAGACATGAGGGACCGACACTAGAGAAAGACGCAAACTTGACTTCTGGAGTAAGCTGGCACATGCGTTACGAAAAGTGTAATTGTGAAAGGCGAACGGAAGTTAAGGAGATATAAGTGAAGAAAACAAGTATATTTACGAGCGAAAATAAAGGCGCAGACGCCTTCTATGTTTTTCCGAATTATCGCAAGACTATTACGAATTACCAGCTTTCAAATAAAAAAAAAAGAATGATCAAAATTGGTTCATCCGTCGAAAGTTATCAGAAAACAACCATAAAAAATGCAGACGAATTTCTTTTCTGAAGTCAGATTCTTTTCTGAAGTTGGTTGTTTGGTGTAATGTTTCTTTCTGCTTTGTCATGTAGTAAGCTGGTGATTGCGTCACGAGAGCGTTACGAAAAGTGTGATCGTGTTTTCTGAGGTTGCAGTTTTCTGGTCTTATACCTACCTACCGCATTATTATCAAATACCTTCACGACTAATCACAAGCACCAGCTGAACAAACGTATGTGTCACCGCGTGGTACAGTAATAACCGGACCCACCAGACCCGGTGGCGTCGACCAAAACGGGAGAACCATTGGAATGCCGATTCCAGTCTTATTGAGACCTAATTAGATGCAGTTTTCATTCAAAATCACTATATCGACGAACAAAAATGTAGTAACCCACAAAAATGAAATTGTTCACCAGAGCCGAAAAACATTTCGACTTTAAAAAAAATTATAACCTTCCCAGAGTGGACCTACAGCTGTCGTTTTTGGACACAATGTTTATTATTTTTTTCTAAATAAGTATTGTAGCACGGCATTAACCTAGAGCTTTCCAAAAAGAAAATCGTTTTACGTTACAAAAATAAAAAGAATCTTGAAAATCCTATTTTCGCTATATTTCATCTAACTGTTACAAGTTATATATCATTCGACGCGTCTTTTTTCCAATTCCAACGGCAAAAAAATTGCAAATGGCCATATGTGTCACTTACTACGTTTTTGCTTGCCAGCGTCGATGTTATATCATGTAGAGAATTTGAAACTTTATAATTAATAATAGAGAGGTCAGTTTCAAATAACATTTGATATATCAGTGATAAAAAAGGTGAGGTTTAGATCTCCCGACTGAAATAAAACTTCTTTAACTCCATCAGTGAGTATATATGTTTATATATGTATAGTATATACATATTACCGCAACTCTCGCTCTTGCCCCTACAGTAATATACGAAACGTAACTCTTTCCATGTTCACTAACTTATTTCTCCCTCTCAACTTCCTTTCGCATCACCCGATCACACTTTTCGTGATGCATTTCCAAGCTTACTCAAAACTCAAACATACGTAAAGAAGTTTTACTTCGAAAGTGTAGTATCTAGTGCACAAACACAAAATAAAAAAAAATAAATGAATTGAAAACCTCCTCCTTGTTTAAAAGTGGGTTAAAACAGTCGTGACCCGTTGCAATTATTCAACAAGTAGTTCAGTTAAACGTTGGCGTGCAGTCCCGGCCGCATAATACATCACGTATTTACGAACTTGTTCAAATACATACAGACAGCCTGGTGCCTTCTTAGTTATGCCAGAAACATGCGCAAAAAAATAAGGACCAAATTACTAATTTACACAACTATTAGATGTGTCCTTATACAAGCTTTTATTTACTATCAACTGTCCCGTAGTCTGTCGGTCTGTAATCAAATTTTGCAAGTAAAATTTCATCCACTTACCGGTTTCAGATTGAGCTGAAATTTTGCAAGCATGTATAAAGCGGATCACAATGCAATATTATTACATAGAGCTAGAAAGTGGCCATAGGAACTCCTTGACTAAACGACGCCCCAGAGTTTATTGAACCGAGCATCAGCTGTTTTTGACTTTGTGCTTCATTGCTGTTTTTTAGTAAAGTAATGTATTTTTTATTAAACTATCGTTTAGCTATACTAACAATAGTAAGACGACTAGTAAATAATGCTTATATATATGGTAATATAATTGAATCAAGATCTTTTTTTCCGTCCCATCATCAAAGGTGTTATTAGTACTATCGTCTGTCTTCGTGTTTGGAAGAACATCCTCCTAACACGTTGTATATAATATAGGTTGTAACTTGGTGTAAGGTGGTGAGCCTATAGCCAGAGCTATAGTAGTGGGCGCAAATACTAAAAACTTGTATGTGACGTTTTGTACTTGAACCGAAATAACGGTAATTCATTTAAACAATCCGACCGAGATTGGAACCCACGACCATAAGTTAACTAAGCCACTAGGTTATAACTGTTAATTAAAGAAATAATTAAAAGAAGGTTATCCCAGAGAGTCCATTACACTTGGCAACCCACGCACTGAAGCCAGATTCTTTGTTCAGCCCTTACATTCGGTTCCCGGCGGGGAACAATGCACGGGGATCTTTTGTTACGAGGACCTTCACGCGGCCTTCGCTACATGCTCGAGTTTTAATATTTTTGTGCACGAATATTTACACTATGCTTCCGAATTGTAAGATTTGTGAAGTACAACTTCATTACGCACACTTGATTACAAAGCTGGTGAATGCCTGGTGGTCTCTCTTGTTATTTACGTTGTTTTATATATTGTGTATTATTGTGTACTGCCCGACGTACTTACCATAATCTAGGTAATGTACCTGATATTATGGTTATGTAGTTATTAAGTCTAGACTTAATAACTGTGGGTGTTATAATTTATCTATGTACTATCCGACCGGATCTGTTATTCTACTATATAATCTATAAAATAAATATATAACTTCAATTCTGACACGCGCGCATATTTTCTCACTCTCTTGAAATATCTTGTATATCATCATATCATATCAATATTATATTTTTGTATAATTATAGATATTTAAAAACATATATATATATAATTACTTTCGAAGACACTTTCGAAGTAAAACTTCTTTACGTATGTTTGAGTTTTGAGTAAACTTGAAAATGCGTCACGAACAGTGTGATCGGGCGATGCGAAAGGAAGTTGAGAGGGAGAAATACTTATTCATAGAAAGAGAAAGAGTTATATTACTGTAGGGGCAAGAGCGAGAGGTGCGGTCACACATATTCTTTCTCTCTTCATCTCCGCTTTGAAAATGTATATACTATACATATATAAACATATATACTCACTGATGGAGTTAAAGAAGTTTTACTTCAGTCGGGTGCTCCAAACCTCACCCTTTTTTTAATAATATCATATATATATATTTATAAATATATATACATATAGATGGAGCTAAAAACGTGTAACTTCGGTGGTTTGGTCTAAAGCACACTTGTTTGTTTTGTTTCTTTGTATGAGACCACGGAGAATAAGCGCATCGTATGACGTCGAAGTCGTTTGACGACTTCACGAAGGATATTTACATAGAATATTATAAGAAGTATAATACACAATGTAATGCTTCGCAGAAGTTTTTTGCGTGCGTTAGTGGAGTGATATAATTTCGCTACGGAGTTTGGCAAACGTTTGACCAAAGCGCACGGTGAGAGCGGATAACCGGTTCCAACTGCGACGCCATGCAGACCCATCCTGGGCACTCGGTGACCTTTTAATCTCGGACACACCCACGCCTGAGGGCACGCCGCGATGAAACTGGCTTTCTGGGTGTATTTTTAATCAGTCAACCACTGCCTTACATAAAACACTAGTGATTTGCGCCGACTTTGCTCGGGTGACACTGTTTAATTCATGAGGATTTGACACTGCAATACTACATATATATATAGATGGGAGTCCTTATGTTCTTTCTTTTGTGACGAATCTCCGCTGATTAGCTTGAGAAGCTGACCGCAACTATTTCGGCGGATTTGAGATTTTTTTAGTTCTATTATTTCTTATCCAATTTTGCACTTGGTGAATCAATTATAAAATGTTTATCATAATCTGTAGTGAAAAGAGACAAGAAGACACAGAGCGTCAGTAGACTTGTTTAGGGGACGGTCTTCATCCGACTTCTAGACTCACTGCGGGATTTCATCCTTTTGTTGTGAACATAGTTTAACGTTCCCAATAGACGACAAAGACTTAAAAATATTAAGCTCTTCCTAAAACCTAAACATAGAACGAAACTGAAGGCTCACTGTCCTTTGTACCGGATGTACTCTGTTTATAGGGTTTACAGTGACATTGATTTAGCGGTAACATCTGTAAATATGATTAAAAAATATTTGCTCCACCAAAATAATATAAATATGTAACTTTAAATTTGACCTTAAAGCCTTAAAATTTGACGTTTTATTTTTTTCTACTTTTTACTTTTAAAACAAAATCAAACCTATTTATTTCCTGTTTTAGTAAATTTTTCATTTTAGAAATTAGTTAAGTAGTGTTGTCTACGTTGTATGTATTTGTGAATGCTGTGTTTTCCTATAATTAGTAAGGCAATTACAAGGTATTTGTGGATATATTAAATTATCAAAGTATAATTGTACTTACTGTTGGAAAACCTTATTAAATAAATAAATAAAATAAAAACATCCCTCAAGCCCGAACGAAGCGCTTTGCTTCGTCTTACATTCTTCGTACAGCAAAGGACTGGAATAGTTTGCCCGCGTCTGTCTTTCCTTCCGATTACATTTTGCTTAGAAAGTATTAAAAAGTCTGCGAAACGCAAGGTCGCAGGTTCGTATGCACTATTCGACTTTTCACGTGTACTATCTCCTAGCAAAAGCTTAAGTTTAGTTGGATTGGTTGACAAGGTTACAAGTTAATAATGTGCGTGAAATATATACTATATATATATATATATATGTATATAACATGGACAGGTATATGACTATCTCATCCGAATATTCAAAGCATTTAGCGGTGATTATTCCAACTCGTACAGTTGGTGTCAAGTAATGCCAAGGACACATTGAACTAAGTGATTTTCCAGTTTCCATTTTCAGTAAAAACACGGTCCAACACATTCGAGTTACACATGTGTACACCGTCTTTAATCGTTAACAAAGGTTACAAACGCCAATTGCCGTTTTTTACATATAATAACATGTATATACAGGCCATAAGAAGCATTATCCTGTGAACGGTATAAGGGCTTAGTGTGTTGTACATTGGTACCAGAACGCAGGGCTATAGCAATCAAGGTCTTCAAGTTTGCGTGTTGAATGTCAACGTTTTGTGCACATTGGTACATAAAAAATATCATCAATAATGCATTATTGGCAATTGTGTTTTTTGCATCATTTTAATTTTAGTCGTACGCTAAAGTCCGCGTTAAAATTTTAAATATTCAAAGAAATATCTGACTACCGTCGGAGGTTGCAATTAATCCTATTTTATATAGACTAAGCAACTTTAGAACTATGCCACTTCTCAATCCGGTGAAACAGCCACAACCACCTTCTCTATTTAAACTGTAAAGGTTTGTCTGAGTAATCGCAGACACCATCCGTTTGATATTAGCAGCGTTGATGGAGTTTCTTCGGCCACTTCTTCTCTCAGCGACAACGCTTCCCATAGTAGAAGTTTAGATCTCTCGAGAGACCTCGGATTGGAATGCTTACGCGTAACATAGTAACTGTAGTGTTTATCCTTAACAAGGATACCCCCGATCCTTGTGTTACTAGCTATAGAGGTTCAGGCTAAGCGACCTAAGAGCTATGCGACCTCTCAATCCGTTGAAGCAGTTAAGGTCAGCTTCTCTGGCCAACCTGTGTAGTTAAAAATTCGAGGTACTGCCGCGCTCTTGGGCGTTCTTGAATCTTAATAGTGCCCCGAATAGACGAAGCTAAGAGACCTGGGCTTGAGCTGGAAGTCTATTCGTACAGGCTAAGCGACAGATGACCTGTGTCACCTCACAACCTGGTGAAACTGGTTTAAGCGAGAAGAAAAAACTACAACTATCTCTGTAGAACGATAAAAACGTAACTAAATAATGGTTAACTCAAATAACTGTTACCTTTATTTAAACGACACTAATAAAATAGGTCATCTTTCGCAAAAAAAACGAAATAAAATATTATTTTATTACAGTAGAATGCACGTGTCACATCATTTCAGAATCCCGATAAAATCGACGATCTTTTGATAAGCCTTGTCTGCTCAGCTTAGTGTATTTTTTATAGTACCAGTAATGAAAGTTAAGTGATAGTAAACTTAGAGTAACTTCATCAATGACATTTACTTGATTTGTTTCATTTGGCAACAACTAGTTTGGCTTCTTACGAGGTCGAAACAGAATTAAAGCCTACAAACAATTGTTGACTCTAAAAACAATGTTCCAAATAAAATTCCACTCCGGATTGTAAGTTTTTAGTGTTTTATAAAATGGTTACTACTTGAGTAATAGTTTTCGCTACCTTTTTTTTTGACGGGGGAAAACTTCAAAATGATACCCCGCCTTCTGGGGGGAAGGTATCATTATGTGGGGTTCTTACCCACTAAAACCCCCGGTGGCCCTTCCTGGTTGCACTGTGATGGGCTCCGGGATCTCCAGTGGAACGCACCGGAGCCCCTCTGCACTGTGCTCTCGCAGTGCAAAGCGCCTCGCCTTTTTCACAGGTCCACTTCTTCACACCTTTGTCGCCCAGATTAAATTAATACAATGATTAAGTTGTATGCCATCAGTCGTACCTTGCCCCCATTCGGGTCTCGGCAACAATCAAATTCGGCGACCCGGGCCGCATCGTAATATTGTTGTTTGTGTAGGGACACTAAAATTAACGGGACTTCGGCAAGCCTGCGCAGGCGGCGGCTGGTGTCCAAGCTGCGAGCTTATCCAATTTAAAAAAATACAATAATATTTGAATTTGAAAAATATAGCTATAGACGCAATTTAAGATTGCTTTTCAATATTATTAAAGTATGTACTGTCTCACTCTCTTTTCTGTTATTATTGTATCACATACGTGATAATCACACACAACACAAACTATATCAATTTTATAGTAAGATGGTCGTAGCTTAGTATTTTCAACCGACTTCAAAAAAGGAGGTTTTCTATTCTTCTGAACGTTATTTTTTATGTTTGTTACTTCATAACTTCCGATTGGGTAAACCGATTTCGATGATTCAATTATTATTGGAAAGTATGTTTTTCAAGGGTAGTTTGATGAGAGTTTGGTTAGGTTCTGATTAATATTTTCGCTATATTATCAAAAGCAGACTTAGATTCTAAGAGAAAGTTGATTCAAGATTCTTTATAAAAGATCCTAAGGGTAAGAAGGTTAAAAATATTTTTTATTTTCTTTTTTTTATGGAAATTGTTCTATTATATTTCTATTACATGTCTCGCTAGTCTATCTAGTATGTTTTGAAAAAAAATGTTAAATGTATAAAAATTTCGATTTATGCAACATACACCTATATATGTCTGATATATTTTAAAAAACTTGTTACATATACATAAGGTACAGCACGGGCACAGGCCTTCTCTGTAAATAGAGAATAAGGGCATAGCCCAGCACGCACGCCTAGTGCGGATTGGAAATTTCACATGTCTTAGAAAAAAATCTAAGATATGTAAGTTTCCTCATGACGAAAGAGAAAATTATAGACTATAATCTAAAAATGGCTATGAGAAACAGGGACGCAGCGGTCGCGGAGAAACTTATAACAATGCAACGGCACGTCTTCGACGCGTGAACCAGGGCATTCTCCAGCACCGCCCTCAAAAATTCAGGCAATAAAAAATGTAGTAACTGTAGAGGCAGTACCCTTATTAAAAAAAACAATGCAACCAATTCAAGATTATTACAAAGAGCACGGACATAAGTCTGTGTTTGCGATCCACTGAAAGAAAAAAAAAAAGTTTCCTCACGATGGGTTCCCTTGCCGCCAACCGCGTGATTTATGCACAGGCATTGCTCTTAAAGTTGTTACAAACAAATTAATAGATGCCGGGGATTGAAATCGGGTAGCTAACTTACTATGTTATTATAGGCAACCGTCAGCGGTTTTTAGTAAAAAGCGTTAATTAACCAAAACGCTATCGCTCATGCGTCGGACCAACCGTCGTCCTCTAAACAGGCTTTCTTGCCAGCGCTTATGTTTGTATACTGTATATTTTTAGCGATATCTCTCTGAATTATGATCGTCCGAATTACTGTCGTGTTATTCAAACGATCCCCCTTTGATTACGCGTATAAAAGTTTTAATACGAGTATAATTGCACCTTCGAATTACAAAAAGTTCCTTCCAAATCGGACACGATCTTGAATTTGATTCGAGAAACATTGCGAAATTAATTGCGTTCGCAAAGTTTTATGAGCATGAATAAACTGGACGAAAGGTCGCGTTTAAATTTCAAGATAATCACTTTATTGTAACTAAAATAAACATAGAAAGCACAGTTTGTATTATTGTACTACATGCATATCAATTTATATACGGTACAAATACCAAAATAATATATTTTATAATTTTTGTGTTTGTTTGTTCGTTCTAATCTCTGGAACGGCTACACCGATTTTAACAGTACTTTCACTGCCACATAGCTAATATAATAAGGAGTAACTTAAGCTTCTTTAAATTAAAAAAAAATATATATAAATAGTTTTTAATCGCGCATAACATCGCGAGGCGAAGCTAGTATTATAAGTATGGTTGCTAGCCTTTCGGTTTTGTACAGATTGCATTTTTGAGAGTGTGCTCAGAAACCACATGATCTAATTCCCTCATCCCCGTTCCACTGGACTTCAAGACGCACTGCGGGATTTCATCCTTTTGTTGTGAACATCCCTCAGACCCGAACGAAGCGCTTTGCTTCGTCTTTCATTATTCGTACAGCAAAGGACTGGAATAGTTTGCCCACATCTGTCTTTCCTTCCGATTACAATGTGGGTATTTACAAGAGTAGAGTGAATAGGCATTTACTAAGCTAGTGCGCCTTACCATCCAGGACTGCATTTCAACTCAGGTGAGATCGCAGTGAAGCACTTGCTTAGAAAGTATTAAAAATATACAGTAATATTAACTCCTCTGAAATCCAAGTACTATTCAAGTCACAATAAAGTTCGAATCGCCTGTTGAATACATATTTATTGGCGTGCCCATCTAGGGACAAGTCATTGATATTTTGATCAAAACAAAACATTGTTTGACTTTCTCAACAATATATCTGTCTCATTCGAATGCACCGGCACGCTCGCGCCACCTATGGGTCGTAGGCGATGGTCCGATTGTGATGATACGTGGGGTAAATATTAAAAATAACCAAAGTGAGAAGATCCCAATTTCAATCTCGAGTCTTTACTAACGTAGCTCTGTTTAAAATTGTCCTTCAATGTGTATATCCATTTCGTAAAGAACCGCCGTCTTCTTTTGCGCAACTACAAGCAGATAATGAATTTATAGAGCGTAAAAGCAATACTTTTGTTTATAAGCAATATAACTTAAGGCTATCGTACTAATGCTAGATTAAATTGGACTATTATGTACTAGCTGCGCCCTGCGGTGTTACCAGCGGCTAAAAAGTAGGTCTTTTTCTTAACCCCTTGTATGTAAAATTTAATGATGATCGGTTGAATTGTTAGAGCGTGGAAGCATTACAAGCTCACTTAGTTTCTTTTTTAGTAACGAACTACACAGATTGGCCAGAAAAGCTGGCTTTGACTGCTTTACCGGATTGAGAGGTGGCATAGTTCTTAGGTCACTTAGCCTGAACCTCTATCGCTAGTAACTCGACACAAGAATCGACCCGGTGAGGAGTAACCTCGGCTTGGAGAGACATTTTCACTTGTTTACTTTCTAATACCACGTGCAACCAGATGCAATAAAAGTATTTATTTTCATATAAGGATCGATTGTTACTACTCTAAATGTCCGTTAAAAATAAATTGTCGATTTTTATTGTATTTATGGTTCACTATTTTGGTGATAATAGCTTACACATAATAGATATAATGAAGCGTCAATAGCCTAATGGTTTAGGGTACGGCCTGCGAATCGGTTCGAAGAATCCACCATTCAACTATTGCTGTGAACCATGTCCTAGCACAAGCTTAAGCTTAGTTGGAATGATTAACAACATTGTTAGTAATATTTCTGAAAAAAAAAGAAATATTGCTAGCTTTCTTTTTTAAAAAAAAAAGATAGATATATGCTGTCGTTGCGGATTTTTTTGTAGGACTATTTAAGATGCATATTTCATTCATACGTTATATAAGTGTAACTCCAACGGTTTTGCGGCGCACGCCAGAATAGCTCGCAGATGGTAGACTTATGGGTTATATTTTGGATAATTCACACGATATCTTTACAAATAATATCCTATGTGTAATCTATATTATTGTAAAGTTCCATTGTCGAAATCCATTCAGCAGTTTTTGCGTGAAAGAGTAACACTTCACACTCACAAACTTCACGTTAATAATTTTTTTTTTCAGATATTAACATTATTGATAACCATTCCAACTAAGCTTATGCTTGTGCTAAGAGATGGTTTACGTCAATAGAATGGTGATTTGGACCTTACGGTTTGCAGACCGTATCGTAAGCCATTAGGCTATATAGATATAATTACCTTTGTAATAACTATTATGTCGCAAAAATGTGTGATTTTGAAGTTAATTTGTAAAATTACTCTGTCTATAGGATAGGCGATGATCACATAGCATCTGCCTTCCGGACGTGCCTCTATTTATTTCAATTATTATAGTAAATTAAAAATATTTCTTAACCTACAATGAGAGATTTTTTTAAAAAAAAAAGGCTAGCAATATTACATTTTTTTTTCAGAAATATTACTAACATTCTTGTTAACCATTCCAACTAAGCTTAAGCTTGTGTTAGGAGATAGGTTCACGTCAATAGTCGGATGGCTGATTCGAACCTACGACATTTAGATTAGATATATACGATTTTTAGATTGAGCGCTCGGACGCTTTAAATGAATTCCAAAGTATTATATTACGAAGTTATAGCGTCTATTGTCTTTCTTCTCCATGTTAGTCTTTGTTAAAAAGTACTTATACATGTAGTGGGAAATTATTTTTCTCCGGGAAAACTCGGAATACGATGTCACCCGTACTGTCATTGAATGATCGTATTTAATGAGCGACAGTATCATACACATTAATATGGAGCAATTTGAAAGAGCACTATAAATACGAAATTTTCCGAAAAATTACGAAGGCAAATCTTTTCTCACTATATCTATATAGCTTGGATTGTGATAAAGCAGCCAATAAGTCACTACAAATACACAAAAATAAAGACTAACTGCAAACCTCCTCCTTTTTGAAGTCGGTTAAAGAATACAGACAAATTGACAATCAGAAGTTAAACCAGGCGTCGCCTATTTCTAAAGTCAGATTAAATAAGAAAATATCACAATTCAACGAATTGATAAGCAGCATTTGAAAAGCTCGTTGTTTGTTGTTCTGCAAAGCTTTCGTTTACGGCGAACTTCAGCTACAATTTATGTTCCTTACCATTCAATGTTCAACGAATCTCATTCAACTTTGTTGGCAATCACGTTCACTAATAAATCAGTAGTCAAGCATTTATTTGCAAAGCGAATATTGGCCGCAAATATTATGAAAGCAATATTTCACCGGCGGAAACTCTTTGACGCCCGCCAGAGGTAAGGAACGAAACAACAATGTTCGATAGTAAACATACTACTGTTTACTATTTCTTGTTATTTTCAGCTTTATAAACAAATGGGACTTCCACTGGCGCTTCTATGTTTACACCGTTTTATATGTCTTATTGCTATGATGTTAAAGTTGAAAATGAGGAATGCTTTTAATAGATCTTTGTGTATGTGATATGGAGAAATTATAGAGCTCATTGCGTTGACGTAGGTCGCGGACATGTGGAGCTTGCAGGGGTTAACAACTGTTTTCACGTTTCGTTTTATTATTTCGATGTCTTCGCCTGTGCAGCATCTGGTCGTGAACTTTTAACGTTCATTTTAATTAAACGCTTGCTTCTGTTGTGTATGTTTTTATATTCTCTCCACAAACACACTCACACAAATTATTAGTATCACATACATTATTAATATTTAGTACCTAAGATAAACTCGGAGTAAGGCAGGCTTTAAGCAGGCATCTCTACGGTTTTTCGAGACTACCACCAAACATTCTAACAAACTTCTTCGTAAGTGCCGACACTTATAAGCCTTCCTATACTTAGTTCCGTCGGGTCACCCGGAGGCCGAGACACGTTCTTGACGATCCGGACGACGCGATTACCATTGCTCAGGCTAGATCTTTACAAATCCACAAAGCGTCCATTCGCGACCGTCGGAGGTTACAAATAACCCTCGCGCGTTACCGCTATTTTATGGGCAGGAGTGTTCCTTAGATGCTAGGAGCGTTGCTGGACTTTCTTCGGCCACTTCTTCTCCCAGCGCCAACGCTTCCGGAAGTGGCACTCAAAGTTACTTTAGCTTTTGAATGTCCCTTAGATTATGCGGCCCTCTCGGGCACTCCCGGATCGGAATGCTTACGCGTAACATAGTAACCGTCCAAGCCGTGGTTACCCCTCACCGGGGGGACTCTTGTGTTGAGTTACTAGCGATAGAGGTTCAGGCTAAGCGACCTAAGAGCTATGCCACCTTTCAATCCGGTGAAGCAGTCAAGGCCGGCTTCTCTGGCCAATCTGTGTAGTTCGTCAAAAAAAATAGTCTAGCAGAGAGATATGTGCCGAGTATCTGAAAAGGATAAATGTATATGAAAAAGAAATACATAAATAAAATATTTTTTTTATTTCTATATTGAAGTAAAACTTCTTCACGCACGCTTAACTTGGGGAGTAAACTGGTGAATGCGTTATGAAATGTGTGATCGGGCGACGCGAGGGAAAGTTGAGAGGAAGACATAACTTAATGTAGATTATGTCTTCAGAGAGACATGTTTCGTATATCTAAGACACAGTCAAGCCTATTGTCTGTATCACACTGTAGGAGCGAGCAAATGAGAACAGTGCGCGCACATTTACTTTCTCTCTTGTCCAATCGAGTATATATTATACATTTATACTGTTAGAGGTGAAGAAAAAAGTTCGGTAACCCGTCCTTCTCGGGCGCCATCGGATCGGAATGATTACGCGTAACATAGTAACCGTCCAAGCCGAGGACACGCCTCACCGGGGGGACCCTTGTGTCGAGTTACTAGCGATAGAGGTTCAGGCTAAGCAACCTATGAGCTATGACACCTCTCAATCCGGTGAAGCAGTCAAGGCCAGCTTCTCTGGCCAATCTGTGTAGTTCGTACAAAAAAAAACTATTTGCATCTAGCTCCTATCCTCATCTAGTTCCTATTTTATTATGTTTAGATTTAGTAATTAAATAATGTAGATCGTTACTATACTGAACAAATGCAACGAGTGTAAATTAGTGCTGGCACCAACATCACCAAAACAATACGAACACAAATGCACAATACAAAAAAGGCTGTAAGATGCGCGCGCGCACGCCCCGCGGTGACCGACAGAGGTCACTCACCTTTGTCCGGTAGCTCGGCTACTTTTTAATCTGTATCTATATTATATTTAATCTGTGCCTATACTGTATTAAAATGGTAATGCCTTTTTTGTGTTCTTATTAATTGATACTTCATTGCTCTGTTGTCAATGTTGTATGAACACGTCGATAGTGTTTGTGGAACTAAATGTGTCATCAAACGAAACTGATTATGTACTTACAAAATATAAGACTGTATGTTTATTACGTTGATTAATTCTGGAATAATATATAAGGTTGTCAAATATCTCCCTTCCGCCTTTTTGTCTTTTGAATTTCGCGGCTATGTACAAAGCGCTACAGAGCTCGTATCTAGCAATACTATACATAATTTGAAAGGTCTTAACATAACCGACAAAACGACTATGCATAATTAGTTTGGATATTGCGTTCAACAGTTATAGACGTGTAAACATGAAGTTCACTAACGCCGAAATTCGCAGCTTGGCCACTGTTTGGGACGATTCACCGGCCTTCGACCACGACCGTTTTCGCTTGATATTGTCGTATGTGATCCATTTTTCGTCGCCAGTCACCATCCGCTTCAAAAATGGGTCGAGTTCGTTCCGTTTCAGCAGCATATCGCAGGCGTTGATTCGGTCCAGAAGGTTTTTGCGTCAAATCGTGCGGCACCCAAACATCAAGCTTTTTTTTGTATCCAGCCTTCTGCAGATGGTTTAAAATGGTTTGGTGACTAACTCCCATCTCCTGGGCGATGTCACGAGATGCCACATGCCGGTCTAACTCGATGTAGTCCATGATTTAATCGGTATTTGTCGTCACAGGTCTTCCGCCGGCTGGCTTATCCATGGTGTCGTTTTCACCGGCTCTGAATCGTCGAAACCATTCCTCCGTGGTTCGAAGTGATAGAGTACCATCCCCCAAAACACCATTAATCTCACGGAACGTTTCTCTAGCGGATTTGCCTTTAACGAAGGAAAACTTTAAAATAGCGCGAATTTCGGCGTTAGTGAACTTCATGTTTACACGTCTATAACTGTTGAACGCAATATCAAACTAATTATGCATAGCGTCGTTTTGTAGGTTATGTCAAGACCTTTCAAATTATGTATAGTATTGCTAGATACGAGCTCTGTAGCGCTTTGTACATAGCCGCGAAATTCAAAATACAAAAGGCGGAAGGGAGATATTTGACAACCTATTATAAAGAAAAACTGGCGCGCATTTCGGACAAATGTTGAGCCTGACCATTCAACGGAGAAATGCCGCTAGCCTCTTGGGCACCCTGCCCTGCGAGCGCAGTGATTTGGGGTTGATTTTATAAATTATTTAGTTTTATTTTTAGTTTGGTTTATAGTTTTACTTGTTATATATATTATATATAAAAAAATGTAGTTTGCTTTGGTTAAACTGTCATGATTTAATAATGTAAACGCAAATAAGTCAATAAAATTTAACCATGCACTTACCAAGTAAGTACCTTTTCAACCGACTTCAAAAAAAGTGGTTCTCAATTCGTCTATGTTTCTTGTTATATTTGTTACCTCATAACTTTGGACTGGGTGTACCGATTTTGATGATTCTTTCTTTATTCGAAAGCTGGTGATTCGGATTAATTCTGTTGTATTCTAGGTTCAATTCTGAAAATAAAAATTAATGAAAAATACTGTATTATCCAAGTTTACGTAGGATATCCCATTTTCGTTTAAGTTTATGTTTTTTTAAATTAAATATAAATAAATTAATAATTTTGTTTTAAGGATATTTAATTGTCTATAATGCACAATTTATTCCAGTTAGCTAGCTTCTTTATCTTTCGAGATATTCATCCTTTCTTAACCGACAGTTTATTTTTGCTCATGAGTGTATATACTTGTTTTATTAAAATGAATACGTAACACTCAAAACTTTTTAAGAGATATTCATATCAATTATATTTAACACTCGCCTGTCACCGACGCCAAGCTAAAGCGTGATAGATAATCATTCACACCACAATCATGTAGAGGTGATATTCAAATTTTAGACGTTGAAAAACTTCATTTCACATTCAAATGCGAGGGACGTTTTTTGTTAACTTTAAAACTGTCGAAGGAGAGGCGCTATTATTCCTTTTGTTATTTTTATTTAGCAGTTTTTATAGACCAAAATCCCTGCGCTATATGAAAAAAAATCACACACCCTGTTAACACTGTGTAGGTAAGGGTGGCAAACGCATTTCACCTAGCTTATAAGGTATATATAAAGGTTTCAAGAGCTGTGGTAGTTTACCCGCAACACGCGCGTCCTCCTGACGTGCGCTATAGGTTCAAATTTCCTATTCTAGGAGCTTTTGAAAAGTTAGGCCTACATCGCCCCCGACCACCGTCTCAATCGAGAACGAGAGGTCGGGAGGGCGTAGCAGATAGATTCGTCGCGGCTGACGCTTGAAGGATTAGCCTCGACGTAAAAATAGTTATTCCTAAAAATCCGTTTTAAACGGTACCCACGACCAGAAGAGCAGTCGCCCCCTGCGCTGATAACACAGGTAATGGGGTACACACCCCGAGGCCCGTACCTGCGAGGTTCACGTGAACCTTGTAGATGACCCGTGATGATGATGATGGTGTAGCTCAGTGTCCGGGTGGTTGGCTCTAGCAGCATAGTACGCTGGCAACCCGAGTTCGATCCCCGGTGCCGGCACCATTAAATTTGTTGTATCAATTTTATGTGCTGATTTACCACTCGCTCGGAAAGAAAACATCGTGAGGAAACCTACATGTCTAAGACATGTGAAGTCTGTTAATCCGCACTAGGGCCGCGTGGCGGACTATGCCCTTACACTCTCTTTACAGAGAAGGCCTGCGCCCAACAGTGGGTAGATTATATTTAACATGTATATTATTTTTATAAAGGCTTAACTACTTACTATAACTGTAGACGTTTTGTTAAACGCGATTATTTAATTATATCGTTATACATCTTTGGCATTTTTTTTAATTGCATCCAAATTATTAAGTATAATAAAATAGTAACTGGACAAGTATAGTCAACACAGTTCAGTTTAAATTTGAAAAATTAACTTATTTAAAAAATAATATTTTAATATATATCAATAAATAATATATACGGACAGTTAAAATCAATTATATTGGAGCACTTGAAAAATTATATAAGCACAACTTTTTCAATTTTTTTTTTATGACGAACTACACAGATTGGCCAGAGAAGCTGGCCTTGACTGCTTCACCGGATTGAGAGGTGGCATAGCTCTTAAGTCGCTTAGCCTGAACCTCTATTGCTAGTAACTCGACATAAGGGTCCCCGGTGAGGGGTAACCTCGGCTTGACGGTTATTATGTTACGCGTAAGCATGCCGATCCGAGGGCGCCCGAGAGGGCCGAACCACGACTCGGTCGGTTGCTAAATAGCCGTGAAATCACGGATAAACTTTTTTCAAAACACCTTTAATATGATACTACATATCAAGAACATTAAATTGATTAGTGTGTTAAAGTACGATGACAATTGTATTGTAATTGGTTAATTTCATAGTAAAATTGGCAAAAATTATTAATATTATTAAAATCATCACCGTCAACGTAACTACCCGAGAGCACATAGCAAACGAAACAGTATGTCGGCGCACACATAAATCAATCTCAGTCCGTGACAAGCGCAGCATTAGCAAGCTTCAGTCCGCCGAGCTTTACTTTGTTACCCCCTTGTTAGATCGCCGTGTGTAACTCGTCCCGTTCGAAGTGATCGCTAGCAGTAAATACCACAATAAGTTCACACTCTACCTAAGAGCTATACCACCTCTCAATCTAGAGAAACAGTCAAAGACAGCTTCTCTGGCATTTATATAGGGAAAGGAACAAACGAGCTTACGGTTCAACTTATCACCGTCGCCCATGAACACACACAACAACGGAGGACGACAGATTTGTTGTCGGTCTTCGAAAAATGATAAGGCTTGTTTATTGGATAGAATATGTGTAAAATGTGTGAATGCAAAAGTTTTCAATTCGTCTCTATTATTTTTAAAGTTTGTCCACTCATAACGCCGTTATGTATGATCCGATTATGATTATTTATTATTTGAAAGGCTATCGTTTCAATAAGGTCTCACACAATTTCAAAGGTATTTTATGCTAAGAAAAAAAATAAAAATAACCTATTTCAAATTTAAAAATTCAAATCTTAGTATGTAATCTAAATTTGTTTGGAGGGTGGGCGTTAATAGCGGCAACACAATATCCATTTTATTAATGTTGCTATTATAGTACACTATAACTTTACTGTATAAACTTGTTATGGTTTTAAATATTTTTTTATTATTATTATTAATTGTGTTGATGTAGGACCTTGAAGTACGCCATGCCAGGGAACTTCTAAAAATCATATGAAAAATGCTTGATAGTACGTTTATGACAATCTTATAGTAGGCAAGCCCACCATAACGACGACGATCACGAATGTGGAAGTAGAATGAGAATAAAGGGAGAACTTCGGAATATAATTGCTACACTTCGGAAGTATAGTGTTTAACGTTTGATTCGACTTGAAGTCGGTTTCAGTTTTTTCTCGTAAATAATAACACTACTTAATCTTTTAAAAATAGAAATTGTTTTTTTTATTTAAGTAATAAACAAAAAATAAGTAAGTAAGCACTACTCACTTCAGAAGAATGACAGCTTAACTGCTTGAAGACAACTGCCTTTTGCACCGACAAGCGCCTTTTTTATGTCAGTGCCGATGCTCCGAACTCGACCATAGATCAAGCCACAGACATACGCACGGCTGGCTGCCATAGACAGTGCTTAAACCTAATTTTGTACAACGAATAATAATGTTACCTAACACTAAAGTTGCAAGCTCATTTGTCTTAGTTTCCATAAAAAATCTACTGTATTTTCATGTTACAAATACTAAAAATATATTGATTTCATCAGTTTTAATAGCAAATAAGCCAACTCATCTCCTATATTTTTGGTCTTTAACATTTAAATTGTATAAAATAACAAACATTTTGTATTTTTAACTGTTTTCATAAAAAGGAACACTCAATTCGTCTGTAATTTTTTTGTGTAATAGCGCTTCTGATTTGATTTGAAGTCGGTTTTCTTTTACTCGTTAATATCCAGTAAATTAACTGGTGTGTTCATATTGAACCGGTGTGGTTATAGTGCATGACAACCTCCCGCGCCGTCCGTGTCTCTGTTCTATTCTGATCGGCAACAATAAACTAACACGGCGATATTAGACGCGTACACGCGGTCAACTTGTTAAACGATCCCCCTGTGACTAATTTACCAATGACTTCAGTACGGTGACCCCACCCCTTAGATATTAGGAGCGTTGCCGGAGTTTCTTCGGCCACTTCTTCTCCCAGCGTCAACGCATCACGAAGTGGCACTTAAAATTAATTTAGCTGAATGTCCCTTAGATTATCCTTGAAACAGCAACAGACCGAGTCGTGGTTCGGCCCTCTCGGACGCGCTCGGATCGGACTGATTACGCATAACATGGTAAACGTTCAAGCCGAGGTTAACCCTCACCGGGGGGACCCTTGTGCCGAATTACTAGCTAATAGAGGTTCAGGCTAAGCGACCAAAGTTATGCCACCTCTCAATCTGGTGAAGCAATAAAGGCCAGCCTCTCTGGCTAACTGTGTAGTTCGTCCATAAAAAGAAAACTGCAGCTTCAACCTGTTGCTGTCATAATTTTTTCATAACGCGCCTAAAGAATTATTAACATGAATAAATAACCCCGCACAATAACAAGGCAGTCTTGCCAGGAATGCCCGGGCCCGAAGCTCTATGAGTACCAATTCGGGTTCCGGGCCCGCCGGTCGACCGTCGATGCCCTCAGGCGCCTGCGGGCGGTGACGGAGGAGGCGGGACGTCGGGGAGAGGTAGTGCTGGCGGTGTCACTAGACATCGCCAATGCTTTCAACAGCCTCCCACACTCAGTGATACAGGTGGCACTCGAGTACTTCGAAGTGCCCTGTACCTGAGGAGGCTGTTGGGCGCCTACCTCTCCCAGAGGAGGGTGGCATTCGAGGACCGGAGGGGTCCGTAAGGTGGAGGAAGCCAAGCGCGGTGTCCCACAAGGATCGGTGTTGGGGCCGATTCTGTGGGACATCGGCTATGACTGGTCCTGCGGAGCCGCCTCCTCCCGGGATGGGTGTCATTTGCTATGCAGATGACACCCTCGTATATTCCCGGGGAAAGGAGTTTAAGGAGGCGGCGCGGCTGGCGGAGGTGGGAGTAGGCCTCGTCGTCAGCCGCATAGAGAGGTTAGGGCTTCGGGTCAAGTTGGAGAAGACCGAAGCCCTCCTCTTCCGCAGGACGGGGCGTAAAGGACCCCCTTCGGGTGCCACCCTCCTCATAGGAGGAGAAAGGGTGAGGGTGAGCTCCCAGATAAAATATCTGGGACTCACCCTCGATGGAGGATGGACCTTCGGACCCCACTTCGCACAGTTGGGGCCGAAGGTCCTGAGGACGGCAGCCGCGCTGGGAAGACTCCTCCCGAACCTCGGAGGACCCAGCGCGGTGTGCAGGAGGCTGTACTCTGGGGTCTGTCGGAGTATGGCCACGTACGGTGCCCCATCTGGGCGGGTGACCTGAGCCGCGGCAACCTGTCTCAGCTGCGCAGGGCGCAGCGGGTTGTCGCGGTCAGAATCATTCGGGGTACCGTACGGTCTCGTGGGCGGCAGCTACCTCGCTGGCCGGCGATCCGCCGTGGGAGCTCGTGGCAGGGTTCTCGCCGAGGTGTCCGACTATGTCTCGGATAGGAGGGCCCTCGGAGAGAACCCTTTGCCAGAGGAGGTCCGGCGGATCCGTCGGCTAGAGAGGTGGCACTTTGCCGAAGGTGGGAGGAGGACCTGGCGCATCACTCGTACGGTATCCGTACGACGAGTGCTCTGCGCCCGGTCCTAGAGCGTTGGATGCGCAGAAAGCGCAAACCTCTCACCTTCCGTCTGACGCAGGTGTTCACGGGGCATGGGTGCTTCGGGGACTACCTGTGTCGGACGGTCCACCGGGAGGCCGATGAGCGGTGCCATGATTGTGGTGCTGCGGTGGACTCTGCCCAGCACACCCTCGAGGTGTGCCCGAGATGGGCAGCGCAGCGCCATGACATGGTATCTGCCATCGGTGGTGTAGACCTGTCGCTTCCGAGCCTCGCTCTTGCGATGGTCTCGAGCGACAGGTCTTGGACGGCGGTCGCCTCCTTCTGTGAGACGGTCATGTCCCAGAAGGAGGCTGACGAGCGGGTCAGGAGGAGCGCAGAGGCTCCCCTCCGCAGGCGACGTATCGGGGTGCGCAGGAGGCGTTACGAACGCCTCCTCTTGCCACCCCGTAATCCAAGCAGGGCCAGGATGGGTACCTGGCCCCAGCATGCTTCGGCGTCGTCGGGACTTCTCTGAGTGCCGGAGAAGTCCCCTTGAGGATGAAGTCCGGTCTTTGCCGGGATCGGCCGGTCGTTGGGGTGTCCTGTCGCTGACAGATCCGGGGCACCCGCTCATAACGGCTGATGGCATTCGCGGAAGGTTTAGTGGGTAGGGGCTGCCCAGGCCGAGTCCCACACATCCCTCCGGGCCCACCCAGGGTATCGGAGGATGGTCTATAAAAGATTCCCCGCGTGAACAAAAAAAAAAAAAAAAAAGTCTTGCCAGGAAAACAGAAATTATAAAGTGGTTACAATTGTTAGAGTGCTGCAGGTTTGTCTAAACATTCCCTTTCAGTTCAAACACTTGTAACTGAAGTAAGTACGAGTCAAATATTGTCCATATGCGTACGATTTGTAGACGATGTGTACACAGGGCAACGCGACACCGTCGTAAACGTAGGATGGGAGCCCGTCAATATTCATTGTTTGTAATGCGGTGTACGTTACCGATTGGACGCGATATCGACACTGTTACGCGATACCCTAATGTGGACATGGCGTTTAAATAAATTTGACACGATCGTGTGCCCTTACTGTCACGAAATCAGCTGTAGCAAAATTAACGTCGGTAATAATAAATCCGTTTGCTTCTTTTCCTATAAAAAATATAAGTGTACTAGTTAAATTTTAGTTAGAGCATTAATATTCCAAATCTTTATGTATAGAGTCAAGACATAGACAATTCGACCATGAGAAAGACAAAGAATAGATGCATTCGAGATGTGGTGCTGGAGGCGAATGCTACGAATACTGCGGACTCAAAAGCGCATAAATGTATCTGTTCTCTCCCAACTCGCAATAAAGACCACACTGTCCACTACGTGACTACAACGCGTACTATCATATTTCGTACTAGTATAAGGGAAGGCAACCTTGAAAAGCTGGTCATCGTTGGCAATACAGAAGGCAAGAGAAATAGAGGCCGGTGGCCAATACGATGGTCTGACCAAGTAAACGATGCCATCTCCTCTCCTAACCTCTATCAGTTGGTGAGCTGCCTCAGACCAAAACCGATGGAGGCAGATTGTTCACTGGAGGTGCTCTAGTGACCACGATCCTCAGAAATGAGGGAACGACAAGGAAAAAGTTAAAATTTCATTTGATGGAGTAATAATCATTTGATTGAAGTAACTTTTCTAGTAGTAGACCTGATTCGGGATCTCGGGAATCGTCAAAATGGTATATGTCTACTCTAGAGTAAGAATCCAAAATGTTATCTGAAGCTCTCACCGTAAGTTTCTAATCAATACAGATAAATAAAATTGGAGTGTCTGGTTGTAATATTAAAATGTACACTTTTACTATAAGTATATGAATGTATATATACGGTAAGTATACCAATAACAATTTTGTCTATCTCACACACACACATACGCACATTCATCCTACAACACGTACACTTTCACACACACAATTTATTTATTTGTTTAAATATTAATATTTATTTAAATTAATTTCACTAAACTACCTTATCTTTGTTTATTTAATTTGTAAATCAATTTGATGTGTGGCAGTGGGAGAGGGCACTGATTCCTGAGATACAAGTCAAACTCCTATTTCAGGAGTCAGGGACTTTTGAATAAAGTATTATTTGATTTGTCTGTCAAAGTAGAGATAACTCCCTAAATTGTGCCACTCCTACAAAAACCGGTGAAACTGTAAAGGACTCCCAGCTTATTAGGGATTTAAAAAATCAAGTCTTAATGAATTTTAGAAAAATATCTGATGACATGTCCATACAAAAAATTTTTGTTCCATCGAATACATTTCGGTTCGTAGATTCAAAGATTTGTTTAGTGGCCTTTTTGAAAGATATAATTTCGCCTTTATACTCCATCTCTATTGACTTCATAGTGAAGCTAGTGAAATTTCACCGCCACTCTTGCGTTCGATTCAAGCAAAGAAAGCCTCGTGAAAGTTACAGCTTAAATGCATGTCCCACAGTTGGGCACAGGTCTTCTCTGTAGAGTAGTCTCTGAAGGAAAGTTAAAGAAAGGAAGTCTTTGAAGAGAGTATAAGGGCAAAGTCCGCCACGCGACCCTAGTGCGGATTGGCAGACTTCACATGTCTTAGAAAATTTTCTAAAACATGTATGTGTTCACCGCCGAGCGCGTAGTAAATCAGCACCTTAAAATTGCAAGGAACGAATTAATTAATGCCGGTACCGCGGATCGAACTCGGATTGCTAGCGTGCTATGCCAATTGAGGCCCTGGTACTGAGCTACCACGGCTCAAAAAACTCTTGTGGTTTAGTCTTAATATAGGTTAGGATTTCATCTTTCAATCCAGAGGGTAACAAAACCTTTTCTTATTAGCTAACAAAGATAATTAGCTGAAAAATACTAATTTTGTTTTTCTCGCTATACCCACAAAATCTTAGTAAAATAACTTTTAAAGAGGACTTTTTAAAATAAAATTTGGAACAATATTCAAGGACATAGAAACTTCTCGCTTATTGACCTATTTGCAAAATTTAATTATGATTAAAGCATTTTCTCTCTTCTCGAGCTAACTAAGGGATATGGCAAGAGTCGAAGCTCTCTTTTAGTAGACTTAATAATTAGAAACATTATTTCGAAGCAATTGCTAAGTGACTATGTGTGTAATGGCTAGGCGCACTAGGTTAGTAATTGCCTGTTTTTTTATGACGAACTACACAGATTGCCAGAGAAGCTGGCCTTGGCTGCTTCACCGGATTGACAGGTGGCATAGCTCTTAGTCGCATAGCGTGAACCTCTATCGCTAGTAACTCGACACAAGGGTCTCCCCGGTGAGGGGTAACTAATTGCCTGTAGACTGTCAAATTGTAATGAGTTAATATTGACGCGAAGTTCCAATCATTTACACATTCTATCGGGCGTACAGGATGTTCACAGCTAAACTGTGTGAACAAAACCCGCTATGCGTATTCACATCGATAGTCACTGAAGTTACTCATATAAAGTCTAATCTGAAAGTAAAAAGTAAATATTTACTTTCAACTTACGAGCAAAATCAAAAACCGATTTCATATCGTATCAAACGTTAAACGATCTAATGTGCGGACCTCTTTGTATTTTCGAATTATCGTAGGAATATTACATTGGGAATTTAACACTTAAAATGGTTTTAGCAAATGAGCCGTAGTAGCTCAGTGTCCGGGCCTTCCGGCGTTCGCCTCAAGTTGCATAGTTAGTAACCCGAGTTTGATCCCCGGTTCCGGCACCAATAAATTAGTTGTTGCAATTTTTTGTGCTGATTTACCACGCACTCGGCGGTGAAGGAAACCTACATGTCCTAGAAATTCTTTCTAAGACATGTGAAGTCTACTGATCTGGACTAGTTGTGCGTGGCGGACTACTATCTTTACAGAGAAGGCCTGTGCCCAGGATTGGTACATATATAGTAAAGTTAAAGTAACAGACTTTAACTTTACTATGGTTTTCATTTTCTCATGGATGCCAAATATTTCAAATAAAAAAAAGAATAATCTAAATCGATTCACCAAGTCGGAAGTTACGTATGGTAAAAAAAATACAAACAAATTGAGAACGTACACCTTTTTTGAAGTCGGTTGATAAAACGATAACGCCTTGATGGAATATTAAAGTTTTCTATATAATAAAAATTATTAGCTTTAAAAAAAAGGACAGTTTAGCAAGCAACTGTCAAGGACCACAGAGTAGAGTATAGGTAATACTCTACTCTGTGGTCCTACATTATCCCTCATTTTTTTAATTCTATCCTAATCTGACATAATTACGTAGAAAAAATATTATTTTGCAAAGCAACAAAAGCAGTTACCCCAATTTACGTCGCATTGGAAATCTCAACAATGGGATAAGTTTAGACAACAGGTGTTCCTCTTTTATTATTATTACGATACATTAGTTTACGCATTAAAGTGAAAAAAAAAATAAGCCTTCGAATCAAAATCGGTATACGACAATGATTGCTTTACGTCGAAAACTAACACATCTGTAATTACTTTGTTGACAAAGGATAATAAACTTTTCTGCATTGATTTAGAGTTGACGATTGTTTGTTTATTTTTACATACTTACGGCGTTTCACGATCGAGTTGCACAGAGGTCGTTGGTACTCTGGGGAAACTAAAGCACAGGTGTCCAGCGTTCGGTCCGAAGGACAAGGACGGTAATAATCAATAACGCCGCGCGAGAGAGGGACGCAACCAAAATAAACGTTGAACTTGTTTACCGCTTTTTTTTTTTTTCTCTCTCCCTAGCCTATGTTCGTGACGGATCTTTTTTAATTCTCGTTTCGTTTTGTTGCTCTCGACCTCGTCTTTTTGGATTATTCTGTGGCTTTTAGCTATATTTTAAACTAACTTAAACCAATTAAAGTTATACGCTGTTTATTTATCTGTGGTGGCCGATATACAGCCGGTCCTTTTGCGCGCGACTTTTCAATTACTCCGAGTAATTTATATTTCAACTTGGCAATGATTCGAATTCTATTTGGCCGCTGGAATTCTTCTTTTTTTTATAACCTATTGAAGTTGCGTTCTTTAATTGTTTATGGTCAATATTTTATTATTAATTAATCGTGAATAATGCGTTTTCTTTATCTGTACTCCTATTATGTTTTTGTCGGAAATTTTTCTGATAAATTAAATGGAAATATTTATGACCTTTTATTGAGCGTTAAAGGATATGAAACAAAAAATAAGTAATAAACAGACCAGACAATATTTGATTGGCATATGATTTCCATTTACTTTCTTACAGACAATTGTAACTGGGTAACACTGGTTTATGCTAATCAAACTGACATCTATAAAATTGGAGTGTCTGTTTGTAATGTTAAAATAACGGGTTTTTTATTATTATGTACATGCATATGAATGCATGTACGGTACAAATACCAAAATATAATAGGTTGTCAAATATCTCCCTTCCGCCTTTTGTGTCATGCGGCACCCAAACATCAAGCTTTTTTTTGTATCCAGCCTTCTGCAGATGGTTTAAAATGGTTTGGTGACTAACTCCCATCTCCTGGGCGATGTCACGAGATGCCACATGCCGGTCTAACTCGATGTAGTCCATGATTTGATCAGTATTTGTCGTCACAGGTCTTCCGCCGGCTGGCTTATCCATGGTGTCGTTTTCACCGGCTCTGAATCGTCGAAACCATTCCTCCGTGGTTCGAAGTGATAGAGTACCATCCCCAAAACACCATTAATCTCACGGAACGTTTCTCTAGCGGATTTGCCTTTAACGAAGGAAAACTTTAAAATAGCGCGAATTTCGGCGTAAGTGAACTCCATGTTTACACGTCTATAACTGTTGAACGCAATATCCAAACTAATTATGCATAGCGTCGTTTTGTAGGTTATGTCAAGACCTTTCAAATTATGTATAGTATTGCTAGATACGAGCTCTGTAGCGCTTTGTACATAGCCGCGAAATTCAAAAGACAAAAAGGCGGAAGGGAGATATTTGACAACCTATTATTTCTTACGATTTTTGTCTGTCTGTTAGTTCGGGCTTATCTCTGGAACGGCTGGACCAATTTCGATGGGACTTTCACTGGCAGATAGCTGATGTAATAAGGAGTAACTTAGAGTTAGTTCTAAAATTATCTATATTAATAAATTAAATCATGAAATTTTTCATAAAAGTGGTACAGAAAATAACATATGTACTTTGTAATCGCGAGTAACACTGCGGGGCGCAGCTAGTTTAAAATACAGAAATAACGATTCCTAGTACAAATGTTTTAGATAACTCATTATATACATTAGTATTTAAGTTTTATAATTACAGATTCGTGAACTATGTTATAAAAACATTATTTTTTATTTAATTCTAAGAGAATTAAAAGAATTACTGCTATTGTACTATTGACTAGAATTTCTAGCAAAGATGTTAAAAGGGCTCTTCTCTTGAGAACACTCATTGTATGTAAAAGAACTGTGGATGAAAACAAACTATTATTACTAAGGATTTCTATAAAAATAATTGAATACTAAGTTTTTCTATCCACCTACGGAGATAAAAGCCATATTTATTTTTTTATTTAAACGCTAACTCATTCCAACGTACGCCTTAATGCGTTATATGAGAGATAACATTGAAATGCTTAACTTATAGGAGAGATAAGATCTCGATTCGAATCTAATAAAGTAACAATATACCTTAATAAATTTCACAAGCTAAATCTTAATAAAAATACTATGTCTCAAGCATCTTTTTAGCATTAAAGGTAGCGATATCAACTTTTTGTGGTAGAACTAAAAGTTAAAAGTAAAATAATAGCTTTTTTTTGACGAACTACACAGATTGGCCAGAGAAGCTGGCCTTGACTGCTTCACCGGATTGAGAAGTGGCGTAGCTCTTAGGTCGCTTAGCCTGAACCTCTATCGCTAGTAACTCGATTCAAGGGTCAGTGAGGAGTAACCTCGGCTTGGACGGGTAATATGTTACGCGTAAGCATTCCGATCCGAGGGCGCCCGAGAGGGCTGTCGGAGCTTGTGATATAATAGCCTATATCTTTATTTGATGACGAAATACACAATTGGTCAGGGAGGCTGGCCTTTACTGTTTAACTGGATTAAGAGGTGGCATAGGTCTTAGGTCGCTTAGCCTGAATCTCTAATATAGCCTATATAATGTATATGTTAACAAAAATAAAGGGTCGGTTAAGAAAGTTTGAATATCTCGGAAGATAAAGACGCTAGCTAACTGAAATAAATTGTGCATCATAGACAATTAAATATCGTTAAAATATAATAAAATATTTTTATTAATTTATTTATATTACATTAAAAACATAAACTTAAACGAAAAATGATATCTTACGTTTTCAGTATTTTTATTAAATTGTATTTTTATTTAAATTTTAGTACCTAGTGTCGCCACATAAAGGCATCACTAAGTACTAAAATTTATTATAATGATATTTAATTGTCTATTTATGCACAATATATTTCAGTTACCTAGCTTCTTTATCTTCCGAGATATTCAAACTTTTTTAACCGACCCTTTATTTTTGCTCACGACTATATATATATTTTAAAGTAAGCAATGGTGGGCACAGTCCTTTTCTACAAAGAGAGTATAGGAACATAGCCCTAGTGAGGATTACTACTATATACTATTATTAGACTTCACTTTAACTTAAATAAGCATTTATTATCAAATAATCACATTGGTGCCGGCACCGGATCGAACTTGCGTACTAGCGTACTATGCAACTTAAGGTGATTATAATAACACAGAGTTACCACGGTTCTAAAACAAATGTTAAAGAATTAATTTGGGTCTGCGCGACGGTGTTTCATAAGTATTTATATTAAACAATCTTATCTTGGTATAATAATTATTCCATAAGTATTACCGCCTATTATTTGGAGATCAAAGGGAATTACTTCACCCTAATTATATTTTGGCGCCAAATGGTATTTTATTCGAGATAAGACTTCGCTTGTCAGAGTTGTTTGCAGAATTGTACGGGATTTTTCAAATTGAAAATTACCCCTGATTACCGTTTCTGTCTATCCAACAAGGCATCAAAGGATGAGCTTTATTTAACTGACTCAAAAAAAGAACTTTCAAAAATCTGTATCTCGTACATTTCTTCATTCCTAATTCCATCATTTATAAACCGATTTTTTTGTTGAAAAGGGTTCGTTTTAATTAGGCCTCATGTTAATTTTGTAGATATGAGGCATTGGGTTCCTAAGCAGTACCAGGGACCTCTTAAAAATCTTATAGAAAAATGATTGATCATTGAGATATTGGTACCTTTAGGACAATCCAAGAATAGCTAGGTACATAGGCTACTTAGGCTTGTAGAAAAGAGCGATAACTATCTCTGTCTACCCCGCTAGAGCTTAAAAGTCGTAAGTGCTTATTTATAGTTATAAATGAAAATATGAGACGTAACTTACAGATCGGTAGATTCCAACTTCAAAATTCAAATCATTATCAATTCTCAATACGTAATTCTAGACACGCATAAACATTAAAATTACCATTTACAACATTCGTCGAAACTAAATACAAATCAAATAACAGTATCAGAGTCGGGCAACACAGGCCGACACGCACACAGGCGCGCGCTGAGTACTACACGAAGTTCACGCACGCACACAGAGACTACGCGTATAACCAGTAGCCGACCAGTTTATACGTAACAGAACAGTAATAATCTTGATATTGTTGTGTACGGACAGAATGTGAATATATTTATATACATACTAGCTGATCCCGCAAACGTTGTTTTGCCATTATTCAATAATTGTCAATATAATAACACGAAGATAAAGCACTTAACACAAACACCATTCGTAAACGTAATTTTTCTGTAGCGAAAAAAGCGCTTGAATACGATTGGCATTTATGATATGACGTATGTCTGTTTGAAGTTGTCATTCGTTCGCTGAACAACTGAACGTCAGTCTGTCTCACTTTTATATTAATGATGAGATTTACTTATTTTATACCTTGTTCTAAAAATAACAAACACAAAAATATAAGAATTGACGAACAACACACATTGGCCAGAGAAGCTGGCCGTGACTGCTTCACCGGATTGACAGGTGGCATAGCTCTTAGCTTGCTTAGCCTGAACCTCTATCGCTAGTAACTCGACACTAGGGT
The DNA here is from genome assembly GCA_029286785.1 of Meandrusa payeni. Lineage (NCBI taxonomy): Eukaryota > Metazoa > Arthropoda > Insecta > Lepidoptera > Papilionidae > Meandrusa > Meandrusa payeni. Next base: position 1,836,836 of record JAGSMX010000022.1, on the reverse strand, counting down.
CCGCCCGGTGGGAGTAACCACGGCTTGGACGGTTACTATGTTATGCGTAAGCATTCCGATCCGAGGGCCCCGCGAGGGCCGAACCATGACTCGATCGGTTGTATTTCATGGATAATCTAAGGGACATTCAAAAACTAAACTACCTTTGAGTGTCACTTCCAGAAGCGACAGAATCATCCAATTTGTGCAGTAGGTCGGAAGTTGTGCGTAAGGCTTTAGTTGTTAACTAGGTAATGAGCCATTTTTTCTTTTAGCTCTGCAACCCTTTGTGGGCCTTGGTTTGGTCAAGCAACTTCCCCCACCTCGGTCTATCCGTGACCACAGTCCTCCAATTCACTATACCAATTTTTTTTTATAGTAAATAGGCTCACGTTTGGCTTCTATCTTGCTTGATGGAAGGAATCCCTATTCACACAGTCCAAGCAACGGAGCTTTAGTCTTCCTCGACCTCTTGGACCTGCGGAATCGCTCGTCATAATACGACCTGCACACGACCAGCTCATGTGATTCTGCTTAATTTGAAACTTGTCCTTGTCTCATTTTGCTTTATTTACCATAGCTAAACTATGTATACGATTTACTTCAGCATCTTGCAGGATTTCACGCAAATCGTATCCAATTATTCATGTACCATGTATCCTATCCTTTTTTCTATGTCTCTGTCTACCCCGGTTAAAAGGACGCGAGAGCTTATATATATATATATAGTAAGCAAGTTAACATATTTCATAATTCAATATTAATAGTGTATTTTTCGTCTCATATTACAACGCTATGCCTTTAGTTATGTTGTGTTTACACCTACCAATATGTTTTTCTCTCAACCAGAGTTGACTCAGAGAGAGTTGCTCACTAAAACCCCCGGTGACTCTCTTCGGTGCAGAGGCTCCGGGAGACGTGGAACGTACCCGATCCTCTCTGCACTGTGCTCTGCAAGTCCCGGAGTAGGTCACTCCCCAGCACCCTCGCAGTGCTAAGGCGACACGGGACCAATAGTGCTTTACCAAATCCTCTATAGCGGACAACAGCCCCTACACTTGTTGCCCAGAAATCCAAAGCCCATTAAATAAATACATGTTTTTATGTGTTTATTCTCACCTTATCTAAATATCGCCTTCAGCTTTATAGACGTAACATATATAATTTTACGTATAAATAATTTGTTACTTTTGAATACCGTACCACCGTGGCGAGGCGCGCTGCCATCTCCAACACGTGGTACAAGAAAGAGAGAAAAATATAAACCCTTTAATTTATGCCACGATAGTACTTGTATCTCGAAAATAAAATATCATCTCATTCTTTTTTGGGTCACTGGCCCCGAGTGACGTGCCTTGGGCCGCCATTATCGATATCTTTTATTTTTCACCATCATTTCAGATTACATGCAGGATGTTATTTTTGTACGTAAATCGAGAGATCAACAACCAATCATTACAATATCGAATTTAATTGAAACAAAATTAATTTAATTTTTATTTTTATAGTGATAGAAGCGTTTCGTGCACTTTACTTTTGACCTCCTAGTGTCATAGTTATAGACTGCTTTATGTATCTTGATAATTGAAAATAAATATTTTTCTTCACCATCTCATTTAATGCTCAGCTTTGTAACCACATATGCAGCCTCCATTAAGTGCGGTCATAGGCGAAGTGGAACGTACACAGCATGCGTCAGACATCCCACCGTCTTCGTGATTCTGTGATACCATTTTCTAGGCCATCCCTGAGCACATTTGTCTTCCATATCTCCTAAATTGACTTCTCCAAATAGTGCTTTTAAACTGCATATATGTCCAAAGAAGCTGAGGGTTCGTTGACAGCAGGTTTAAATAAAAATTCACACTGTATATACTAAACATATATATCCACTCATTTTTCCATCATAGATTACGCGTAGGTATATTAACTAGATCTTTTCTTTAACCTTCTCAACAAATAATGGCTTCTATCTCAATAGATTTACCAGAATTAGTTTCTAGTTAATATGATCACATCTCTTTCTTATACTTTCTAAGCAAGTGCTTGAGCACGATCCCACCTGATGTTAAGTCGAAATGCAGTCCTGGATGGTAAGGCGCATTAGTTTAGTAAACGCCTATTCACTATACTCTTAAAAAAACATTGTAATCGGAAGGAAAGACAGACGCGGGCAACTATTCCAGACTTTTTTGCTGTACGAATAATGATAAAATAAATTTTAACTTACAAAAATGACATTAGTATTGACTTAATGATATTTCTACTTTAGAAATGATCGACATAGTAATAGAAATCCCTAGTGTAAAGATTGAACGGAAGCGGCACACCGCCTACGCGATCCGACACGTCACAAATCAAACCATAGACTCTCGCTTTTGAATTTTATGAACATCGTAAAGAAGCAACCGCATCGTTCAACATTCGAATGACTGCAATACAAGGGGACCACAAAAAAATTCGGTACCGCCAAAATAATAACTCAAAAGTCGGCACTAACAGCGTGCGCTCGAAAACCACAGCTACCTGAATTGACGTTCCGATACGGGCCGGAATATCACAGAGTGTAATAAACATTTGGGCGGGAAAAGTCGGCAGACATGTTTAGTAATGTGCGGTGGACCACAGATAATTTATTTGTGCCTATACGGGTCTAAATTACGAAATTGATTGCTTGTTGATCGGTGATTGGTAAGCGCGAGGAAATTTACTGCGGGCAAGGGAACGTTCTTTATAACCGACTTCAAACAAGAAGGATTTCCCCAATTCCTCTGTCTTTTTTATGTTCGTTACGTCATAACTATCGACTGGGTGAAATGATTTTGATGATCCTCTTTTTATTTGAAAGCTAGTGTTTTCCGTGTAATCAATTCTGACAATGGCATCAATGAGGAAACCAAATAAGCCTTAAATTTGCATTAAGGGGTGCGCGATAAATGGATGAATAACGTAATATCACGCCAAACGATTTTTAACGGAAAGGATGTACTTCAAAGGTAGTTTGATGAGAGTTTAGTTAGGTTCTGATCAATTGTATTTAACGTAATATTCTTACGATAATTCGGAAATAAACAGAGGATACGCGTAAAAGCGTTTTATTGTGACTCGATTTGAATTCGATTTTTGTTTTGACTCGTAAACATACTTATTTAAATCAGTAGTAACAACGTGAAACCTACATGTGTTAGAAAATTTTGTAAGACATGTGAACTCTGCCAATCCGCACTGTGCGTGCCCAACAATGGGACATATAAGATGTAACGTTCTTTTATGGACAAACTGTAAATAAAAAATAAAGAATACAGTATTTTTATTCAATTCTTTTATCACAGATAATTTACAACGACTTCGGATGCCATAGACTAAAATTTAACCTCTGTAGATACGCATATCATTATTGTTTAAGTCTCCAGAGCACCTCCTATTTATGTTAATAGCCGTCTCCAAGCCCACTCTTACATAACAAACCTTTTTTTGTCTCAACAAGTGCTCGTCACAATTTTAAAGCCGTTATACCATAATCATCGCCAGACTATCATGGCGCGGTGTGTAGATACGATAATTATTCTGTTTTTTAATCCCATGCTTTGTATATGATGGTGGAATTTGTGAAAAGCCTATCTATCTACCCCGCAAGGGTATAATGGAGGCTAGAGCTTTAAAACATAACGTAGTACGTAAGTAAAACGTACGTATAGCTAGCGAGTGTTACGTAAAGTGTGATCTGTCAAGGCGAATGGAAGTTGAGAGGGAGATATAAGGTAATGAAGATAGAAAGAGAGAGTTACGTAAGACACAGTGCTGGCCTATTGTCAGTATCACACTGTAGGAGCAAAATGCACATTTTCTTTCTCTGTTGAACAATTGTGTATAAATTATATGCTGTGCACATACATAGAGATGGAGCTAAAGAATTTTTAATTCAGTGGTCTGGTCAGTACAGTCCAAGCACCCTCTTTTATTTGTGGTGTTGGTTATGATATTTACTGTAATAGTAAGTAGCGGCAAACGTGTTGTTGATGGCAACAATAATAGAATGAAAGAGACGAAAGTAACATAGATTGTTGTAAATATAGATAACGAGCTGATAAAGACTGGCCTTTAAACCCTGGACTGCCTGAAGTCAAACGCTTAATTTTGGTCTCAAAAGTTAACATTTCAGTTTTTATTGGAAAGACAAACGAGCTTACGGCTCGCCTGATCTTAAGTAATCATCGTCGCCCATGAACATCCACAGCACCGGAGAAGCTGAAGGTGGTGCGATCGTTTGAGAAAGAAGAAGCTTCTTGAAGGTCCCCAAATCGTAGATCAAAAACAATAATAATAATAATAAAAAGCCTTATATTATTAACCTTAAACCAACTACAAATATATACTAATTTCTAATTATTTACTAGAGCCCCTCGTTTTCTAGGGTGAAGGCCACCTCTAGAGATATCCAAGTCTCTTTGTCTTTTGCGGTTATTGGCCACTGTTTGCCAGCCGCGTGAAAATGTCGTCTGTCGTAGATCATATAAAAAAAACATACAGACGAATTGAGACCTTTTTTTTAAGTCGGGTGAGAATTAGTTTAAATTTAAAAAAAGATATATAGATTAAATATCAAGATGGCGTCACGTGTTCAAGAAATGACAAACATAACCGCTTTTAACTAATTACCATGTAAATGGTCGCGTAGCGCGGTAGCTGGCCACACAGCGTATTGTTAACGCGCCCGGCCACTGTTATGGCGGGAAACCGGTTGAAAGCGTATTACACACCAATAATAGGCTTCACGGTCGCTCTAAAAAAATGGTCAAAAACTTGGGATATTGCTTATAACGCGAATGTAGTAGGCAATAAGCTAGTGAACCATCTAGCACAAGCATAAGCTTAGTTGGAATCGATGAACACGATCGATGATGACAAGAATGTTAGTAATAATTCTGAAAAAAAAAATTAGAAATATTGCTAGCTTTCTTTAAAAAAATTATATAGCCGTGAACAAAAATAAAGGGTCGGTTAAGAAAGTTATCTTAACTTTGCCTCCATGTGGCAACATTTAGTACAAAAATTTAAATTTAAATAAAATTTAATGAAAAATACTGTATTATCGAAGTTTACGTAAGATATCCTTTTTCATTTAAGTCTATGTTTTTTAATGAAATATAAATCAATTTAAAAAATATTTATTTTAAGGATATTTAACTGTCTATCATGCACAATTTATTTCAGTTAGCTAGCGTCTTTATCCTCCGAGATATACAAACTTTCTTAAACGACCCTTTATTCCGACCCTTTATTTTTGCTCACGAGTGTATATACACAAGTATATTTATGAATAAATACAAAAACTTCATATCGATCAATATTACGAAATAGAATTAATGGGAAGCTGACCAAACTCTCGTCAAACTACCCTTGAAGTACATCCTTTCCATTAAAAAAATAATTATTAAAATTGGTTGGCGTGAGAGTTATTCGTCTAATTGTCGCGCACATACATGACGTAAATATAAGATTTATATGGTTTTCTTTCTTGGATGTCACTATCAGGATTGGACCAAATTGAAATGAAAGAATGAAAATCATCATAATCGGTTATCGAAAGATATGAGATAACAAACCAAGAATAAGCGTCAATAGCTTGGTTTAGGGTACGGTCTGCGAATCGTAAGGTCGTAGGTTCGAATCCACCATTTGACTATTGACGTGAACCATCTCCTAGCACAAGCTTAAACTTACTTGGAATAACTTTAACAAGAATGTTAGTGATTTTTTCTGAAAAAAAAAGAAATATTGATAGCAATCTTTTTAAAAAAAAAAACAGAATAAAAATACAGACGAAATAACAAACTCGTACTTTGTAGTAGGTTTAAAATGAATGTTCATTGGCATAACATTGGTCAATATTTGCGAGTTTTAGTACATAAAATAGAAAAAAAGGCCTGCGCTTAGGTGTGTCTTATATATACGAAAGGTAACTTTTCTCTTTATCTTCACTAACTTGTGTCTGTCTCAACTCCCATTTACCTCGCCCGTTCACACTTTTCGTAACACTATCGCCAGTAAAGAAGTTATACTTCAAAAATAGAGGATGGCACCAAAGATCGTGGCTATACCTCCGACATGCTGGCTAAAGCCTCATTCGTTACCAGCTCAAGAAGTAGAATATAATTATCGACAATCAATCAGTCAACAGCAAACTGGCCAGTAAATGACACTGGCAATTATTGTAACAGAATTCAAAAGAGTAGTTCATTTCCGAACGCGGTCGCGTCCAGACGTCCCGCATTGTATGCAAATACGCTCCGAGCCTCAAACTTATTAATTATTGTAGTTGGACAACGCCGTGAATAATGAATAGTTCACCAGAAGACGCGCCGGGGAAGAAGCTTTCAGAACATATGTGAGATGAATCCTTGTTTTCTTTTAATAAACATCTATCGCTTAGAATTTGTTAATCCTTGGAGATTTTTAAATAATCGTGAAAGTTTGTAAGAATGTATTAGATGTACTCTTTCACGCAAAACACTACTAAATGGACTTTGATGAAACTTTACAATAATATAGTTCACACATCAGAGTAACACGTAGGCCATTTATAAAGATATAGTGTGAATTATCCAAAACATAACGGTAAATGAGAAAAAAATCTGCGTGCGCCGCAAAAAAACCATTGGAGTTACACGGATATGATGTACGATGGAAATTATTATCTTAAATCGTCCTACAAATAACAGCATATATCTGTGTGTGCGCCGTTACCAAATAGTCGATCAATACAATAAAAACTAATTATTTATTTCTAACGCACATTTAGTAGTCACAAATAGATCATTATATCAAAATAAATAATTATACCGCATTAGATATATACATACATTTATTAAGGTACTAGGGGTAGAGAAAGGGACATATTGTTTTTTAATTAATTCACAGTGCGCAACTAGAACAAGTATAAACTTTAATTGAATTTTTTTTTTATGACGAACTACAGAGATTGGCCAGAGAGGCTGGCCTTGACTGCTTCACCGGATTGAGAGGTGGCACAGCTCTTAGGTCGCTTAGCCTGAACCTCTATTGCTAGTAACTCGACACAAGGGTTCCCCCCGGTGAGGGGTAACCTCGGCTTGGACGGTTACTATGTTACGCGTAAGCATTCCGATCCGAGGGTGCCCGAGATCAAATCAAACATCAAACGTTATTACGCGAGGACGCTGTTTGTATTTCCGAATTATCGTCTGGCTATTACAAAATCAAACTTAATCAAAACCCAAACTTGCATCAAACTACTCGTAATGTACATCCTGTCCAATAAATAATGAATCATCGAAATCCGTTGGCGTGATATTGAGTTATTCGTCCATTTGTCGCGCACATACGTAATGCAAATTTAAGACTTATATGATTTTCTCATGTATGCCATTGTCTGAATTGGACCGAATTTAAATGGGACCATACGGAAAGCTCCAGCTTTCAAATAAAGAAAGAATCATCAAGAAGGAACAGACATTTAAAAAATACAGACGAATTGAGAATCTCTTCCTTTTGAAGTCGGTTGAAATGTAAGAATCATCTAATTTGGTACACTATAACATTCCTTCCATTCATTTGGTAAATCAATTATAAGCTAAAATAAAACCACGTCAAGCCGGGGGCGGGTCGATGGTTAAAATATAAAAGATAGGTACAAAAATAATTCGGATTCTAATGGCCGCCAATTCAGTAGTGGAAGTTATTGCTCTCCCCGATCATTAAATAAAGCATCATTGTTACTTGTCTATGGGAAAAGTGATGGTTAGATCGTGCGTAATGATACCTCTACGATTTGGTATATCACAGTAATGGAACTAGCTTCTACATATAAGACGGAAAAATATCGGGACAGTATTTGAAAATATGAAAAAAAATTTTTTTCAATCAATTTCACTTTTAAAGGGTTTTAGAAAGGTGATCGAGTTTTTAGTACTTCACTTTAATTTCTTTGCGTTAGCAATCGGACCCCAGAGCGCCCGCTAGCGCCGACCTATGTATATATATAATAATAATAATAAACACTAAGTACCTCGACTTAGCTCACGAGATGACCGCCATAAGGGATGTGGATTCGACGATCATTGACCCGATAGTCGTTTCTGCGAAAAGTCTCGTTCAACATCTTAAGAGACTTTCGCTAGATGGCTGGGGCAAGGATCAGATACAGAAGACAGTACTCCTGGACACGGCACGCATCGTCAGCAGGTTTCTCTCTATGTCGCCCTAACCACCTGTTTCTTGGCCCCTGCTTCGTAGCCGGTGGCACATACTGAGTTAGATTTTTATAATGTTTTTGTATTTTGTATGATATTTTTGTGAATTTTACTTTTTAAAAAGATATAAATATTATAAAATTAATATTAACACAGCCATTAGTAATTTTGGAATTTTGCAAGAACCTCTCCTCAGACGAAGGTGAAGGCCTCCTCTAAAGAGCTCTATTTATCTCTTTCTTGTGCTAATTGTATGTATATACTCGATCGGTGGCTTTAATCAGATAACAAATCTACTTTTTCTTTATTTATGTTTAGTATTTTACCTTGATGTTTAGTTTATTGTATATCGAGAGGGCCGAACCACGGCTTAATCGGCTTTTCACGGAATAGCTAAAGACATTCGATAGCTAAATTAATACCATGTCGGTAAGCGTTAGCGTTGGGAGAAGAAGTGGATGAAACTCCAGTAACTAACGTTCCTAATATAACTATTTTAGAAACGACGGTATCGTGATCATATCAATCACCCCTTTGGCAGGCGCGACAGGACGCTCAGAGAAACTAAGAGTTCCATGTATAAAATAGACACTGTCCATCCAATTCCTATCAGCATGGTTACATTCAGTAATCCCTTCAATTAAATATAATAATAGGTAATTGGTTTAAACGATTTTGGGCATGATGCATTCGTAAGCGACTTTTTATTAAATAATTTAGATTTCTTTAGAGATCTGATATATCGCTTTGTATCTTCGTGTTTACCATCGTCCATCAATAGCTACCTCTATAGTTTAATGATAATTGTTTAATAAGTGAGATAACATTTTATAGGTTAACTTGGATTGCGCGCAGTGTACCGTTCCTGGATGGACGCAATTGAATCTCTTATACCCACAATAACGTAATAATTATACTAAAGAAAGCCCATAATTAAGCAACGGTAACTGAGCTAATTCCAAATTCCATCGACACATCTTGATGATTAGCGTACACCGACTGAGAGTTTTCTCCTATGCACTGTCAACCTGTGGAATCATTTGTCACCAGCGGTGGTTCCTAACTTTTACGACTTCAAAAAACGAACCTACTCCTATCTCAAAGGCCGACAACGTACCTGCAGCTCCTCTAGTGCTGTGGATGTTCATGGGTGACGGTGATGACTTAAAATCCGATGATCCGTGAGTTCATTTGTCCCTTTTCATATAAATCGCGATTTGTTTAAATTAAACGTATAAAGTTTAAATTATATAATTAAATATTGAAAATATTGGAAACAACAAGCCACCGATGTCGCGGGGATATTATCTATGTATGTTGATATGATATATGTATGTATGTTTGTTTTACTCTCCATCCAAAGGTTTACTGGAAGAGATCGCTTTTAGCGATAAGGCCACCCATTGTTTATGAATTATAATTTTACTGTCTTTTTTTTTAAATTCTATACTTCTAACTTGAGACACTAAGCTACCACGTCTCTTGGACTTCGATCTTTCTTCCTAACCAATCTTATACATAAAGCAATTGAGAATTACTTCTCCCCATTGCATTATGTATAAGCTTGGTAAAGTTAAGATACTAAACCGCAAACAGTTGATATCAGTCGCAAAGCAATTGATCCCCGCATCAAGTCTATTTATAATGGCAATCAAGGAGCAATGGCGGCCGTCGTCTTCCGTTTAATTGTTGTTAAAGACTTAATCCCATCGTCCAACTGGCGGTGTAACTGTTACGCAAACCAGTTTGTCGGGCGCACAACTGATTACTGTGATTAGCACGGCGCGTCCGTACGAAACGTCTGGCTACCATGGAACAATCACCGAGATCGACCACGCTCCGTCATCGCCCCAGGGCCTAGCTTCCTGTTAATAATAAGCTGCCAGTCTGATAACGAAACTCCCTTTTTTAAATGCCACAATAGTCAGAGATATTGATACTTTTTGGAACGAAGACCGCGACCACTGAAAAAACCTGTGGTCTAAAACTGTAAGAAAAATATAATTCATTGGAAGTCTTCACAGCGGCTTATAGCGTGGCTATTAAGCATGTAGTTCTACTCTCTGATAAAAGATGGCGCTTTATTAATTAATACAACTACAGTCGACAATATAATTATAAATTACATAAATAATTAACTGATTATGTTATTTTATATCGTCGTAAAAGTTTGTTATTTACCTTTATATATTGAATAACTATTTTTTTAGTTGATTTCTTTTAAAATACTTTTATGTATTTAAAAAAAACAAATCAGGAAAAAAAAACATCACGAAAATGTACATTAAATTAAGCAATATTATTTTTACTATTTGTGTTGTTTGACTTTTTTTTTGACGAACCGAACGTACGGAACGAATAATTTATAGTAATTCATAATGGACTTAGTAAACAATCTGCATGCTTATTTACATTTCAAACATCCTATATCTTGAGGTCAATATACTTTCATGACATCTAACCATCACCTGGAATAATCCGTGTTGTGATATTATTAAATATACCTTTTATGTATTTAGGCCAATCCAATAACACACGAATGAACGGACTTAGAATTGAGATTTCACGTCGTTAATTTGAAAAAAGATCATCCCTATTACGTTCCCTGTTAAGAATGGAACGTGAGTGATCAATCAATTAATCATTCGGTCACGAATCACATTTTGTTAAGTCATCAAGTTTTTTTTTTCTTTTGGATTCACATCGCAGCGAGACAAAGGCAATCGTTGATAAATCCATTCATTCGATTCCGTTGTTCGGACAGTGGTCAATGGCGTGTGAAGCTACGATTCCAACACTGGTTCCTATGGGAATTTCTGTTATAACAGAATTGTTGTTAATCTCAGGGTAGACACGATACCTTGTGACTTATGAAATAAAGAAATGTATCTATATTGACGATAGAAAGCGGAAATGTTGTATCTTAAACCATTTCCTCAATGACTTATTGCTAAATATATTATAGAATTAAATACGAATTACATAACGATGAAATATGAATCATTTTCGATCATACAGATAAGACACATATTTTTCAACCGATTTCAAAAAAGAAGGATGTTCTCAATTCGTATGTTTTTAATTTATTTTTGTTACCTACCTAACTTTCAACTGGGTGAACCGATAATTCTTTTTTTATATCTAAATATGATAATGATATCTATTAGAAAACCCTGTAAGTCTTAAGTTTGCATTAAGTATGTGCGCCACAAATGGACGATTTTTTTACAACGAACTACACAGATTGGCCAGAGAAGCTGGCCTTGACTGCTTCACTGGCTTGAGAGGTGGCATAGCTCTTAGGTCGCTTAGCCTGAACCTCTATTGCTAGTAACTCGACACAAGGGTCCCCCGGTTAGGGGTAACCTCGGCAGGCGGTTACTATGTTACGCGTAAGCATTCCGATCAGAGGGTGCCCGAGAGGGCCGAATCACGTCTCGGTCGGTTGCTATTTCACGGATAATCTAAGAGACATTCAAAAGCTATATTAACTTTGAGTGCCACTTCGGGAAGCGTTGGCGCTGGGAGAAGAAGTGGCCGAAGAAACTCCAGCAACGCTCCTAATATCTAAGAGAATGGACGAATAACTCAATATCACGGCAACGGATTTCGATGATTCTTTTTATTGGAAAGGATGTACTTCAAGAGTAGTTCGTTTAGATTTTGGTTAGGTTCTGATTAATTATTTATCGTAATATTACTACGATAACTCGTCAATACATAGAGGGCGTCCATGTGTACTAGCGTTTAAAATTTGATAATGATGTTTTAATAGCGTTTGATTCCATTTAAAGTTGGTTTTTTTTTTCTCGTATATATACTTCGTCTATAAGTGAATCCTAGCAGAAATCACTATATGTCATGAAAATCGTTGGTACCATTTCCTTTTCTTTTTTTTTTGTTAACGAGGAGGAAATCTTCAGAAAGATACCCGCCTTCTGGGGAAGGCGGCGGTTATGTGGGTTTTACCCACTAAAACCTCCCCGGTGGCCCTTCCTCGGTGCATGGTGAGGGGCTCCGGGATCTCCAGTGGAACGCACCGGAGCCCCTCTGCACTGTGCTCATAGAGAGCACTTCCCGGGGAGGTTACTCCCTCCCCTGTGCCCTCGCAGTGCAAGGCGACACGGGCCAGCCGATGTCGCCTTCTTCCCGGTCGCCCCGTAGAGGGCCATGGACCGCACGACTCCTCCGTAGAGGCGGCGGACTCCCTCCCTGGGGTGGTACCGTTTCCTAGATTCGTATATTTAAAGGTATTAGATAAATTGCAAGTATATAGCCTAGTTGCTCTTAATGTAGAATCATCAACCTATATAACAAGATCATTTTACTTAAAGAAACACTCGAGAAAAGTTTTCATTGTTGCGTATCCCATTTGACCGGTGCTATCCGCCATCGATTCATGATTTACGAGCGCCATAAAGCTGACCGTTTTATGGTATTCAGCGTTTGATGTCAAACTCCTTGCACCTAAAGAAAAAACTATTAAACCGTTTATTTAGTGCTCGCGGTTACATTTGATAGTTTGTGTAATTTCCCAACTTCAATATTTGAGACTGTGAAAAAATTATTTTATTTCACGCATTTAGTCAATGTGAAACAGCCTTTAAATATAATATATATTTCCCACTGCTGGGCGCAGGTCTTCTCTGTAAAGAGAGTATAAGGGCATAATCCACCACACGGCTCTAGTGCGGATTGGAAGACTTCCTGCCTTAGAAAAATTTTCTAAGACATGTAGCTTTCCTCACGATGTTTTCCTTCACCGCCAAGCTCGTGGTAAATCAGCACATAAAATTGCAACAACAAATTTATTGGTGCCGACACCGTGGATAGAACTCGCGTTACTAGCTTACTATGCAACTTGAGGCAACCGCCCGGACACTGAGCTACCACGGCTCAATAGTGAATAGTAACCAATGAATTTGTTATTGTAATTTTAAGTGTTGATTTACCACGCGCTCGGCGGTGAGGAATCCTGCATGTGTTGGTTCATAAATTAAATAAAAAAAATACGAACGAATACGGAAGATAACTTACTTACTATTTTGAAGTTCGTACGCGAGAAGTTACAATAAAAATGCGTTCAGGAATATTGTAAATGTATACAACATTAAGGCACCTGTGTTACGCGTCCTGCGTCCAAGGAAGAAAAAAAAAAAATTCTCGCTTATCAACGTATTTCGAGACAGTGTATTATAGATATCTGTAGATTTCTATTTAACATTAATCTATACGAATGAATTGGAGTGTCTGTCTTATAATTGCTTTTTACGCCTTGCATAGGAATGTAGTCACTTGTATTTTGTTTTTTTTTATGACGAACTACACAGATTGGCCAGAGAAGCTGGCCTTGACTGCTTCACCGGATTGAGAGGTGGCACAGCTCTCTATTGCTAGTAACTCGACACAAGGGTCCCCCCGGTAAAGGGGTAACCTCGTATTGGACGGTTACTATGTTACGCGTAAGCATGCCGATGCGAGGGCGCCCGAGAGGGCCGAACCACGACTCGGTCGGTTGCTATTTCACGGATAATCTAAGAGACATTCAAAAGCTAAACTAACTTTGAGTGTCACTTCGGGAAGCGTTGGCGCTGGGAGAAGAAGTGGCCGAAGAAACTCCAGGGGGCCTGCCCATAAAATAGCGGTAACGCGCAAGGATTATTGAGTTACTTGTAGTATTTAAAAATGTATATAAAGTAATGGGATTTACACCAAAATATAATTACAATTTTTGCCTGTCTGATGTTTTGTTCCGGCTAATCTTTGAAACGGCTGGAATTATTTTGACGGGACTTTTACTGACAGATAACTGATGTACTATAGAATAACTTAGCCTTCTTTAATTTTAAAAAATAGTTTTTAATCCCGCTTAACATCAAGGGGCACAGTTATAAAATATTTATAGCAGTGATCGCGAGTTTCAGTCGGTTTGTACCAATCCTTTTGAAGTAGACTTACTAAAAATTTGTACTTTTATTTAAATTTGGTGTTTGTGGTCCCATTTAAATTTGGTCTAATTCTGATTCTGAAGGAAACCATATAAGTCTTTTTGCATCAAGTATGTGCGCCACAAATGGAAGAATGGCTCAATATGTTTTACGCCAGGATTTATTGATTTTTTATTGGAAAGTATAATTTTTACAAATAGTTTGATGAAAGTTTGTTTAGGTTCTGATCAAGTTTGTTTTGCGTAATATTCCTACGATAATTTGTAAATACAAAAACGACGTCCGCGCGTAATAGCGTTTGATTCCATTTGAAATTAGTTTTTTTTTTGTGCGTACAAAGAAAGGAAATTGTTATACTATCATTTGACTTTGTCTAAAATAGAATATGTCTTATAGTTAAGTTATAACACGTACTGGCAATACAACGTAATAACAATAGCGCATACTAAGCCGTAATACGTACTGACGTAATTTAAAACTGTCTCCTAGAGTTTGCGGTCGGCTCTGACCGACGCATCCACTATATTCTGATCGTTGCACTTTAGACGGGGACGGCGAGATCGGACCTCTCCGTCCCCCGGCGGTCGCTGCACGTGTGCCGTGACTAAACGAGTTTCGCCGCGGACGGCCCCGACATTTTATTAATTTGTGTTTTCTTATACGTTCTGTATTAACCTCCAACGGATTCCTGCTATCCTGGTACCTCGGGTCCATCGATTTCATTGATAACAAATTGCCCCCTTTGTTCTGTCTTTGAGTTTCATTCCTTTTTTTATGTTTTTTTAAGTACATTCGTCATGTCTCTCGATTTCTAGAAACGATATATTTTATTTGTTTATTATTCAAGTTTGTAAGTACGTTGTAAACTATAAAACTAAATTCAAGCAACTAGTATTTTATACCCCTCACCGGGGGGACCCTTGTGTCGAGTTACCACCTAATAGAAGTTCAGGCTAAGCGACCTAAGAGCTATGCCATCTCTCAAATCCGGTGAAGCAGTAAAGGCCAGCTTCTCTGTGCCAACTGTGTTAGTTCGTCCAAAAAAAAAAAAAAACTAGTATTTTATTGAATCGTAAAAAGTTTTTTCGACCATACACAATTTTACAAATGAGTGTATTAGCGCTAAACGGTTCGAACGGTTAATCATTTGGACTACACTATATAACATAATTTCATATTAAAAAAGTATGATATTATCTGAAAATCCTGATAAAACTTTAAAATAATAAACCCAATAAGAATGGAGATTTATTTTTTTATTTATTTAAATCAACAAAAATTATAACACCGTTACAGATAATACCTATACGATGTTATAAAAACTTAGTTAAATATATATTATTAAAATTATAACAAATAAAAAGCTGCTTTATGTATTGACAATAATATATAAATACAATAGAATCAAACACCTTCCACGCATTTGTAGGCAGCTTCGATAAACACAGACTCTGTGCAACAAAATATATCAATGTGCAGTGAGATGATATTATTTAGATGGTTATCATAAATGCCAATTTATTGAAATCCTAATGTTATTATATCAAAACATATTGACAGATTATATAAAAATGTTAGTAATTAAAAATATATTAACTTTTCTACACCTATACAATGTTTGAGCACAGGACCTGATGGTGATGGTGTCAGAATGTACGTACCGTAAAAGTAGACTGTGATGTTGTCGATTTTTACAGATTTTGGTAATCTTGTTTCAATTGTTGACATTTGTTAATTTCGACGTCTTCCTAATACGCCGATGCATTACAATAAATATCGAGTAATCATAAAATAGTTAAAAATTGTATTGAAAATGATATATCATTTTTTTAATTAAATATGTTGGTTTCATAGTGAAAGTCATTGGCTAATAGCAGACTCAAGACTCAGACAAACAGAAATGTTTTTTTATTAATTGTCAGAACAAGCGATGCCGTTGCCTCTATTAAACTCGCTAAAATAAAACGATGTTATTTTTCCCGCCCACGTCATGTTGACAGACGCACATGACGTGTAGGCGAAATGGCCGCTAATAAACATCTGATTTATGTCCCTGCATTCGTTATAATATCTCTATTACTGTAATCGTGACAATAGAAACATGGTAGGTATAAAGAAGGCATTTACTTTCTCTTCATTAGTTATGCATTTGCCAATATCCAAGTGACATTAGCTACAGTTAACAGCCGACCTCTACAGTTTCACCGGGTTTTTGAGAGACGCCACTTTTAGGTCGTTAATCCTGATCCTCTTTAGGGAGTAACTAAGCAAGCACAACCGACACGTGACCTTGGCTTGGGGGATTACTCTACTTACGCTCTAGATGCGGTGTACCTATGTAAGATTAGCATGTAATTGTCGTTGTTTTTTGTCTGGAAATGATGCACGATCATCGACCGGGATCAGCGCTTTCGCATCGTATTGCATAAGCGTAATAAAGTAACCGCCCACGCGAAGGTTACCCCAAAGCGAGCACCTTTGAGTCGAGTTACTACCAATTGAGGTTTAGACTTTTCATAGCTCTTAGGTCGCTTAGTATCTCAATCCGACGAAACAGTCAAAGCAAGCTTCTGTGGCTATACAATCTGTGCAGGTTCGTCTCAAAAAAGTTCTTACTTTAGAACCATCTTTTTTGGAGTCTGTTCAAAATAGCTTTAAATTATTTTACAATTCAATATTTTTGAACAGAAAAACGTACGCTTTGCAGCGGTAGGAATGAAAATATGAACGCGTTGACTAAAAGTTATTTCTTTTGACAGATCGTCCTTACTCCGAGTCGGACATCGAGCGGCCAGCCCCACAGCCGCAGCCTTCCAGAAGATCCGCCTCGTCACCCCCACTGACCCTCACCTTGGACTCGGACCTGGAGGACGACGTGTTCGTCAGCCCTAGAACGAACAGCGGCAGTGATCCGTTCTCAACGACCAACCTGGAGATATTCCGGTACTGCAGCCCCAGGACACCGGCGGGGATGCTGCTCAGCCCCAGGAGGGAGAGATCGTTCACCTTCTCGGTTACCAGCGAGAAGCACTGGAGGGACAAGGGTGGGACGGACGTAGCTGATGGTGTAGCTAGTGAGGATGTGGTAAGTAGATTAATGAATTAAGTTTACTCCTAAACCGTGTATAGACGTCTAGATGACCTATAAATTGTGTTTTTCAACCGATTTCAAATGAGGAAGTTCTCAATTCATCTGTAATTTTTATGTAAGTAGGTAACATACATAACTATCGACTGGATGAACCGATTTGAATGATTATTTCTTATTTAAGCTGGTGTGGTCCAGTATGGTCCAATTCTGACAAAGGCATTCATGAGAAAACCATATAAGTGGACGATAATATGGACGAATAACTCAGTATCACCCCAATCGATTTCGATGATTCATTTTTTGGAAACGATGTACTTCGAGGGTAGTTTCCCTCCTCCCCGACCTCGTAACCTCCCCCCCTGTGCCCTCGCAGCGCAAGGTTAATCCTCGGTTAAGTGTACTTACCTGACCATAAACAACAGATACTGTAAATGTTTTAAATACAATTAATTATTCAATTGGAACGCAATTACAACTACGAGTTTGTGGTCGCGATAACGTAAGCATAAGTCTATTGTTTAGTAAGATCAAAGACTAAAATATATATTACATAGACGCGTACGTAGATATATTTTAATGTTAATAACATCGGGAATAAAATCGTCCGTGCATTAGTAACATAGGTGCAGGCTTTTATTGTCGTACAGAAACCACTTGTCCGGTTTTTCATCCGTGTGTTCATGATTTTTCATGCATAACAACCGAATACAAAGCATTTATAAAGAGTTCGAATAATGTATGTACGTTGATATTTCCCCCCTAATATTAATGTCCTCGACATTAGTTAGACACTAGTGACTTGATCATCAGACTTCATTTTTTAATTTTGTTTAATTGGATATTAATTGAAACAATAGACAAAAGGACACATTCTTTCACGTAAGGAATACAAAAGTTTAATTTAAATTGTCTCACAGAGGACAAACTTGTTTTAGTAAGTTATTGTTTTTATATAGTAACATAGATAGAAAGATAAATTTTGTATGGCACGAAATTTGTACAAAATCGAACTTTATGCTATTCAGCATTTACTTACAGCTAACCTTTGGTAGTTAATAGCAGGTAACACCGCTTAAGATGGATAAATATTTACGTCACTTTATATAAAAAAATCGTACGTCGTGGAACTCTGTAACCTGTCTGCGTAGCTTATTCCTTGCCCATTTTAATGTTAACTAAGTTTTAAACAGCTATAATAACATTATAATCCATCTCGTTTGTGGTTATGATGTATAATAATAAAACCAAAAATAGTACATAATGTGTGAAACATCGCCGCTTCACTGTAACGACGATGTTTCGCTAAAAAGTCGCACGTGCGAACCTTTGTCTCGCCGCGGAATGATTCATCGTTGTGTCGATGAACTACGCATTATTTTAACTATGGTTTAACACATGACCGATTTAATGGAGGTCTAAAGTTCATCAACATTAATTCAAGCGAAACGTGACAGAATATCAAGTGCCATGTTATTAATAAAATTAAAAAAAAAACGATAAAAACACCGGTGACCCAGAGGGAAATAAGTAATTACGGATTTTAATTTTGCATAATGTTTATTTCATTCACATAACTTCTTTAATATTCTTGCATCTACTTATATATTTACTAGGAGATTAAAGGCACTTTTAATATCACTGTAAGTAGTGTTGTAATGTTACACATAAATATATATCACAATATTAAAAAACACGTATGGTTTATGCTATTTAAAAAATGCATGCTTACCTTTTAGTATATAAATAATGATGTAGTAATTCATATGTATTGTTGTTAACATCTATTTTATTCTATGGCTAAAGACTCGTTTTATATACTGATTTACACAAAGCAATTCTACTTCCTTCCAAAAAGTGTAATGCAAATATTCATCACATGAAAAGATTGCTATTCCCAATGATCAGGCGCTATAAAGCGAACAGTAAATACGGAGCGGATGAAGTGATCTTTACAACATAGCAGTAAGACTCCACTCGATCAATGGCTTAAGGTATACCTTATACAATACAATTATATTGTTAATGCCGCGATAAAATAAAAAGTGCTGACTGAAACGGAAATTAAATCTCTCCGAATGCGCACGGGTTTACGCCCAAATAAAGTTTAGTGGGCGAGTGTTTCTTTTGGTATTTGTGTATTTGACTCCGATAAAGTGGAGAAGGCTTTTTTCTTAATGTTCTTTTATTAATGGAATACACTATTGATATTGACGAATTGAATTAATTTTAATGAATAATATTATTCTCATAATTTACTTGCTTTAAATAACCGCTAAAATACAAAGGAGAATTTAATGCATGAAGCATTTCCTTTGGGATTACCTTTGGTGTTTTAAAGCAGGCCGAAGTCATTGTTGCAATTAACGTTTTAACTTATAAAGATAAACAATAACAGTACATTTATGTAAAAAACGATTTTTTTTTTAAATTTTCGGCCCCACTCTTGTTGCCCAGTGAACCCGAGGTTCCTATAAGTCGGCTTCTACGATAGGCTGGGGATACCGTAGCCTTATTATTCTACGAGCCCAGAATTACAGGACCGAAGATATTATACCTTACCCAGACTTAAATATGCTGACTATGTGTATTGTGCGTGTATGTACATTATATACACAGATACGTAAATCTACATATACATATATGTATGTAGTATAAATAAACTATTCGACTTTTATATTATTACACGGAAGAGTTGGTCAATGAAGCAATGTCTTCTTGGTATTACCAAAGCGTAGGATTTAAATTTAATTTTACACAGATGCGTATACGCTTCTTGGCATTTTGCCATATCTAGCGTTTGTATGGTGATGTTATTGCACCGGTCTGTGTCAACCGTTTTCATATTTTATTGTCTAGTGTAAGTATATTTTTAGATTATTATAAGCTTGTTATATATCAAATATTATAAAAGGAATTAAAAAAAAGTTAATTGCAATGAAAACAAGACGTTACATATGATATGAATTGAAGCCTGACAATTCAACATCATAAAATATATATTTTCAATTGAAACTATATGGCAAAAATTTGTTAGTAAATTACGGTATTCATTTCATATTATCATTTTACGTCACCGTTGACGGTGACCCTAATTATTTTCGGTCATGAGCCCTGATTTGGCTTGCGAAACCAAACTTGCTCCTGAATACTCGGTCGCAAGTGGAACAATATAGCTGACCGGTGTCATTGGAGGTGACGTAGGATTTGGGAGAGATTTCCGTTCGTGGCGATGTCACCTACCTATTGCAGGTGTCATAGTATAACTGACGGCACATAGCAGTCGGTTAGAACGTTATGGGCCCAATTCGAGATTTTCTCATTATCGTATCATTGTCATCGTTTTTTTCAACCGACTTCAAAAAAGCAGAATGGAATTTATTCGTCTGTATGTCTTTTTTCTATGTTTTTTACCTTTTGATTTGGATGATTCTTTTTTTTACATTTGAAAGGTGATGCTTCCCGTGAGGTCAATTTTGCAAATCTGACAACGGCATCCATGAGAAAACCATACGAGTATTAAATTTGCATTAAGTATGTGCGCGACAAATGGACTAATAACTCAATATCACGCTAACCGATTTCGATGATTCATTTATTATTGGAAAGGATGTACTTTAAGAGTAGTTTGATGAGAGTTTCTGATTAATTCTATTTCATAATATTCCTACGATAATTCGAAAATACAAAGAGGGCGTCCGCGCGTAATAGCGTCTAACATTTGATTCGAATTGAGGTAAATACACTTGTAGAATGAATCTACATACCGTTTAAACTGTTACGTAATAGTGTAAAAATCGATCGTTTATTTTTGGCCGCGCGGTTAAGTTGTGAGACCATCTGTATATTGTTGCATGTCGCTGTATATAGGTCACTGTTGATGGGAGCGCATCGTAGCGTGGCCCGAATTATAATCACCGCTCCAGATTAGAACGTTATGAGCGTGATAAATGTTCGCCGTTAGCACGCAACTGTCAAAGGTTCTTTGTAAATGTGTTCAAAACTCTGATTCACTCGCACGGCTCGTTGTGAAATTAGTATACAAAATAGAATGTGTTACTCATTTTATTTTATCTTTTTAAGTATAACTCCGTTATACATGCTCAAACTTAGACTTAGGGAGTAAGCTGGTGCAGCCCTGTAGTTCTGGGCTCGTAGAATAAGGTTACGGTATCCCCTGCCTCTGACCGTGGCGCTGGTCTACAAATTGAAAGTCGCACAACAAGCGATGGAAAGAGCTATGCTCTTCATTTCTCTAAGGGATAGAATCCGAAACGAAGAAATTCGACGAATAACAAAGGTCGGCTCTTAAAGTCAGCAAGTTGAAGTGGCAGTGGGTTGGCCACATCTGCCGAGTTATTGACGGCAGATGGGGAGGAAAGTCTTGAAATGGAGGCCGCGCGTGGGTCGGAGAAGCGTAGAGCGCCCTTCTTCCTGATGGATCGACGACCTTATAAGGATAGCCGGAATTGGTTTGATGCGGAAAGCGGAGGATCGTATGTGGCGGAAGGCATTGGGGGAGGCCTTTTTCTAGCAGTGGATAGACAGGTTGATGATGATAATGATGATGATCCCGTGCCTGTCGTAGAAGGCGATTAAAATGGGCCTCGGGTTCATGTTCCGTCAACGTGAACCCGGGAAGAAGGCGAAATCGGCTGGCCCGTGTCGCCTTGCACTGAAAGGGCACAATGGGAGAGGTATTAACCTCCCAACAAAAATAGCGGCAGAGAATCTCTCTGATGTAAAAAATTGGCTAGATTTCTATCATAAGTAAAAACACTGATTAAATAAAATAAAATATAAGAATAGAATATAAAAGTCGCTTCCACGTTAACTTAGCCCACTTCTTTCAAAGACGACTTTCACTTTCATTGTAACTTTACTTTTAGTGTGAAATAAACTTATTTTAGTATTTAGTACGAAATTAATTGCCCCACAAAACATCGGTGGGGAGAGAGATTTACGCCTTATTGGATGTATTTGATGGGTGAGCTTAGGATTTGGTGCAATGACTCGTTCTAGAGTTATGTTTCATAAAGTTTCGTAATTTATTGAACGTTTCGCAACGAATTGTTTTGACTTTTCTTTACTTTCATCTATTCATTACACGTTACAGATGTTACGTGCATGCTTAATAATAATAAGCGAAATATGTCGGCCTGTCTGTAATGATATATATAACATCAATTGATACCGTGTATTCAGCAAATAAATAAATCTTATCTTATCTTACGTCATTTTTCTGAGACACGTTTTTTACTAACTACACAACGGGGGAGTTATTGTTTCGAGTTACTATTAAAGTTAAAGTTACAGCCTTTATATATTTCCCACTGCTGGGTGCAGGCCTTCTCTGTAAAGAGAGTATAAGGGCATAGTCCGCCGCGCGTCCCTAGTGCCGATTGGCAGACTTCACATGTCTTAAAAAAAATTCTAAGATCACATACATATGTATTACATATACGTGAGGAAACTTCGCGTATGTTTCCTCATGATGTTTTCCTTCACCGCAGAGGGCGTGGTAAATCAGCACATAAAATTGCAACAACAAATTTCTTGGTGACATCGGGGATCGAACTCGGGTCAATAGAGTACTATGCAACTTGAGGCGGTCACCCGATACCTACCACGGCTCCAGGAGTTACTATTAATAGTGGTTAAGTGTGACTAATTGACCTAAGAGCTGTGCCACCTCTCAATCCGGTGAAGCAATAAAAATCAGTTTCTCTATCTCTAATCTATATCGGTTCGTCAAATTAAAGTGACGACATTGCAAGGCGAATAGCGCAATGCGCTTACTGTGATCATGACCTTGTCACATATCTTTACGTGTTCCTACTGTGTGTCCACCCGGTCGTAAAGAGTGGAACACGCTCCAGCTGTCAAAACGTCATCACTACTGCCCGCTTTAATGTGCTGTGAACGATCTGAATAAAGGTAGCTACACACGTAATGATTTACATAGTCATGTCTACAATTTCTTTACATTAATAACATAACATTAGACAAAGTGGCAATGGGCAGGTCACATAGCGCGTAGAACAGATAAACAATTAGGATGGAAAGCTCTGCTAGACCGGCGAGCGCAGACATTTGTAAAGGCCGCAGGACGCAGCTGGATGCAAGCTTCTTCCAACCGGTCTGTTTGAAAGTCGTTGGGGGAGGCCTATACAGTAAAAAAGTAGACAAAGAAACCAAAGCTTTTCACCAAGAGTGTTTTATATGACGGAAAACATCCTGCTGCGACCGTCAGAGATTGCGAGTAATCTTAAATAGTAGATATTAGGGCATTTTCTTCGGCCACTTCTTCCCCCAGCGTTAACGTTTCATAAATCTTTAATGTTTGGCTAGTTTTGCGATATCAAATAACTAATTACCCTCCCGTACTAGCTACAAGAACTGAATGACGCCAGAGTAGTGTGGCCAATTTGTTGTTAACGTTTAAATACTTCGCAGTATAGTCAAAATCAGCTCATTAATTTTGTAGTGACAGAAACAAAAGATAAAGAAAGAAAACAAAAGTTTAATGAAACAAAAATTTAAAGGTAGTTAGCTATTTGAATGTCTTTCGATAAAAGCTACTGACCCTAGAAAAACCCTCCAAGCCTAGGTAGTCTTTGCGCCGTATTGTAATAATAGACCTTTAGGCTAAGCAACCAAAGAGCTCTGCCACCTCTAAAATCCGGTGAAACTGTTGCGGTCAACTTATGTAGCCAATAAGCGTAGATTCCTCAAAGAAATATATGGTTAGTATGACAAAAAGTGGAGGTTCAGACGAAGCAGGTAGAGCTAGGTTCAGCCCTGTAGTTCTGGGCTCTCAAGAATAAGACTACGGTATCCCCTGCCTGTCGTATTAGGCGACTAAAGGGGCCTCGGGTTCACTGGGCGGCAAGGGTGACCCTGCGTCGTCCACCAAAGTGGACCCGGGAAGAAGGCGACATCGGCTGGCCCGTGTCGCCTTGCGCTGCGAGGACACAGGGCGGAGGGACTAACCTCCCCGGACGATGCTCTCCTTGAGTACAGTGCAGAGGGGCTCCGGTGCGTTCCACGTGAGATCCCGGAGCCCCTCGTCATGCACCGAGGAAAGGGCCACTGGGAGGTTTTAGTGGGTAAAAACCCCACATAACCGCCGCCTTCCCCCCAGAAGGCAGGGTATCTTTTTGAAGATTTCCTCCCCGTTAACAAAAAAAAAAGGTTGGCCACTTCTCAATCCAGTGAAGTTGTAAAAGTTGAGAGCTACAACAGTAATGCATTAAATAATAACATCACGGAAGATTTTCTTTCAATAACAGTGATAATTGTGATATTGTTGTTGTAATTTTTTTTAACTGACTTAAAATACGTTTGTGTACCTTTAGTGATGTCATTTATGAACCGTTATTCATTATTCTTTTGTTCGAAAGGATTAGGTCCCATATAAATTTAGGGATAGGACTTTTGGGAAGACTGTTCGTTAAATTATTATAGTTATGTGACGAATTTCATATTCCCTGTCTTTTTCCACATTCATGACTGTTGTCGTTATGAAATGCTTGGGTGGTCTTACTTACACAAATCAACCATTTTTTCATGCGAATTTTAGGAGTTTCCTTACTAGTATCATAGAAATTTAAAGACCTATGCCAACAATATTCATACGGGGCTTTATTGAAACCAAATCAATTAGGTCCGTTTAAAAGTTCGAAATAACATGAATTGTTTGAGGAGGAACTTTTAATTGTCCATTTCACAAGCCAACCCACACCTTGGTCTATTCTGGTCACATCTGAATCACAGCGGGAGAACACACAAGTCAAAGAGCGCGGCGATCGTTCGAAACCTTTGGCAATTAAGCGATAACCAACTATGTACTCGTTCGTCAAAAGGTAGACGTTAAACTGGCTTAGACACGGTTGCATCGTTTTATTGCACATTTTATTAGCAGTGCTGTACAATCGATTGTTTGTTCTATAACTGATTTAGTGTTCCCCGGCAATGGAGAACGCATATCCAGACACTTGTTAGGATATGTTTACATTTGAATTACTATTTGTTTGTTGAAGTAAGTTAGTGCTTTGTACAAGTAATTTGCGTGTTATTGTTTTCAACAATTAAACGATTTTAGAAACAACAGCCTTGTGTAGTTTATAGACTGCAAACTATATGATTTTCTGGATTATGACGAAGTATAGTTATAAAATATACAGTATAATTTGTTCAACGAAGTAGCTGCAAAGAATTGGAAAGAAGGTTAAAGTTCGTAACGCAATTAAGAAACAAAAGCTGGAATACGTAGGGCGTATAATGCGCAATCCCAAATACGAATTATTACAGCTCATAATCCAGGGAAAGATACAAGGGAAAAGAAATCCGGGAAGGAGAAGAACATCTTGGTTTAAAAATCTTGTTTTTTTTTGTTAACGGGAGGAAATCTTCAAAAAGATACCCCACCTTCTGGGGGGAAGGCGGAGGTTATGTGCGGTTTATACCCACTAAAACCTCCCCGGTGGCCCTTTCCTCGGTGCATGAAGAGGGCCTTCGGGATCTCCAGTGGAACGCACCGGAGCCCCTCTGCACTGTGCTCAAGGAGAGTGCGTCCCGGGGAGGTTACTCCTGTCCCCTCCTGTGCCCTCGCAGCGAAAGACGACACGGGCCAGCCGATGTCGCCTTCTTCCCGGGTCCACTTTGGTGGACGACCCAGGCCCCCACCCTTGTCGCCCAGTGAACCCGAGGCCCCTTTTAGTCGCCTTCTACGACATGCAGGGGATACCGTAGTCTTATTCTTGAGAGCCCGGAACTACAGGGTTGAGACTTAAAAATCTACGCCAATGGTTTAATAAGAGCACACGTGCTTTATTTCGAGCTGCTGTGTCGTGGGTTCAAATCGCCATGATGGTCGCCAAGAGAAGAAGTTTTTTACTATACCATTATGGGGTAAATTTGCACCTCATAAATAAAAGTAAAGTAGAACATATTTTTTATCATCAATATTTTTGTTTGTGCCTTGTCTTATTTAAATAGATAAATTCTTTATTGCTCACAGTTATATGAATAACGATCTAGTAAAGTAATAATTACACTAAACTTAAAAGTGGGTAATGGCGGCCTCGCTATGAGCGATCTCTTCCAGGCAATCCTGTGGCTGCACTAAGCTGGATTTTGTACTTTGATATAGTTAAAGATATGGTTAGTAAAATTAAAAAAAATTATTAATTTAAAAATCTCAAATAAAAAGAAGATTATTATCGTAGAAAAAAATTTCATTTGTGCCACGTGTCTGATTAGTTACTTATGTTCAGAATGAACAATGGCATAATAGTGGTTTATATTTGCTGGTTATAGTAATCTTTTAGTTCATTTTTTTTTAAAGAAAGCTATCAATATTTCTTTTTTTTTTTGTTTCAGAAATATTACTAACAATCTTGTTAACCATTCCAACTAAGCTTAAGCTTGTGCTAGGACATGGTTCACGGCAATAGTACGACAATCCGTACGTAAATCATTGGTGCCAATAGTTTACGTACGGAGTACCACTGGCACGGCAATATTGTGTTTGTTAATATGTTGATCGGTTCATAATGATAAAACATCACTGGCAAATAACAGACTCGAAGCTCAGTATGAGGTCGGATTTTCGAACTCATTCTTATATATTGAAGCTTGTGAAAAACTGTCAAGCCAGATAATGATTTATTCATGCACAAAAAATGACAAAACAGCGAACATTGAAAGACGTCCATGTCGGATCATCCCACCAATTTACTTATGAATATTAATCGCGTAGAAAAGGAAACCCGGGGGAAAGGAAACGCGTAAAAAAACCGATTGAAAAAAAGAACGGACACAGTCGACAAAGAATTGACGAACCCTCCACTGATCTTTAAAAATGCGAAAATATATTTTGACGGATGACAAAACGGGACGTGGCAAAGAAGTCTCCAAGGCTCGCGCTTTTAATATTGGAGAGTGTTTACCGTATTAAAACGAAAGATTTCCTACAACGATATCTTTTCTAAGTTACTCTTAAATGGGATGGCGTTTTGTATGGACAACGAAAGCGGTACCATATTTTCATGTTTATGTGTATAAATTGTGTGCGTTTTCCTTTTTATTCTTTTATATAAGCAAAGATGGATCCAATATACGTATTGGTATTTTGATACGAAATAATCGTAAAATTCGTACTACGATATGTCGGGTCTAAACGAGAGAGTTTGTACGTAGCTTTATTATGTGCTAAAATTTTGATTTTCTTATGAACAATGGGCGATCTAGGCAACCTTAGTATGGACAGGAAATATATGAAGACAAGTTTATTTACGAGCAAAAAACCGACTTCAAATCGAATTGAACGTTAAACGGTACTACGCGCGGATGCCCTTTTTGTATTTTAACTATCGCAGGAATAATACGAAATAGAATTAATCAAAACCTAACCAAACTCACATCAAACTACCCTTGAATGAATCATCTAAATCTGTTGGCGTGAAATTGAGTTATTCGTCCATTTGTCACATAAGACTTATTATAATTAAGACTTATATGGGTTTTTAATGGATGCCATTATCAGAACTGGACCAAAATTAAATTACATCATATGGGAAGCACCAGCTTTAAAATAAAAAAAAGAATTAACAAAATCGGTGAGAAACTCCTGCTTTTTGTATATGCAGTCGGTTGAAAATTATCGTTTAGTGACGTCACAGGTTTCATAATGAAATGTTGGCAAATAGAAGACTTGGGATCCAGTGTTTCATTACTCATTTAAGTCTTGGTCTGAAAGAAAACTCTAAATAATAATTATTATTATAAATCAAAATGTATAATAATATATAATTATATAGATTAAAGTTTAGAGCTAGATTTGTCTAGTGTTGTAACGATGACTCACTATCATTAAGTCCGTTAGCAAAGCCCTACACTAGTCAGATACTACGTCATTACCTTTATCCCACAGCCTTCAGAAGAATGATTCATTTCCCTCAAGGGCATCACAGACAAGGTCCGTTGCGATTCCGTAACGCGTACATAATTCAGGCATCCTAACACACCTGACTCATTTAAATATTCCCTCATCCACCCTCCGTAACAGAAATGGGGTCTGCTCGAGTCCAAGATAAGGGATTAAAAAGAAAATGCCATCCCATTGTAGCGTCGCCCACTTGTGCGCGACGGAGCAATCAACCGAGACGCTCGCGACGGGGGGAAAAAGAAAAAGATAGCGCGGGGAAAAGATAAAAATGTTGCGAAGGAAAAGGTAAAACAAGTTACGGGGTGTCCTTTTGTGGAGAGTGTAATGGAGATCGCGAACTTCAAATTGAGGAGTGCTTGCGAGTGCATGACGTCATTGTTTACACTCGCACTATTATAGGTGCTACGAGTGCTTATGAGTGACGTCATTATTCACTTTTAATTTCTTTAGATAGTTTCTTTTCTATTTGATACACGTTATCATAATGAAAGTTACTAATAAACGTTACAAGTATATTTACGGCCAAAATCAACCGACTTCAAATCGAAACAATCGTTAAACTATTACGCTAACTTTTATCAAACTACTCTTGAAGTGCATCCTTTTTCATAAAAAATTAAACACCGAAATCGGTTGGCGTTTTATTGGGTTATCCGTCCATTTGTAGCGCACACACGTAATGCAAATTTAAGAATTAAATAGAACAAATTAAACCCAGTCGAAAGTTATTTGTATACACTAACAAAAAAAAACATACAGACGAATTGAGAATGTCATCCTTTTTTGAAGTCGGATCAAAAGATATAGAAGCATAGCCATATAATAGAGGTATAGGCAGAGATTATTAAATGTTTAACTGAATGTACTACGCTGATCAGCTACGCGACCTCTACAGTTTCACCACAGCGTGGCACAACCCTTAGGTCGCTTAGACCGTACCTCTTGAGGGAGTAACTAGGCGTAAGAGCCTCCCAAAGGGGAACTTGGACTCTATTCTCATAGACTCTTTAGTCCTTCTACATCCGCTCTTTGTCTCATTTTATGAGATGCGAGCATGTATATCGATAAAAATATTCAGATATTAGCTGCGAACCGCAGTGATACCGGCGATTTACCTGATCATTAACCTCCTTTTTTGAAGTCGGTCAAATATAAATTATCCTATGTGCTATTCCGATTATAGATTATAATCTATCTCTGAGCCAAATTTTAGCCAGATACAGTCGTTCAAGAAACATCCAAACATTCGCATTTATAATATATTCTAGATTATCAAAGATATCTTTCATTTAAAAGATAAAAGCTCTCAGGTCTAATACTCTAATGTGGCGGTAAAGTCAAAGAGCCATCTGAATCTACATTTCATCGCATCTTTACCTGTTTTAAGAATATTATGTGACTGTATACCTCCTCTCAGACGCGGCGTCGTCGGATTCTAATCTAAAATATTACTCATGAGTGCTCAAAATCAACGGCACAAAAAATTATAAAACAAAAACACGGAGAGAACATTCCCCGCTGACTGATGCTTAGTGTTGAGGTTCCGACGCGCGGGGTAGTCGAGACGTTTCTTGTTCATTGCGAAAAAATCCGGAAAACGGATCAAAAATAGTAGAAAACATCGAGACATCTCCTAGTAGCGTCTCAAGCCTCGAACCTTGAAGTCGATGGCCGCCCGTCACACCGTTCACCTCTATGGTCGTATAGTAACTGATAAAACTGTAGCAACGAAATGAAAATGGAACTTTCAGGAATATCTTCTGAATTAATCTTTTAACAGAGGTTCTGTTGTCCGCCCCTAATTTGTTTTTGTACATTACATATTATATATATATACACATACAAATTAGCCAGAGAAGCTAGCTTTGACTGTTTGATCGGATTGAGTAGCATGTGAACCTCTTCATGTCCGTATGTCTGAATATTCACATTTATCTAACGTAAACTTGGATAATACAGTATTTTTATTAAAGTTAAATTTTAGTACTTAGTGTTGCCTGTGTTGCGATATAATAAAGTCCAAATAATTTTTTTCATTAAATAATGAAAAATACTGTATTTTCCAAGTTTAAGTAAGATATTCTTTTCGTTTAAGTTTATGTTTTTGATTTAAATATAAATAAATTAATAAAAATATTTTATTTTATTTTAAGGATATTTAATTGTCTATCATGCATAATTTAGTTCAGTTAGCTAGCGTCTTCACCTTCCGAGATATTCAAACTTTCTGAACCGCCCCTTTATTTTTGCTCACAATGAATTAATCGATAACTTACGTACTTATGCTAATAAGTTATTAAATATGTTGTCACTGAACCTTCATTTTGACACAATTGTAATGGTAGACTCGCGGCCGTATGCTACACGTCGGTGTAAATGCAGCCGAACCTTTGTTTCGCCGTTCGCGCCATAGCGTATCATTAACTCTGAGTGGATGCAATCTTTTTTCGACTTTTTAACTTTAATTTCTTTTTTATTTATGCCATAACGTCGCCACCGATCTTTGACGCGTGGAGAGGCGTTGAGTGTACCACGAGAGTTCGCCATTAATTAGTCGGAGGTGTTAGGATTCCGTTGATTAATAAATACACATAAAAAAAACTTACGTCACAATATTTTCAGTCAGCAGTGTTATATGTATCGTTGTAACCGTCAATAGCCAATATCAGTGGATCTCAACCACTGTGCCGCAGCAATTTATTCTGACACAAAATTCAAAAAGCGTGCCGCCATATTTTAGTTAATAATGTTTTTATTTTTATTCTTAGATTGCAACCACAGACCTGTGTCCGTGCTCTTTTCAATACACTTAAATTGT
This sequence comes from Meandrusa payeni, assembly GCA_029286785.1. Taxonomy (NCBI): domain Eukaryota; kingdom Metazoa; phylum Arthropoda; class Insecta; order Lepidoptera; family Papilionidae; genus Meandrusa; species Meandrusa payeni. Next base: position 1,805,821 of record JAGSMX010000022.1, on the reverse strand, counting down.
TCACTCTGCATTTGTTAAAAGTGCCACTTCTACAGTTACTATTTTCCTTATTTTTTTATATATATATAATGCCTGAATTTGGAGGTGGCCAGAGATCGTTTTGGGTTCACACGTCGAAGACGCCCCGCTGCATTGCTATTAGCTTCTCCGCGACCGCTGTGTCCCTGTTTCTCACGGCCATAGTTAGTTAATAATGTAAATACATATAATAATTTAATTAATTTTCAATTATTCCTTTAAAAAACACGTACTGTTTTTTTGTTTTTAGTAAATATTATTTGTACATATTCTCACATAGTAAACAAATAATATATAAATAAGCATTATAATATTAATTCTAGTTTGACATTTAAAAACGTTTGTGCTTTAGACTACATAACACTGAAGTAAAACTTCTTTTGCTTCATCTATATGCATGTATATGTATGTATGTTATATACACAAAATATTATAATATATATATACATGATTGTTTAAAAGAGAATGAAAATCTGCTCTCTCTTGCTCCTACATTGCGTTACAGACAATATCTCTCGGCTTATATATCCATCTCAACTTCCCTTCGCCTCGCCCGATCACATTTTCCTAACGTTCTCACCAGCTTACTCTCCGAGTCAAGCGTACATAAAGAAGTTTTATTTCAAAAACGTGTCTTGATTATATATTTAAGATGCAATGAAAGACATTGAGCAACTTTGAAGACAATAGCAAACCGCACGGCTATCCGATTCCCACTGTGTATTTTCATTCCCATGACGTCTACGTCAGGTGTTACTACAAAGGGTTGCAACGCCTCGTTATAATCTATTTAAGTTTTCATTTATACTGACTTTCAATTTTATGCATCACTAATTATGTAACAAACTTACGCATTATAAGACGCAGTACGTGACATAATAATTAATTACAATTTTATACACATAGACATTTTATTTATTGGCATCATAGTATACATATTATACATATTACATATAAAATATAATACAAATTAAAAAGAAAGAAAAGTAAATAGAATGCAATTAAAGGAACGGACAAATAGGACATGATGGCAACATTGGAAAGCGTCTCAGCATGTCCTGTCACAAGGATGCGTCAACAGCGTTGATTACCAGCGGTGCCCAGGACTACCTTTACATAAATAAATTACATCCCTCTTGTGTCTATAATCATTGACTTTGTCGATGGTTGCTAAATACTATCGTCTTTTACAGCTGCATTTGTCTATCAGGGCTCAGAGTACCTACAGCGATTGCAGTGCCTGGAAATATGCTTATAGTATTCTGGATTTTGTCTACTTGATAGTCGCAGAGAAATTCGAATGATTGAGGGTGTAATCGTTATCTGTAGCGTTACGTGAAGGAAAACAAAAACCGACTTCAAACCCAATCAAACTTTAGGCCCTCTTTATATTTCCGAATTACCGTAGCAATACTATGAAATGGAATCAATGAGAACCTAACCAAGCATCCTTTATGTTATTCGTCCGTTCGTAGCGGACATACTTGAAGCGAAAAAATACTTATATGGTTTTCTCATGAATCTCTTTCTCAGAATTAGACCACACGGGAAGTACCAGCTTTCTAATATAAAATGAATCATCAAAATCGGTTCACCTATTGGAATGTTATGCGGTAACAAACATATAAAAAAAATACAGACGAATAGAGAACCTACTCCTTTTGAAGTCATTTGAAAATCGGTGAGAGCTACACGACAAAGGCTTATTTATAAAAACTTATTTAATATTCCGTCCGTAAATTAAGTAAATGAAAATTTTTATTACCCTCGCGTCAAAGCGTCTCACCTTCAAATATTTCCTTTTATCCGCCCAATTTCATCTCGGTATTTGAGAGCGTCTGATATTCATATTTTTGTCTCTTTGTATTCTCGCGTATCCGTCGTCTGCCGATCTCATTACGATATGATATCGTCTTCATTGTGATGTGAGTAATTTGATTTGCTTATTCCCTTTGATGCTTTATTTTTATGATGATTTTAACCGACTTAAGAAAGGGGTTCTCAATACGTCTAAATGTTTTTAGATGTTTCATGTCTTTTTTATCGTTCGCTCATTTCTGAGAATCGTAGTCACTGGAGCCCTTTCGACTCTGGTCTAAGGTCCGAGCCCTCACCAGCTGGTAGAGATTAGTAGAGGAGATGGCATCACTTCATTAATTTTTATAGCGCCATCTTTATGATTTTTTAAAAGAATTTGGTTTCAATTGTTTCTAGTCGACGACAATGGATTGCTGTTTTTTTTTGGTATTTTAAGTACAAAAAATTACTTGTTAAAATTTGTGTTTATTTTTTTTCTTTCATGAGAAGTAAAGTATATCAGAGTATAACAATGAATGCTATATTTTGAATTTCAATATTCATAGTCAAGCTGAATCACCTGTAACCTGTCACCTGTAAAATAAGCAAGTTGAAGTGGCAGTGGGCCGGCCACATCTGCCGAGTCAGTGATGGTAGATGGGGGAGGAAAGTCTTGGAATGGAGGCCGCGCATGGGTCGGAGAAGTGTAAGGCGCCCTCCCTCCAGATGGACCGACGACCTTGTAAGGATAGCCGGAAGTGGCTGGATGCGTAAAGCGGAAGATATGGTGGAAGGCATTGGGGAAGGCCTATATCCAGCAGTGGGTAGACACAGGCTGATGATGATGATGATTCATAGTCGAAGCCTCAATAGCCTAATGGGTCACGTTTCGAATCCACCATACGACTATTGACCGAAACCATCTCTTAGCACAAGCTTAAGCTTAGTTGGAATGGTTAAGAAATATTTCCGAAAAAAAATTATCTGTCCTTTTAAAACAATAGTTAAGTCATGACGTCTGTCGGGTCAGTTAAGGACCACTTAATATAAAACTTAGCGAAAGAAATTGTTTCATCAAAACGGTCAAAGTAATGTACGTAGCGAATAATTTTAGTACTATTGCATTTTTAATTTCTCTACAGCCATTTCGGTCCCTACTTCCCCTTAAAGAAAATAAAAAAGTCTTTACAAAAAATTGAAAACTTTGGATATATAGGTGAAACGCCATAACTCCGGGGAAAAGAATAAAGATAAAAAAGAATCAGACCTTAAAGATTTCCCCCGTGGATTCGGTGTTTTTATTATTTTCGACGCCTTTTCCATCAGATAACTGGGGTGCGTGGCGGGTTGTATGAATTTGAATTAAGCATAATTATATCGTTATGGTGAAGCATTTCTGTAAAAGACATTTTGGAAACAAAAAATACATTAGATTATTTCATTGCCATGGCAGCTTAGTGCCGGTCGCCTCAAGATGTCATGGTACCCTAACAAGTTCGATCCCCGGTGCCGGCACCAATGAATTTGTTTGTTGCAATTTTAAGTGCTGACTTACCACGCGCTCGGCGGTGATGAGAAACATCGTCAGGTGCCTTAGAAAACTTTTTTTTTTGTTGACGGGGAGGAAATCTTCAGAAAGATACCCCGCCTTCTGGGGGGACGGCGGCGATTATGTGGGGGTTCTTACCCACTTAAACCTCCCCTGGGCCCTTTCCTCGGTGCATGACGAGGGGCTGGATCTCAACGTGGAACGCACCGGAGCCCCTTTGCACTATGCTCAAGGAGAGAACGTCCCGGGGGGAGGTTACTCTCTCCCCCCCTATGCCCTCGCAGCGCAAGGCGACACGGGCCAGCCGATGTCGCCTTCTTCCCGGGTCCACTGTGGTGGACGACGCAGGCCCCCACCCTTGTCGCCCAGTGAACCCGAGACCCTTTTAGTCACCTTGTACGACAGGCAGGGGATACCGTAGTCTTATTCTTGAGAGCCCAGAACTGATGTGCCTTAGAAAACTAGGCTAACTTTTATAAGGCATGTGAAGTCTGTCAATTCGCAATAGGTGTGCGTGGCGGACTACGCCCTTATACTTTCTTTCCAGAGAAGGCCTGCGCCCAACAGTGGGACATAAATAAAGGCCGTTACTTTAACTTTTAACTTTAAGGTATGTTTGTATAATATGTAAGTTTATTTTTTGTATGTATTGCATTTTGTGGGTTTATCTCTAATATAAATAGAGTTCTTTATTTATTTATTTATGTATTCCTGATTCTGTTATCCTGCTACGAGTATATATTTATTTCACCTCTTCTGTCCTACAGCCCTTGTCCACTTTTAGGTTAACTGTAGTAAATATTTTAATTGATCGTACTTATTTTAAAATGTGAACAATAAGGACACAATCTAGCGAAGTAATGCTCGGCGTACGACAATTCGCTTACAGAAAACCCACATCTTTGCTGTTTCCTGTTACAAAATTTATCTGTGTAAACGCAATAATCTGAAAGTCAATAAATACACCGACGATTTCATATCATACGTTATTGCGTAGCTCTTTACCCCCCCCTTGTAAAATGGTTTAAAGGTGCTGACTTCGTAAAATATTGCCATAACAAATGCGGAGCGCGTAAAAACATCATGTTATTATCGATAAATCGTCCGCCATTTTGGTACGTTCGCGAATCGGCTAAATTTGGTACCAAGTATTAAAATATTGATTTAATCATATTTGTAATGTTGTTTTAAAATTTTTAGTAGTATCAAGTAGTGTTATTACGATTTAGAATAGCCTGTTTTAAAACGCTTAGTTAAAGTATTATTTTGTAAAATTATCTGTTATATTAGATCCCTTCATATAAACTTGGCGTTTTGTCGCACTGGCCATTTTGATCTCAAATATCTCCTCTTTGGTTAGGAATTCCAATTTCAATTTTATACAGCTATTTACTCATGCATTTGTTTTTCGAAAACCATAATCCATATATTTTTTCCATCTTTGGTTTTTTTCTTTGCGTCACTCAGTTTACAAAATGGAAAACTTGTTCCAACAGATTACCATTTCTTTCTTTTCGTTTTCTTAGATAACTTCTTGCAAAAATTCAACTCCGATGGTGGTTTTTTTTATAAAAGGGTCAATGAAATATCTATGAGATGGTAAAAGTGCATAAATAGCAATGCTACGTACTTTGATTCAATAAATATATTATATTTGGAAAAAAAACGACAATTTCATATGTTACGACATAATATTATATTGTGCGTCGGTCTATTCACAATTCGTCGAAATTAACATATTGCAACGTGTCTGTTTTCATAATATTGAAGCATGCGTTTATTTTTCTTGTTAATGTTCTGTTTTTGGTCGATTGAATCACCACAGAGTATCTATATTGGCTTAATGGCCTTTTCCTAATTGTTGGTTACTAGGACGACACGGCTTGTGAGGAGTCCAGATTTATCGCTTAACATTGATATATGTGCAGGACATCCGTCTTTTATATCATATATCTAGGTAGGTCTAGGTCATCATCTTGCCTTGTAGCCAAAGACACTTTTTTAAATAGGTCAAACATTTCATTTGTTAAAAAATGGTTCTAAATTTTATTTTAACTTGTACTTAGCTTTATTTTTGTTTTAAATTAATTTTATGGAAATCATGTCATATTTTTCAGTTTCTTTGTGTAGGCATCTATATAATTGTGCAAACAATGCGTTCACATACAACGTAAAGCCCTCGCCACACCCCACTCGAAGCATTATTGTAATCTGTGCAATAAAAACGATATTAAATTTAAGACTCGTTTTTTTTATAACGGAAGATAGAAAACGCGAGTTTCATATCAGTTGTTAAAATAAACGATGGATTTAGACGACACACGGCCACGTGCGCAGCGGCAGTGAAAAATGGCGAATGCGCCATCGTATGCGTAGATACTATTTAATTCTCTTTCGTTTAAAAAGTAGATTGACGATAAATACTTTTAAAATCAAAGTTAAAAAGTTTTATTTAGA